>OU426980.1:122649537-122917851 GCA_911387785.2 Aelia acuminata | reverse complement strand
TTTTAATCCTGCTCCTACTTCATTCCTTATCACCTCGTTTGGAACTCTTTGCAGCCAGGATATGGCACAACTCTATCGCAAGTAATATGTTTACAAGTCACTGTCCATGATTCTGCCCCGTACAAAGTTATGACAATGAGGAAAGAGTGGTAGATTCATTTTTTAATTCGAAAGACCCGTTTTTGTTCCCCAATAACGTTTTTGAGACCCAAGCAAACCAATAATTTTCTTGCCTATGGTGGTTTTCTTTTCAATTTCCCGTAAGTTATATAATTATATAATAAGTTGTATAATAAGGAAAATTTAATATTCCACAGCCTGCTGGGTACATTTATTTGATTAGTTGAATTTCATCGTTTATATTTAAATAATCCGTTTAAATGAAAATGTCAACAGTTACTTTACCATACAGTAGCTTCTGGTGTGAGGAATTACCTTTTTAGTAAGAAACTTTTCAAAAAATTTTATCTTGGTCAATTAGCAATAATATATTATAAGTATATAAAAAACAGATAGGCTGGTACAAAGATTTAAGTTTTTTAATAGATAAATATAAAATAGAATTTAACCCTACTATCACGCTTAAATGGCCACAATCTTTTCAACTAATCCGGGAAAAACTGGCTATAGAATTAAAATACAAATTCGTAGAGAAGGCAGTAAATTCTAATAAGGCCTTAATTTATAGAGTTTTGAATCATGAGACAGGGGTAAACTACTTTAAAAGGAATTACAACGACAACATCGTCAAATGGATCTTCAAAGCCAGGGGTGAACTAATAAAGCTGAACAATAGAGTTTATTATGATAACGAGAACAAAATATGTTCCCTGTGTAATAAGAATGAGCCAGAGGACATAATTCATTTTTTAGCCAAATGCCCAACACTGAGTGAAATTAGAAGAAGATATTTTAAAAAAGATCTTATATCATTTAGTGAAGCAACTGATTACTTAAACGGTAAAGATTGGCTTCAACTCGCAAACTATTGTAAAGTAGCTTGGGCATATAGGTATACGTTATGTAGGGAATTTAATTATTAGCATCCCTAAAAAACAATATTGACAGTTGGGTAATTATTTATGTAATTATTACTATGTTTGAAAAGGTGTTTTATATTTTGAAATCTATATTGTCAGTTAGAGTAGGCCAATTTATTTATTTATCTATTACTAAATATGTTGCGATTATTGTTTTATTTATTATGATTATTGTTAGTTAGAAGGGGCCAATATATTTATTTACCTATTACTAAGAAAAAATTGTTGTGTTAGATTATAATTTCTACATTGTTGGTGGGAATGGGTAGGTAGGCATAATTTATGATCTAATAATCCCTTATTATGTTGATATGTAATATCCTATTGATTTATTAATTGTTATAAGTGCAATTTGTTCTCGTTCTTGTTATGGGTTGTTTTATACCGCATGTTAGTAATATATTTATATTATTATATTTATTGTATATTGTTTTATTGTTATATTTGTTGCTTATGTATATTAAATTTAAAAGATTTTTTAGAAATAATCGGTAGTAACACTGTTAGTTACAAGATTTGAGCTTGTAAATAATAACTAATGCCTAATGGATGAAGGCCAACCTCCGGCTAATGGTTCACAGTGTAACCAAGCCGTAAATATTTTTGTTGAGTTTTAATATGTCTATTGTATTTATCATTATTTGTATATAGCTCAATAAAAATTCATTCATTCATTCATTCATTATAAGTATATCATGATGTTGGTTAGTGATAGTTTTAGACTTTTTTTTATGGCTGCAGAGTATGTTAATTTTGAAGAAAAAAAATAAATAAATAAACTGAACAGTACATAGCTTCCTACACAATCCCTAGGGTTAAGGTTATAAAAAGTTAGGTCAGGGGCAATTGTGTGAAGAAATAAGTAATAAAAAAAACAACGAGAGAGACCTGATAGTGGCGGTATCGATAGAAATATTTGAAGACAAAGTGTTGCTGAGAGCAGTGCAATTTAGGGAAGAGGATTGGAAGGGTCTCCCGAGGGGTGGGGGCTATTCCCGAGCGAGTATATTTGGCTGTTATACCGCCTCGATGACAGGCCGCCCTAGCGAGGACCCCCTAATTGGGACCTACCTATCTCTCCTACAGCCTTCGTAGGAATTATAGCATATTTTTATTCCAAGTTTATTTCAAAAAGTTTATATATTATTCGCAATATTTTTTCCCCATCAACATAAAAAAAAAAATTATAATGAAGATAGTGGAGTCGTGAGTGGAATCAAGGAGGTTGTATGTGCAATGCACATTGTGCATTAAGAACAACACGCAAGGTAAGATTGCATTCACACTTCCCGGTCCGTGACAATGCTATTAAGACTCCGTCAGATCCAAGCAAGCCCCTCGAAACGGAAATTAAAGTAAATGCGGTAGATAAGAGGTGGTCCTAGCACAGCTCGACTGGATCGCTGGATCGGATTTGCGGATTATCTTACCACAAAGGAACCGTCACCGAAACGCAGGAAATGCAGCAGAACCTTAAAATTAATCATATTGAAAATGATTTATTTAAAACACACAGTTACACTTACATATTTTTCAGTTCTGTCAAATCGGCCACGGCACATAATAAAAATTAATTGAAACACTTCTACGAATACAGTAAAACAGTTTCATGAAAAAATTTGAACGGTTTACATAAGAAGAAACAGATTTAACCACTTCCGAACGACAGTATTACATGGACTGAATATTGTGATATTTCCAAGTGAAAGCCGAATATTCTGGTAAAGAGAGGGGATAATTGAGTTATAGGGAATTTGCGCCTTCAGCTACAACTTAGATCAAAACATCTTTTAAAAAAGATAAAAAAGATAAAAAAGATAAAAAAAATTAATAAAGATAAACTTAGATCCAATATAAAGCCAAGTATTTCATAGCTTATAATATGTAAATTTCTCAAAGACTCTATGTATGAATATTTAAATTTTAATTGCAATAGGATGCAATAAATTTAATATTTTTAAGTATGTGAATAAGTCTACCAAGATAATATATAAGCAGCAATTCTTATAAATAATTATAATCAGTGTTCAACTTTTTAGAACTGAAAAATTTCTATTGGAAATTCGACCACTAATAAGACTACGAGATATAATATGTATTGGAAGTAATTTATAACAGACCATACAGTGGTCAACAACGGACATGATATTGTTCTAATGTATGCTGACATAAAAACAGACGGAATCATAGATTTTGCTGTACGAAATGATGGATACACTGGTTTAGTTTGTACAGAAAAATGACGCAAGTATCAAGTCCTATCGGCTTAGCTGAAAGATCCGTACAGAATAGACAAAGAAACAGTGAGGGCCATAGTGTTATCCAGCAAGGCTATAATACGCGTTTACAGTAAAAGCTACTAAAATAGTAGGAAAAAAAAAATGTTGTAAGACAACCACTTTAACACGTGAGATTACTTCCAAGAAATATAATGTCGAAATATACAAAGAATATTTTTTTTTTTTCCATTGATTACTTTCTGCGTCAAAGAAACTGAAATGTGATTGCCTGAAATCAAAAGTGTTGATTATAATTCGTTCTTATAAAAGAATATCGTATACACACACTCTTTTATATATATATATATATATATATATATATATATAAATATATATGTATTTCAAGTTCTTTTTAGGAAGATCAACAATATTATAATCAAATAATTGAGTGATAAAAAATAATCTTTTTTCAACATAAAAATAAATAAAGAAGTAAGCCAATCCTTGGTTTAAGAATAAAAATAAAAGAGTGCTTATAGAAAATCATGTTATAAAGAAATAGCATGTAGATTTTCAGTGCTCTGCTATGTTCACAACTCATAGGAGATAAATGTATATTAGTCGTGCAGAACCACCATAAAACACCCTTTGACAAAAAAAAAAAAAAAAAAAAAAATCATAGTAGATAATCGGTGGAATCATTTTGATTTTATAAATTTCTGAAAAGATTAGACTGGATTCCACATTCCTGCAAATCGGAATAATATAAACGAGAAATATCTGAAAGCTCTTAATGGAAATTCCGGTAAATGCCTATCGTACTTAAACGAATTAGGGTTGGAATTTAGCCTTTTGGTAAAGATCCGCCTTTCTTTTTCTACTGATTAAATGTAGTTATTTCAAAGAATTTTTGTTTTTAAGGTATATCTGAAATAATTAAATTCAATTGTGGTTAGATTTATTGACAAAAATTGTTATTAAAAAAAAAAAATAAATAAAAAAAACCTTTGTCAGCTCATCGGATGTTTAAGCTTGATATCAGCTTTAAAGGTTTTTTCATATGATTCCTTCTCTGTACATACTAACGAAGAAGTTCATCGTAATCGCGACGCACACTTTTCAAAAAATAGGAATGGCATGAGTTCTTTTTTGTTTATGCTCAACCTTTATGTCTCACTTACGACTAATAATTTCGTACTCTATTTGTATGTTTTTGTATGAACCAAAAGATTGTTTCTAATTCATTCATGTACAAAATATTTATATACCCTCATGTACCCCTCGATTTGAGTTTTATATTTTAAATGAGATTGTACTAAACATGCCATTAATTATTTACTTATAAAATTTAGCTGCGTTTACATTTGTCTGTTCGTTTGGTCATACTTACAGATATTAGTATAAGGTTATATGATTTAAATGGTTTATCATTTTATCTGCAATTTGTTGAAAGCGGCAAATGGTATTATATCTGTATAAGACACGTTCGACAAACATGTGTTGACCAAGGGAATGTGTGCGTTAATGTGTAGTACTTACAATGCTAGAGGCTTACCTTAGGACTAGCAATAGAACAGTTATTTTCATGAAATAGGAATGCTTTTGAATTTGAATTAATTTATAATCTTAGATATGGATTTTTATTCATTTTTTTCTTTAGATTATGTTATAAAATTCTCAAATTAATTTTTATTTTAAACGGTGTATTTTATTCTGCAAAATAATAATTCAACACAAATCATCGAATAATTACCTCTTATTGAAAAAAGTGTTGTTACTAATTACAATTAATCACGATGCTTCACTGTTCAATGCAGAAAAATATAATGAAATCGACCAAATATAAAATAAAATTTACCCATTCACGAAACCTTTATCGTTCACACATACGAAACCACGTTATAACTTCGTATTAATAGCAACAACGAAGATCTGCGGAATTCGCCCAATTCAATTGAATAAAATTACCCTATAGGGTGGCTTAAAAAGAGAAGGGTGTTCCAATCGACTTTGCCGGCAACAAGTCATGTGTCGGTTTTAAGTGGTTCTGAATCGAATGAGACTACTCTCATGACAATTCAAAGTTAACCTTATTTGACTCGACATACTAGTTTGTTTGTTTAACGTCCCTTAGTTACTTAGGCTAATCGGACGACATGCTAGTTTATAGCATTCACTATTTATAAACAATCCAAGAATCCGTTTCAAACGGGAGAACTTTTTTCTTTTTTTATGAATAAATAGTGGCTATTGATTTAAATAATAAATTTAAAATATATATGTAGCTAATAATAAGCATATCATTTTAATTGTATGAGACAATATTTATAGTTTTATATCATTCAGAGTATATATTTAATATATTTCATTTAATATATTTTACTAATATAACTTTTAAAGAGAAAAAAGAAGAAAGAATACTTTACTAATTTAAAAAATATTCTGGTTATGAAAAAAAAACATAAACGTGCAGATTATATGTTTGTATACCCGAGTGTTGGAATGAATAATTTTATTCTGTTTTTATAACCCTCTCTTTTCCGCTAACATTTCAGGTATAAACTTTATGTTTTCACATTCTCAACACTCAGCTGTAAAACCTTCCTTTATTCCAAGGTCCCAAAGTACATTTAGAATAAAAATTAATAATTAAAGAATTAGTGTAAATTTGGTCAAATAGTTGTTGTTGTTTTTTTAGTCTCCTCTGTAATAGCCTGGCTCTAAAGCGCTGACTCGAACTAACAGATAAAATAAAAATATTTCCAGTAAATGAAATATTGCATATTTATCACATTTTTGCTATTGCTTTTATTTTACATTTTATGAGCCTAGATGTTTTAACTTATCTTATTAAAAAAAAATAATGCTTCTTTTTACGTATGTTTTTTCTTGAACTCATTCCACTCCGCCACTTATCACAAGATTTAAATATTTCACCCCCACAAACCGCAGATATCTGCATCTACAGCAAAAGGATATTACCCATTTATTTAAGATAAAAGTGGATATATCTAGAATTTCACATCTCTATGTCAAAAATCCTTGTGATGACGTGTACCTGCGGTATATTTAATAAAAATGGTTAATGGAATCGCTTTTGCTAAAACCTCAATTGGTATTGAACATTAATGAATAATACAATGATAACTGATTGGAGCTCTATTAAAATGTACCGATCATACAATTTCACACTCCATGAACGATTTATTCCCAAAATACTATACACTTTACAACGATGAATAAAGTCTTATATCAGGTGAGTAAATATGAAACCGGAATTTTTCAAATAGGAAATAAGAGTTGATTGTGTAAAAATGATACATACTTTTTTATTCCTTTTTTAGTCCTTCGCTATCTATGCATTTTTCCCATCATTCAGGCAATTTGTGGATTCCCCGCCAAAATAATGCTTCCTCTTCTGAGTCAAACCAATCACTTAACCAATTTCGTACATTTTCATAAGAAGTGAAGCGCTGCTCAGCTAGTGCGTGTCCCATCGATGCAAATAGGTGGTAATCGGATGGGGCCAAATCTGGTGAATAAGCCGCATGCGGAAGAATTTACCAACCAAACACTTGGATCGTTTCCTTGGTCCGTATAGCCGAATGTGATGGGGCATTGTCATGGAGCAAGATCACTTTGTGTGTCCTTTCTTGATATTTGGGACTTTTTGGCGCAAATCTTTATTCAAATTTATCATCTGTTGTAGGTAGCGTTCCGTATTAACAGATTCCCCAGGTTTCAGCAGCTCATAGTAGGTAACACCCATCTGATCACACCAGACATAGAGCATTTTCTTCCTCCCCAAGCAATGCCGATGGTTCACCAGGAGTTACCCAGGATTTTTTACGCTTAGGATTCTCGAAGTAAATTCACTTTTCATCACCAGTCACAATTTGATGAAGAAATGACTTTTTTTTCTGTACCTGGCGAGCAGCATTTGCCATGAGGTTTTTCGAGCTTCCTGCTGCCTGTCATTCAGTTGGTGAGGTACCCATTTTCCGACCTTCTGGATCTTTTCCATGCCTTTCAAACAAATGGAGACGGTGACACATGTAATAATTGTCCAACAAACGCTTCCGAATCAGCGTTTTCAAAGTTTTTTTTTGTGGTTTTCCACGGTCTTTTTTTCTTTTATCGAAATCCATCTTTAAATTTTTTGAACCAATCGAAACATTGAGATTTGCCTAGGGAATGCTCCCCGTAAGCTTCAACAAGCATCCCATTCTATCTCCCCAAACTTTTATTTTTTTAAGTTAAATAATGTTGGACACGTTAAAAAAAAAAATTTAAAAACTCATTCCATAATCCATGCCTGTCCCTAGTCAACCATTCTGTTAAGTCACGGATTGTACTATGCATAAACGTGATATGTATGTACTTTCAATTACGAGTATTTTCTTTAAGCTAAACGAATTATTAAACCAGTAATATGCCTACAATTTTTCGGAAATACCAATTGTACGATGTTAGATCGACGATTGTAAAATTAGAAAATTTAAGTATTGAATTTTCATTAAGCATATATCTTTAGCAAAGTTCCTTAAACACTTTTTCAAGTTCATCTTCAAAGAATTTAATAAATTTTGCAAAGTGGGTTCGAAATGGAAAGTTTTTCATTGTTTTTTTTAATAAAAAATAACTCCAATAAATTTAGGCAGTGAGTCAAAAAAATATTCCCTAGTCCCCTACCGAAATTCAGCTTATAAGAATTCCAAATATCTGTGAATAGAAAAAGAACCCTTACTTCGATGGACATATATAAGAATTTTCGCAGCTGGAATGTATTGGAACTCCAAAGGATGGAATTTAATATTCCAATGGTTTTCCAGACTCTGGAGTCGGACTCGGAGCCGGGGGTACAAAAGAAAGACTGATTTCTAGTTTCATTGAGTTATTGAAACCGTAATTTACCGTTTTAGATTTAACGGTAAAATAGGCATTCGTATTAAGAAAATACTGATCAGAAGTCATTTAAATTAAAGTTTTGCCTTAAGACAAGTTTACTGTTTCCCAGATCTATAAATGTAATATATTTATAATTATATAATGTTAAAATGTCATTTCATTCTGTTGAATTATGAGTCAAGCAGGTTTTCGTTTATAATCGAAATCGCGAAAAAGTTTTGACCAATTCACAAATATAATATCAATCCGATATAAAATCAGCTGTATTAGAGTGATAACTGTCTTTGTTTATACCGGAATAAAATGTTGAAGTAAGTGGTCTAATACGGTGATACAAAAATCAACAAAAACGTTTCAAAGTTGACTAGCTATTTACTTCAACTAAAGAGACTTAAGACCATGTTAAGTTTATTTTTGTTTCCATTAATTAATTAAAATTATCATAAAACTACCTCGTTCCTGTAAATACACATTAACACGACTAATTTGTTTATCTTTGCTTTAATTTATTCAGGATAAACAACTGCTAATCGCCGTTGAGCAGCAACTTCTAACGTTATTCCTGATTACTACTCCCATTATTCTGATTGTTTTGTTTTTATTAAATTATATCATTCATTTATCGTAGCTATCACTCAAAACACAAACATATAGCTATATTAATTAAATAGAAGTTTAAATTGACTTAATATTAACAATGTTTTTTTAAGTAATAATATTTTTCCGGAAAAACTGTTTGTGAACCAATGGTTGTGGATTGAGATGATTTGACCATGATCACACTCAACCGCAAGGTTATATTTTTCCAAAATATTAATGGTGAAATATAACCTGCAAATTGAAAATAGAAGGAACATCTCTCTCCCATAACTAATATTTGTAAATTATATTAATTTTATAGAGTTTTATAAATGGTTCAGATACAGAATTCGAAAGTTTGATTTTTGAAAGTAATATTTATTCAGTTCAAATCAAAATTTTTTTTTTTAATTTTATGGACCAAATATTAAAATATAATAAATTAATGGTCACAGGAAACAGAAGAATATTGATATTTCTGAAACCAATTTGTATTATCTGAATGATCCTTATTAAAAAATAAATTCATAGATTGTTGAAATAAATTGTGAATTCATTGCCAAGTGTATCTAGAACAAATTGAAAACTTATCGGAGGGTACTTACTAAAAGGCGTTTAATAAATTTCTATCGATTAGAATACCCATTGAAGGTAAGATGCGATAAATTTTAATTTAAGACTTCCAATCTACCTAAGAATGAATCCAAAATGAGGACAGTTGGGATAGGTCTTGGATTTACCAATCCCCTATAATTCCGGTTCTTTCCATGGAATTATAGCACTCTCAGATTCAGAGGGAATATTTTTCTTTAGGGATCTGTCCAATTGCCACTCCATTTTTATTAGATAAATACAATTGAATGAAATAAATGATGCTACATTCAACTGTAGATTGGAATGCAATACATAATTTGGAACATAAATATTTAACAATTGAAATAAGTTTTTGAATATACCAAAATAATAATTCCTCATATAAAAAAAAAAAAAACACAAAAAATGTAGATTGTAGTCTACGTTAATAGTTTAAGTTTTTTTGTTTTTTTTAAATATTTGATTGTAATTAACGACAGTCTACTAAATAAACAGAATGTTATCAGCGGTTTTATGGAAAATCTTCCCATTCTCAATGTGGCATATACCTACTCAAATAATAGCTCTAAATGAGAATGTCCTGATCCCAAAATTTCTTCAAAGGCCTAGAAGAATTATCAGAAATAGAGGAGGAAGCATATAAATATAGTTTGTCAAGTAAGGAAACATTTATTCCCGATAGTCATGTGTTAATATCAATGTCATATGTTATCATATATTGCAATAAAAATACAAAACAAAATATCGGTAAATTTATTTTAAGATGTATGTTGACCCTTTAACTATTAAATAATGTTAACTGACCTAACTAAATAATTTTAATTAACCTAATGTTAACTTATAACGTAGTTCTGGTGATATGAAAACTAGATTAAGGTACTGCATTGTACGAATTAGTTGGAATCGTGATATTTTTTAAAAAGTTAACACTGTTTGTTGTTGTAATAATATTTTTTTCTTTTTTAGTTTAAATAAACGATAAAATTGAATCTCAACGACAGTTTAATTTTTCCATCTGATGGGTAGTGGAGGGGTGTCCTGGCAAAAATTAAGAATGAAGGTTTAATCCTTAAGTCAGCAGCTTATCCTCAGTTTGAAATAATCCTATTTATCTCAACTGTTGACACTGGTCCACGCTATTTCTACCAGGTTTCTCTCTCTTTACTTTTTTTGTTAATTTACATTAATTAATTTTAATTTCAATAAACATAATTTAATTTTTTTTGTTTATATGTACTCCGTTAAAAAAAATTATAAAGTTCAATATGTACTTTAAAAAATAAATAATAATAAAATCAAGTGACTTATATTTATTTTATTAATAATTAAATTAATATTTTTGGAATGAGTTTTTGAAGGGTGGTGTGAATGGTGGAACTATGGAATATTTCATGGGCTTAAATCCATCTATGGACAACACGTATCATTTAAGACAGGCTATCTTCGTGTGTATTAATCGAAAAGACTATTGATATCTATGAACGCCATATCTTACAACACTGATTATCCTTTCCAATATTTTATAAATCATACCCAGATATATCTAAAATAAAGGAAATAAATAAAGGAACATGTTTTCCATGTCCTCTTACTATTTCATATTTCCATTTTATATTATTCCTTTTCTTTATAATTTAATTTTATAAAATTATATTCTATAGAGCTTAAATTTAATATTAGTATAAAATTCTATAGAATATAATTTTATAAAATTATATTCTATGGAGCTTAAATTTAATATTAGTATAAAACAGCGGAAAAAAATTGTCCCTTGCAACGCAGGTCGGTTAAGAAACCTTATCTGACCGAGTTTTCTTCACACCATTAACCCGACAAAATGACGGCTAAACTGCCTATAGTGGAATTTTTTAAATAGGTTACTGACTAAAAGCTTTCAGAAGCGAGGCGTTTTACATTCTTGCTCGATCGCGATTATATTTAATATAATTCAAACCAGATAATGTCTCCTTGGAATCCCTTTACAAGTTCTAGAAAATAAAAGCGATTTTCAATCTAATATTTCGAAGTATATGAAGGACTTTGTTGACTTTATTCCTGATTAGAAGTTGAAATTTCCAGCCAATAACAACATGGAGTCCCACAAATAGAACATATTGGATCGCTTGATACGTGTTTATATATGTCCCATACAAGGGGTGCATATGTCATGAATAAAATAGAATTATTTATTATTTGATTAGATTAAGAAAAAAGAAAAAAAAAACATACGATATTGATAAGTTTCAAAATGTTTGTTTAGTCAACATGTTTATTTAATAGTGTAGATGTAGATAAAGGTTAGGTAATCAAAAATATTTAATTATTATTTCTTTAAATAAAAATTAATTTGAGATGCATGATGAAATATTTTTAGTTTAAATGAAACCAATATTAAAAAAAAAGTAATAATAATAAATAGAGAATGGGTGATGTCTAGGAAGTTGAAGAGTAACCACATAGTGCTGTCACAGGAGTTCAAGGGCTAATTTGTCACAGGGGCTGACAAGCATCACACATAAACATATTACTTGAAGGCGGAATAGGAATGATGATTCTTATAATTTAAAAAAAAAAATCGATTTTAACTAATAAAATGGCAATAGATAAATTAATGTAGTAATAAAATAAGTTCAAAAAATTAAATAAATATTTTTATATCGACTAAGAATAATCGATCATAAGTTTTATAGTAAAAAATGAATCAAGAAAAAATATTTAAAAACGTATCTAGTTGTCTATAAGAGCTGATGACCTCCCCCGCCCCATTCCATCATTATAATTAGTCTCATTACCTTACTGTACTATGTCTGATAAACAATGAGGAACATTTTCGGCAATTTCTATATTGCAGCAGTTTTGGTATTTCATTATTTAAAATAAATTGTAACCTTTCTCTATATATTTGTTTTTCTCAACTTCTTCATTTAACCATTAAGGCAACCTACATATCCATGTAATTGATAAGATGAAACCTGGTTGGGGTCTTGTTTAGATTATTATTATTATTATAATTTTATCTAGTAACGGTTATGACAGATAAATTAAAAGAAATGGGTTTAAAAAATATACGTATTTACTTAATAGTAATTTTATATTATTTTTACATATAACCAAACAAATAAATATACTTCTAAGGAGTTACTTCAGGTACCTCTGGAGGCCAAAATTCCACGCTTTATCAACCTTCCAAAATTAAAATTCATTTCCTTTGGTAGGATTCCCTTTTCTTCATTGACGATCCTGGTTCGTCTTTGCATAAATCGTTAACTTTGAAAAGATTCACAGTTTTATCACTTTGTTAACCGCAATCACACAAACAATAATAAATTAAATTATATTTAAACGCATGTATAATTTCTGTTACTATGGTATCGAATCACATAGCAACCGTTGGTAAATATCATTTTAAAATCAATGGGGGTAATCTAAAAAGAAAAAAAAAATCTTTTCTTTATATACTCTAACTATGGTTAGCACAACTATAACAAAAAGAAGTATACAAAATAACTTATATATATATATATATATATATATATATATATATATATATATATTTTTTTTTTTTTTTGTTTGGTACCCCTACCTGGCCATGTGTGGCATATGGGGGGTTACTCTAGAGGTGTAACCAACCTATTCTAACCATGGTGGGTAGGTCGAGATTTATTCCGTGGGGCATCCACGAAATAAAAGTCAACCATCCCAGGGCGGATTCGAACCACCACCGTTCGGCTCGAGCATGCTAAAGCGGGTTGCGCTCAAACACGCTTGGCTATCCCGGTCAGTATACAAAATAACTTGTAATACATAAATTCTAACATTATTCTATATAAACAAATTTATATATTCTTCCGAAGAAATAAATTCACGAATCAAATTCATTACCCGCAATGTGCTTCTCAACTACGACACTAGTGCCAGTATCTCAGCCATGTCTCTCCCTTTCTGTATTCACTGATCCTAAGATTTTCTAAAGCAATGGTAATCCAGAAACCCGAGTCCGAATCACGGCATTGGCAAATTGTTTCCTCTTCATATTTTTTTTAAATATTAAGTTTAATAATCTTCTGAATAATGAATTCGTAACTGAAAAATAACTTCTCATTTAAGTTCTTTTAGGTTTTATGGATAGTTTCACCATCCGGTAAGTTGTGCATTATTGTATAATAACAAAGTTAACAACTGAACGCAGCTTGCCCGCGATGCAAAGGAACGGAGAAATGCTGTTTGGCGAGAATCTTGGAAGCCTTCCGGTTCTGTGATGTTCCAACTCTTAGCAACATTATCACAAACTTAGTCAATAACGCCTAATTCAGACGAAGTAAGTGATTGTAAAATCTTATTAATCCCTCGGGACTCAGGGCAAAGTAGGATGTCTATTTATGACATTACAGGAACTTTCAAACTAACTAAGCAAACTTTATTTCATAATTTTTCTACAGAAACAACTAAAAAAATAAATAATAATAATTGATTTTAAATTTGTTTTTTATTTTTGAAATTAGTTGTTGATAATTTAACTCGTGATAAAAAAGGTCTTTTATTTCATGTAAGATCATGAAAACCACTCTTGAGAGGCAATATTGGGGCACACCCAGCCTCTATAAATTGGCCACTTCTAATCTAACATAATAGGCAGAAAACCTCGTGGTTGACCTCACCGTCAAATCATTTCTTTTGATCGCCGCTGACCAAAAAAACAGTATTTTTTACTCATCAATGAATATCTATGGATATTAGTGGTACACTATTATTCATTTATTTTGTTTTATTATTGTTTTGTAGGTATACAAGCTATCACAAACATCAAAAATGAAAATCATCTTGGTCTCAAATCCGGCATCCTGGGCCTACTTACATGCATCAATCACTTAAATGCCAAAACTTTTTATCAAGAAACAGCATCGAATAAAATTTTTCCTTTTCTGGTAATAAACAGAAGAACCTTCATCTTATATAGTGCTATTGTTTCTTTTATTTTTACTATTCATAACGGTCATATCTTCAAACTTTCAATATGAAAACCAAAAGTCATGAATAAGTCTAATATATTTCAGAAATCCTATATAACCTATGAAAAATTCAGTTCAAATAAAAGAGTTTTTACAAGACAGTTGTAGTTAAAAAGCCAAGGATGCCTCTATAGGGTAAAACAAAAAAATAAATAGGTAGTTATTACCTAAATTATTTTTATTAAAATGAATTTTGAATATTTCGATTTTTAGTATTAACATTTAAAGTTTCCAATAAGCTTTAGAGTTATGCCAACCCATTCGGTCAGGTTGTGGCATCCTTATTATCAAAGAGGGGGTAGTACCACATGCCCCCGTTTGAATTGTATACTGTATTTTAATTTTTAAAAAGATATATATACATATTTATATTAATTGATTAACTAAAAATGTAATATTATTTTTTAAATAAATTATTAAAATGATTCAGAGGATTCAGAAAAAACAACTACTGATTCAATAATTTATTTTTATTATCAATTTAAAAAAACATTTAAAAAACAAAATATAGTAGGCTAAAATGATCGTGTCATCTAATCGACGCGCAATATAGGAACATTGATTTAAGATAATATTCTTACATTTTGAAACTCTTATTTTTAAAATTAAACGAAATGACCTTCCTTAAAATAGACAACCTCCATAACACCTAGATATTTATTTTTGACGAAAATAAATTTAATAGCGTTTCACCGTAAAATTTTATAATTAGTTCAAATTTAGGCATACAACTTGTAGATTTCAATTACTTAAGGTATATTATAACTTTTAATTATTTATCAGAAATCATTAGTATAAAAAAAAAAAGCAAAGTAATTTTTTGTATCCCATAGCAAGGATAGCTACAATAAATAAAAAAACAAAAACAATCTTTAAAACTGCCGACAATCAGAATTAACATTAGTAGAAACAAGAAATTTTTATTCTTAAATAATTTTTTTCTAAACCGATACTTAAGCCTGCTGAAGAAATTTAACAAGATACTATGGTATATAAAGTTTTAGATTGGCGAGACAATTTTCATGTCATGATCAATTAAAGTGTTAATGATAAAGGAATCAAAGATGATCATATTTAACTCTTAATTTAAAATAAACCGACAACCTTATTTGCATTTTTAATTCACAATGAGAATAGAAATTGGAAATTAAAATGCTAAAAAATACAGACTTAAATGAAAATCGGAAGGAGGCTGTGGCAACATTATGTAAATAGTAATGAAGACCCATAAAATTCACTACATTGGTTATAAATTTAAATTATCGAATAATTTTAAGAGAAATAAGGAATTTTTTTTATATATATTATATATTATTTTATACACACACAGGCGTATGCATATAGACACAATACACACACACACACACACACACACACACACACACACACACACGCGCGCGCGCACACACACACACACACACACACACACACACACACACAAACATATACATAGTTTCTTCATAAGCTAATCTCTATTAGTTTTTAAATTAAATATGCATATTTAACATATTTATTATATGTTTATATATGAATATTTAAATTCATTATCAGTTAGGTAGCTCTAATTGACATATATTGAATCATTAAACTGCTAAAAAATTAAATTTACAGTAAAAAAAAAATAATAGCTGTGTATATTCATAGTTGTATTTATATTCCTATTCATAAGTAAAAAAATTAGCCAAACATAGCGTTAAAAACTAAATAATCCAGCCTCATAACATGTAATCCCAATATTGAAGGGCATGATAACATTTTGGTTGATTGCCCTACCAAAATAAATCTATCTAATAAGCAAGGAGAATTACATGCAGTCATATTTTAATTGAATTAATTAACATTTCGAAAACGCCCACTATCATAATAACACATTCATTGAATCAGTTGATATATCTCGGTTATTCCTGGTATCAATTATAGGTTTATAACTTCATTTCCATTCATTCAATGAACCATTTCCAAATTCATACAACAAATCATAAAACAGAATACTTTATTCAACAGATAAGTTATAAACATAATAATGAATATTCCTTTACAAATATCGTATGCAAATAAAAAAAAAATGCGATGCGCACAACACACAACTTTTACTTACCAACTTACTTAGATTCGAAATTGACATGTTTTGTTAAATGACATTTCTCGAAGTCACACATTTTTCCACATTCATTTATTTATTTTTGTTTGTAATTGCTCTCTAAAGTTTTTTTATTATTAAATAAAAGTTTTTATTTGCGATAATTCGGCAATGCAAACATAATAATCCAAGTCAGCTGATTTTATAATTCTTTATGTAGTTGTTAAAAACTTCATATAGTTACCATGAAACAAATAATTTCCATTAAATTAACAGAACATATTTAATTATAAAACATTGGTCTGTCATTAAAGGCATACTGCGCATGCGTGAGCTCGACGTGTTTTATGAGATGACGGAATATTTTTCTTTTCTTCTCCTGTATGTTTACTTGATTTTTTCATATTCCATATTTAGCCATTTCTTATTTTCAGTCGTAATGAGAGACAGTTAATTTCTCCATATAAACTATAACAAAGGTACTTTGTAGGAAAACAAAAAATGCCCTTTCCCTATTTAAGCCCCCTCAGAACATTTTAATAATGATAAAGCTTACCTGATATGAAAGAAGAGTTGATTTTCATTAAACATGACGAATTTGATCAAAATCATTAAAGCCGTTTTTGAGAAAATCGAAAAACCCGTAAAAATTGGATAGAAAGATATGAAATAAAGTACCCCCTCCGTTTGACTAATTTTGATGAATTTCAGCTGTCACATAGCGGGTATACATATATATACACCAAATACCCAATTTCAGGTTCGTACGGTTTACAGTTTCTGAGCTAGTCTGTTCACACACACACACACACACACACACACACACACACACACACACACACACACACACACACACACTCCGACCATTTCGCGGGTCTTGGTTATTTGGATTCAGGGGACCCCAAAACGTGTATTCCCGTTGAAAACCGGAAGTCGAACTTTTTCACGAACGCAATATTTCCCTTACTATATATTTCATATATTGGTAAGTGACAGTAACAAAATATATGTATCAAAGATTTATCAATTTATGTAAATATGTCATCTGATTCAATTGATATGGATCAAAGATTTATCTGCGAATCTTTACCTTATATGAGATGAGATTTAAATAAAATATGTATAAATATAATGACAGAACCAAAGTTTTTAAATTTAATGATAAAATTAATTATTATTTCATATAAACCAAAATAATATGGTGTATAAAACACAAAATTATTATAATGCGTTCGAAGACCTGAGAATGGAGCGAGTATCAGACCCAGACATTTCACCAGAGTTTCACCATTAGTCAGCAACCAGGTTAATCCTAGACATGATATCCATGCAGTCAATATTATTATGTTGATCGGCGTAACAATCAGTACAGTAAATTAAAAATATTCCCTCATCTCAGTACCTATTCCAGTGTATATTTGTCTTTATTCTTCAAATTATATTAAAATATATTTGGATTTAAAAAAAAAAAAAGTAATGATAATTTTAAAAATACTTAGTAATAAAATTAGATATGTTCATCATTCAGTTGTGTCTTTGATTTTAATTTGCATGCTACTATTTGATTCAAATTCTATGAAATAGGAACTAAGAACCTTTGTGAAAATAGCCAAAAAACGCGATTCTAATAAATTAAATGAATCTATTATACAAAAGTAAGGAATTCTGCGTCAGATAGTTATATAAATAACAACCCTTTTTTAATTGATCGCATTCGATATGAACATATAGTACAATAAATGCATTTGGTATATTATTATTAATATAAGCAGTTTCTGGAACCCACACTAAAGGTAACAGCCAGAAACGTAGCAAAGTTTAAGCTTTTTTTTTTTTTTTAATTATTTTGAATATATCTATATTATCAATTTATTGAAAACATACTTTTATCTAAAACTACAAAAAAAAAAAAAAAAAAAAAAAATTTCTTCTCCTTTAGTCCTAATTGTTTAAACTAATCACCCGTTGTGTTTGTCTATCGATCAAACATTCAAATAGAGGAACGAGATTTCACGAATCATCGATAGTTTCGAGGAATAAATGATCTTCAAGTTAATCTGATTAGGTCCTGAATGATAGCATCGGCCAAACTTCACTGATGGCTCAAGCTCAATTGCCCAAGAAAGAGCCCCAGGATTGGAATATGGATGTTTAAAGATTTCCATTCCTCCCACCCTCTTGGCAATAACATTATTTTATTTCGTTTTGTCCTCCCTCGTTATTAGACTGCAATTGACAAAAAGATCGGTCTTCGGCTTTTAAAGGTCCATTAAAGATTTGAAAGCTATTAGCAGAGTCTATTCTTTTCTCCCTTATGGCCATTGGAAATTGCCAATGACGATAAAATTTAGGGCGATATATACTCTTTTGAAATAGCTTTAATAAGATTTGAAGCACTATAATGGTTATTTTTGTCAAATATTTGTTTTAGATTCTGCTGGTTTTATTGTCTTTTAAGCTCTCATAAATTAAGTTAAAACTTATAGTGAAGCTACAATTATATTCAGAGGCTTCAGTGTTTGATAAATTGAGATGTAATACAAAGTGTTATACCATATAATTAACGCTTCTAATGAGGTAGTTTTCGTACCTATAACATTTATAGCATTTACAAGTCTAATTTAGAATTTTTCAAATCAATTTTGATTGATCCGAATTAAATGATCAATTAATTAATAATTAAAAATTAATTAACCTTTTCAAACAAAATTAGAAATTTCCATTCCAAATTATGATTTTTCCAAATTAAGCGAAGAATGTTTGTGGGTATTTAGTTTCATTATTATATTGCTTAGAATGACCGCTAATTATGAATGATATTCTTAAACTGATTTGGAAAAGTTTTAATTTGAAGTGGAAAATTCAAAATTTCATAATTTAAAATGCTAAAACAAATATAACGGCAGATGCTTCCATTCTGCTCATAATCGGACTTAGTTCAGGATCCTTTCCCCAATCTTTATTTTTAAGAGGATTATTAATAAATAATAAAATCATTTTTCATTATTATTTTATAAAAAAAAAAATAATACCTTCAGAGGAGGAAGTAATTAATTTGAAAGCGTTTTATGAGCCTTACAGAACATGGCGCCTTTCGGTGCCAGCAAATACGAAGCAAGACCACTTAACTGAAACACGCATTCTTAGTTTGTTTTTAAGTCAAAGAGTATAAATTAGATGTACTAAATCTATTACATATTTACATTTACGAATAAAAATCCAGTATATCTGTTTATGAAGTTTAATATATATAATATTTAATACATCTCTTTGTGCGTATACATATGTATATGTGTGTAATTATTTATTTTTAAATATATTAAATTAAACGTTTAAATAAAAGGGAAAAAAACTACGACTAGATTTGATGAGTAAATTTTATAAAATAAAAAATGATGAAATGTTGATTATATCATACAACGCAACATTTTTGTTCTTGATAGAGATAATATTGAAATTTATAAAATTTAATTTTATAAATCATACAACTATTCAATAATTGTCACATGGATCACTCAATTAAAAAGAGAGTAAAACAAAAAAATAAAAAGAAAATTGTAGGTTTTTAAATATAATAAAAGAAAAAAATATTATTGATGCAGTTTGAGTAAAAAAAATCATCGTTAAAAAAAAACTAGAATTAAAAATGTAAAATCTGAAAGCTTACATGATGGACTTGCATGGTGCTGAAGTCTCCTAGACGCTTGCAGTTGGCTATCTGTGGGAGTTATAGGAGATCAAGGGGAAAAAAAATGAAGGCGTTCCTCTGTATAATATTATTATATCAATATTAATAGGGAAAGCTGAATAAGATTACATTAATGGCGGGATCACTTATCAAAGAAGAACTTTATATGTAAAAGTAACGTTCCCGCGATTGAGGGATGAGTTTCTGTTGATCTGTAACGAGGTTCTGGTAAGAACCTTCCCTTATCGCCAGAGGGATAACAAATCCTTCTAACACTTTACAAAGAAGGATCTTTGACGACAATTTGCAACAAGCACGAGCCCTTCAAACTAGTTAGCTTCTTTTGTGACATTTAGCAACATTCATCCTCCAGATTCCTTTAGCGATATACCATTCAGGGTTGTCAGACATTCTCATATATATATATATATATATATATATATATATATATATATATATGTATATGAAAATACGATACAATTTAATATCTTGTGTAATTATAATTACTTCTAGAGGGTACAACCATTACTAAAACTCACTTTTTTTATTTTTTTTAGGAGGTCACTAATGTTAAAATGGTTATGAATAAGTTATCATAATCTTTTTTCCAGTTTATTCACTTACCATTTCTGTTTTTTCGATTTCCGAATCGTTGGCCAAAAAATTTAAATAAAAAATTTTCTTGATATTAAGGATGTAAGTACTACCTGTAGTATATTTATTAATTTACTTATTATTGGCTCATTTGTCGTGGAATTTCGTTGTTTGTTATATTTCTCTTTTTATATGCTGCAGACCTAGAAATTTTATTTTGTAGAAAAAAACAAAAGAATATCCGTAAAAAAAAATTGTTCAGGGTGAAACAGAATTCAAGATTTTTTTTTTTTGTAAGAGAGAGAAAGCATTGCACAATTGCATTGCAAGCAAGCAAGAAAACCTACACTCGAACATAATTTTTTATGTTAAAATGCTCATTTAATTAGCATTAAGCAAATTAAAAAAAATATATTTTTATGATAATATTTTAATTTTATTAAAAATAAATAATACAATCTGCCACACTCAAGGGCCATTTTGTAGTAGTGATCTAAGGGTCCAATATAATATCTATAAAAAAAACAAAATAATAATAATAAATAGACGATATTCATTTTTCATTTTAACAACCTGCAAAACAAGAAAACATATTTAAATCATATAATTATTCTCATAATTCAACTCCTGAAAGATGAAATGAAATTCATTCAGGTTTATATTTAGATACGAGTATATCCACGAATTTCATTATAAAACGGATATATTTTTATTAAGGATTAAAATATTGAGGGTATATTACTCTATCTGTAATTTATTAATTTTATATAAATATGAGAAAAAATGTCTCTTTAAAGAGAGAAAAAAGTACTTATTCTTTTTTCTTTATCTGAATTAGAAACATCTTATATAAAATACAGTTCTGCTTAAAAACTACTGTCCATAAAAATGGGTTTTTGGAGACGTTCATCTAGGCGAACCAAAAGGTCTAGTGCAACCAATTCAGACAGCAAGCGGTAAGGGAGACTCCAAAGTCAGCTTTCGACCTTTCGACTCGTTGCGGGACAGACTCCACTTGCAAAAGTGCGGTTTTATGTGGAAAAACTAGAATTTTTCGTCGAACAGATTTTCGTCTCTAGGAAAGAGTAATTATTTTATTCAATCTGCTCTTGCAACATTTCATTATGCATGTACGAGTATCTCTTAAGATTTTGGTTGGCTTTCCTACCTCTTCACGTTCATCGCAGGAAGTGAAAGACATCAAAATGGCTCGTATGGGGTTCCTTGAAACAGGGGTGTTCGGGTCACAATAAAATGTTTTTTGGAACCTCACGAGTGTTTCATCGTGCCCCATTCATTGTGCAATAAGCAATCGGTTTTTTCATTTTCTTACAGGATGCTGCGAAATAGAAAGCGGAACACCAAAAACACTCTATTAATTTAAGACGACTTTCCTCTCTGACAACCAATCCTCTCAAGCTTTCCTCTCTCTTGAAGCATTTCGTGGCTATCCTAAAACAGGAGAACGAAAAACCGACCGGCAACCTAATAAAGTTTTTTCGTTAATTATAGTGTTGTTTTTTTTCAGGTTTTTTAAAGAACCCCGGACATGTGGTACAATGAAACAAAATTTATTTTTTGGAATAGCTGCTCGCGGTCACACATGATGCATAAAATAATGTTTAACGCATTACTTAAATAGATTAGATCCTGAAGTAACAAGGAAAAAATAAAAAAATGAAAAAAAGTCTCAGGTGGGGTGCTATGGGTAAAAAAAACATTTTGTATTTCATTGTGCCCCACCGCCCCCTATTATATATTTTTTAAAAAAAGTTGTCTTTTATGTTATTATTTTTATCTTACTCTACAAAGATTTCGTGCCTATATATGGATTCATCAATTATTCCTTACGCACTATTTTGATATCAGTAACTATTAAACACGTTGATTTTGTTGACTAAGTTTCTCCTACAAACTATAGTGTTTTCCGAATTACAAGGAGACTACCGTAAATAGTAAAACTTTAACATTTAGCTTTAAAAAGAGCCGTAAACTCGAAGACTATCTCAAACAACTGCAACAAAAAGGTCATAAAATTAACAGAGTCTTTTCAATTTATTTTTCCTTTAATACAGTCCTAAAGAAGTAACAAACAAGTTGTCATCAACGGTTTCCCTCTTTCCAATCACTCCTTACTTTTATTGATTACGTTTAAAACTGATTGGATCTTTCGATCTGAATTGCAAATTTTCGAATATTTGAATTATTTATGAGCGGTAGGGGGGGGGGGGGGTGATGGCCAGCTTTTCTTGTATGCTGTGTCATTAAAATGGTGGTATGAAAACTTATACTAGTTTAGATTTCCTTTGAAAAAAAATTCCAATTTTCACAAGGCTATTAATAAGGATAGCTATTCTATTTTACTCTATATTCAAATCAGTGAGTAAATTTAAGCTAGACTGAATGGAATAGCATTCAAGCATTAACAAAGTACAACAATTATCACCACTATCTTTGAACTAATAAGGCTCCCTTCAAAATCACAAAAATAAAATTTTATTCCATTTAATTTTTAAAGTCCGTTCTCTTGATCATAGAAGTTTCTTCTCTTATAGATAATCAACTGTTAAGGTATTTAAAATACTATTTCAGTTTTATTTTTTAACAATAAATTTATTCCAACATATTTTATCTTATGTAATATATAAATTATTTTGTGGGGATTTATTGTTATTTATTACTAACTTATTGAGATAACACTTATGTTGGGGACAAACTTCTAAAAATTTGGCTTAACACACTTTTTATTTCGGAAGTATAGACATATTGATGAGGATTCCATAAAGTCAGTCGTGTATTGTTTTATGTCCAGTGACGTCTATTTCTTCGTTCTCCTCGCTTCTTTTTTCGTTCAAACTTTTAAAACCTTTACTCTTTATTCTGACCCATTTTTCCCGATCGTTTTCGGGAGTTGAATCATAGTGTTTTCGATAGCTGCACATATCCGACGTGGTTTGATCAGCATATCCATTCCCCTTAATCCCTAAACGTAACATTATCCAGTCCATCATAAAATTCTTAGTCCAGTATATTACTATCGATGTGTGAGCTTGAGCTTTCTTTTTTCAAAGAGGTTTTGTCAGTGAATTGGCAATCCATAAAAATTACAAAATTATTTTCTTTCAATCTTTAATTCTTTAGTATTTTCTCATGATAAATGGTTCTAATACACATCATTGATCGATAAAACTATTGATGACACCGTGTTCCGTTTTTAAACCTCAAAAGAAATTAACAAGGGTACTGCAAACAGACATGAATATGACTTTGGAAGGACGGAGGGATATGACAGCCATTCTTGACCTACCTTATATAATAATTGTAAAAAAAAAAAGGAATCTAATTGTAAAAAATAATTGTAGTAATGTATATAATATTTTATGAATATGATGCGCTCAAAGAAATTATTATATATTATAATTAGTTCTGGCACCTTGATGCTTAACCTTTTCAATTCGATGAAATAATTTTATATCTTCGAACTCTCCTGGTATAACTTATAAATCATATTTTTTCACATATTATTTTAATTTAATGAACCATTTCTTGGTTGAGAATGATATTTGATCAGTCCTCAAAATGCTTGCAGACATCATTTCGGTGGCTTATAAAGTTCAAATCTATAATCCGTTTGGCTTATTGGTATTTTACGTTATAGGATTGTTTTCAAGTGATAATTTTGAACTCGGTCCAACAAGTCATTCAGCTCAAAACATCAGCTGACTTTAATCCGAGTTTAATCTGAATTAGTATTTTAAACTTGGTTGTTGGTTTACGCTTGTTTGAAAATATAGACAGCTGTTAAAACATAAAAGTTGTAATAATTTGATATTTTTGGTTATTTCAATGACCACTATTTATATACCTACCTGTTTTTTTTTGTTTTTTTTATGATATAGAAAGAAAAGAGCTTGGGAAAATGATAATTTGGAGGAGATTGAAAACTTGAAAAAAGTTAGCGAATGCAGATTATGATTCAGAACAAAGGTCACTTCTTTTAGAGATGAGGATGGAACACGACTTGTTCAGAAGGATGAAGTCCTGCGAAGATGGGTTGAATATTTTAGTCATCTGCTCGCCAAAGCTTGCTGCTCAATCATGCATAAAATAAGTGAGGACATTGAGCCACCAGACCAAAATGAGATTGAGGATGCTATTTGGAAGCTTAGAAATAACAAGGCTTCTGTTATAATTACCCTTTAGGCGGAATCACTGAAATATGGCGGGGAGGACCTCGAAAAATTGTTATGCGGGTTAATACTCGATATTAAGACCAACAAAGGGTGCCGCAGAATGAGAACTATGGCATAATATGCCCTTCTGCACAAGAAGGGTGACCAAACTGAATCCTCCAAATACATGGTATTGTGTTGCTTTTCTGTGCATATAAAGTTCAGTCGAATTTCCTGTTTGAGAAACTTGTTCTTATTGCTGATAACTTGATCACTACCAATCGGGATTTAGTAAAGGGAGCTCAACCACCGACCAGATCTTTACTTTGCGATCCTGGAAAAGGGCATTTTAACTTCGACGACATCAAGTCGGCGTATGACAGTATTTCCAGATAGAAATTTTATCAAAGCCCTGGAAGAACTTAAAGTCACAAGGAAACTAACACGACTCGTAAAGATTACCATGAGAAATTCGAAATGTGCAGTACGCGTGGGATCAGAGTTTTTCTCAATATCATAACCAGCAGTGGAGTAAGACAAGAAGATGGCAATCCGAAAATCAAAACTTCAAATTACGGGCGCCGGCTTTAACTTAATTGCTCAGCTACTGGAATAAGTCGATGGTTTGACATCAGGAAGAGATCTGATAAAGTACTTCAAAAGACCTTTACTTTGTTTGGAACAGCTACAGAGAAATCGGCAAATCTGTTAGGGCAGATCTGTCGAAAATGCATGGAGGTGTGTAGGGTAAACCTTTATTTTTAAAAATTTTACTCAACATCTTTTACCTTTGTCTATATTCTGTTGATATAATAGGAAAATAGGTAAGGAGGTTTATTAGATACGTAATATAGATGATAAACGATAAAAAAAAGAGTGCGCATATAGATTTTTTTATGATATTGCCCATATTGCCATCACTATCACATTTATCATTGGCCGATTAATTAAAGATTTTTGGTAAACTTATAACTTTCAAAAAATATTTTATCTTGAATAAGTCAGGATAAGTATCAGGAATAAGTATCTCAGCTTTACTTATATAGTTAGTCGCGGTATTTTTTAATGTTTTAGGTGCTATGAATGCATTTACTGTCATCCAGTAAAGAGATACTAAGACACACTCAAGAGAATCAAGGAAAACATAAAATAAAGAAAGGAAATATTTCCAGGGTAATTTTCCATTTCAGTAGGGGCTTTCTCACCCCAATTTCCTAACTGTATTTTTCTCTTTCGTTTTCCTCCCGAGGGAAATATAAAACCTATGATTCAGAATAATAGCGGTACTGATGTGCTCATGACAGGTTACATTACTGAAGCGAGAGGAAACTTATTAAAATAATGATAAAACTCAAGCCACCCCCTCCTTCTGCACCTCCTATCAGCCAGATAAAGGTCTTGACATCTCTGCTATTTAGCCATATCCATCTCGGCTGTTTATTACGGAGAGAAAATATAAATTTATACTTTGCTTTCACCAAAAACCCCCCTCGGACAATGTCGTCTATAATTTATTCCAGCATCCTTGCTTTAGTTTTTTAAGCAAGATTTATAGCGGTAATTTTTTCCCCTCTTTTGTTTTATTAAAGACCCTACTCATTGCTCATGTTTATTCCTCCTATCTTATGGTTTTATGCTTTAATTTCTGGTAAATATCACAAAAATGTTTTAATATTCATGCATTCATCTGTTAATATATTAATCATGTCAATGTTTCGAGGCATTTTTAATTTTTAAATTAATTAAATTAAGATTTATAACAATTTAATTTTTGAAACGCTTAATGTAGTTTTTAATTTTAAGCTTCCGTTAAAAAAATGTGGAGCATAGGACTTTAGGAAATGTTATCCCTAAGTTGGTAGATTTGTGGTTTAAAGAAATTTATAAAAAAAAAATGTTATTGAAGATGATAAATTGTGAGCATGTATAATATCATGTGATTTGTCATAATTCAATTTAAATACGCATATCTTTCTCGAAATACATGTCTAGTTGACACAGGTTAGAAATTAAGCTTATCTCCGTCTCCAGTGATAATTAAAGTATATGTATAGATCGGTACATTATTATCTAAGGTGTAAATTCAGTAGAGAAAATGTTGGCCAAGGATGGAGCATTTAGGTATTCCCGGATAAGCAGCTTCTTATTCCATATCTGATAACGTTTCGAATCTCAGATTTAAGCTTTATGCCGTACACCTATCACCTTATATTTACTTTCACTTGCCTATAATAATAATATAATAATACTAATAAGAAAGGCTTAACGAACCCGAAGGTTCGATGCCGACACCACCACTGGCTCCCTGCACACCTCGATCCATCGACCGTCTTCCAGACCCAACTTCGATTGATCCGCCCTAACGCAATCCTCCCACCTCCGTCTCGGCCTGCCCCTCGGACGTTTCCCATTCGGCACCGCGCTTATTAATCTTTTCGGAATTCATTCACAGCCAAGTTTCGCAATTTTACACGCCCATTGTATTCGTCTTGCTGCAATCACGTCAATTATATTTACTGGGTAAAGTTCACTCTGTTCGGCGTTGTGTAAGCGTCTAAATTCTCCGGTTAGTTCATCCCTCTTCGGTCCAAATATTATACGCAGTACTTTATTTTCAAAAACTCTAAGCCGTTGCTCATCCCTCAATGCCAGCGGCCAAGTTTCGCATCCGTAAAGGACCGTTGGAAGAATAATAGTTTTGTAAATCCTAATTTTTAAGTTTCGGGACAGAAGGCGCGAGCTAAGCAATTTCGCGACTGAAAAGTAGCAAGCATTACCGGCTTTTAATCTAGCCTTAATTTCCTCATCGAGTTCGTTTTTTCTAGTTACCATCGCCCCTAAATATCTAAATTTCTCTACGTGTTCAAACGTGTTCCCCCCTACATTTATATCAACGAAATCCTCACCACTTCTACGACTAACCATATATTTTGTCTTATACGTATTAATTTCCAGTCCAAGTTCTTGTCCGGCTTTCATCAACGTTTTTGTGTTCATTTCTATGGTTTCCACGTCCTCCCCAAGCAATACCAAATCATCGGTATATCCGAGCACGGGTATATTCCTTCCCAAATTCAAACCCTTTCCGGTAAGTGTCACCTCCCTAATGGCATATTCCAGCGCTAAATTAAATAAAACATGTGAGAGAGAATCTTCTTGTTTCAAACCAGAGCAGACCTCGAACTTCTCAGAAAAATAATTACCGATTCTAACTTTATTGAACGTTTCAGTAATACACATTTTTACTAAGTTTACTAATGTTTTTGGTATTCCCTGCTCGACCAGAATGTTATACAACTTTTGGCGGTTAATAGAGTCATATGCCTTTTTGAAATCGATAAAAAGCTTATGTAAGATTCCGTTATATTCTAATTTTTTCTCTAATATTTGGAGGAGAGAGAATATTTGGTCTACGGTTGATCGGTTTTGCCTGAAACCACATTGATATTCTCCGATAATTTCCTCGGCGTATTCCGTGATTCGACTAGTTAGGATTAACGTAAATATTTTATAGCAAAACCGGAAGGAGTGAGATTCCGCGATAGTTATTGCAATCCGTTTTTGATCCCTTTTTGTGAATCGGAATGAGAATAGATTCTTTCCACTCTTCGGGTATCTTTTCTTGTTCCCAGATCTTTTTAACCAAAAGAAATATTTTTGAAATCCCAGCTTCCCCGCATTCCTTGATTAGTTCGCTAGGGATATTGTCTGTTCCCGCTGCTTTATGAGATTTTAATTTTCCAATAGCTATTTCAACCTCCTCTTTACTCGGTTCTACTACTAACGGTTCAGCACTCTGGCATTCCGAAGAGGAAGATAGATTATTATTTTCCGTACTTAAAATACTTTCGAAATAATCCTTGAACCGTCTTAAGATGTCTACCGGATCGGCCAAGATGTTGTTATTTTCATCCCTAATTCCAGTTGTAACTGGGCCCGACCGTTTACGAATTCTGTTTATGCCTTTGTACATGGCTTTAACGTTATTCTCGAATTTGTTACTTTCGATTTCTATTAATTTATTTTTGAGATATTCTCGCTTTTTATCCAGGTATAATTAGGATAGGTATCTTCAACGAGTACACTATATGGCACTGACTCGGGACCTCCATTTTACGTCCTTTCTAAGGGACGGCATAGCTAAGGATTTTTTACTCCCTTCAAAAAATCCTACCTCGCGCGGGTCTCATTACCGCGTATGGGGAGCGTCCCACGGGTGGCGGATGTGGGGATGGTCGGTGGAAATTCCTAGGAAGTTCCTCTCGGCTAAGTCCGTAGGACTCGCTGACAATGAGAGCGGCCCCCCAGGCTTGCTGGAGGGTGTGACGTAAGTTTGGATCCCCTACTCACATTTTATTAGTTCACCCAAACACCACAAAAAAATTCATGGATTTCACTTACCTATATATGAAATATATAGCAAGGGAAAGTATTGCGATTGTGAAAAATTTCGACTTCCGGTTTTCAACGGAAATACACGTTTTGGGGTCCCATGAGTCGAAATAACCAAGTCCTGCAAAATGGTCTGTGTGTGTGGGTGTGTGAACAGACTAGCTCAAAGAATATAAACCGTGCGAACCTGAAATTGGGTATTGAGTGTATGTATATGCCCGCGATGTGACAGCAAAAATTTCATCACTTTATTTAATAACTTTTTAAGTTTTTTTCGATTTTCTCAAAAACGGCTCGAACGATTTTGATTAAACTAAATATTTGATGTATTTATATGCCCGAGATATGACTGCAAAAATTTCATCAAAATTGATCAACCGGAATGGGTACTTTACTTAATAAATTCTGTAGCATATTCACGTGTTTTTTTTATTTACTCAAAAACGGCTTTAACGATTTTGATCAAACTGGGTGTTTGTTATATATATATATGCCAAAGATATGACTGCGAAAATTTCATTAAAATTGATCAACCGGAAGGGGTACTTAGTAAATTTTGTATCATTTTCATGTGTTTTTTTTATTTACTCAAAAACAGCTAAAACGATTTTGATCAAACTGGGTATTTGATGTATGTATATACCCGCGATGTGACAGCAAAAATTTCATCAAAATTGGTCAAACGGAGGGGTCACTTTATTTCATAACTTTTTTCCAATTTTTAACTTTTTTTAGATTATCTCAAAAACGGCATTATGATTTTGATCAAATTCGTCATGTTTAATGAAAATTAGGTGTTCTTTAATATCAGGTAAGCTTTATGATTATTAAAATGATCTCAGGGGGCTTAAATGGAGAAGAGGCCTTTTTTGTTTGCCTATAAAGTACCTTTGTTATTGTTTGTATGGAGAAATTAACTGAAATAAACGCGCACGCACCAGATTTTTTAATATCTTTTCTATGTTGACAGACTTCCTATTGGTGAATTCTCGTATTTGTAAAAATGAACATTGAGGTCAATCAGTATGCCTACTTATATTATACTATGTATTATAATCATTACTAATTAATGATATGTGAGCAATTAAAGTTTTATATGTTCTACGAAATTTAAATGATTAAATGGCCTTTAGTCTTACCAATACAAGCAAATAATTAATAATTCGAGAGCAACGGTGCATTGAATAATAATTTCCAATAGATACTTATTATAAAATCCAAGTAGCAAAGGAGTCCCGTTCATTCTTATATCCATCAATCCGATACCCTTTCCTCCCCCAAATCCCGCCTATTGAATCTCTTACCAATCATCGAAACTATTGTTGCTCTGTTTTTCTATCAAGACTTCCTTAGTAGACGATAAATTCTTTTTATTTTTACATATTTAATTTAGAATTTTTTTTCTATTGCTAAACGTACCTAGTGAATAAATCTCTGTTTTATCACGATTTTCAGATGAAATTAATACATTAATTCAGCTTATTTTTGCTATTGAAATCGCAATTCTTCAATCAACGTTGGTCGGAATAATTGCTAACAGATTTATTTTGATTTCATGAATACTACTTAATATGTACATTTATTGTTCTTTTTGAATATATTATATGTATATATAATATATATATATATATATATATATATATATATATATATATATATACATATATAAAAATATATATATATATATATATATATATATATATATATATTTTGTATATTTTCATATATATTAACATTACTTATCTAATGATTATTTTTTCCTCATTATTTATTTATTAACATTCTTTTATTCTTCCCTTTTACTCAAGGGCTCTAAAGCTTACATTATCTTTTCAGATATAAAAAATAAATAATTACATTTTCTTAATTTATTATTGTTAAGACTGTCGCTAAATATTTTTTAAAATCTTAAATATAACTTTTTTTTGTCGGAGTAAAGTTAGCAAATAATTTATGAAACCTGTTATATTGTGAAGATTCAGTTTATCAAGAAGGAACTTATTAATGTAATTATTATACTTTAGAATCCACTAGAACATAAGTAAACATAGATCATTAATTTTTTATTTTGTGAAAAAAATAAATTTGAGATATATAAGATAAATATCGATAGAATTCTGCTAATATGAATGAATGAATGATTATCTTTATTACTTCTGAGAATAAGGAGAAGAGTACATGTAAAATGAACATAATCATGTACTAAAAATAATAGTGATCAAAATAATAATAATTACAGAGTACTACATGGTTAAATAAAGATAATATAACTATGGCAACAGTAATGAAGAATATGCATATCATATTTTTGTTCATTTTATAAATGTTACAAACCATATTTTTTTTTATAATTGATTCGAGATTGGGTCCATTAGTCTAAGAGAATTTTCCTCATCCTTAAGCTGTGTATGGAAATAGGGATATTTTTCTTTTTTCTTTTTTTAATCCACCTGCTATTGTAAGAGAGTTCGCTAGGTTTTCAGAGATGGAGAGATTTTCTGAGATTATTTGGTTAAGATATTTTTTCCTGAAGTCTTTTAGAATTGGGCCTTGAAGGAGCATGTGTGCAATAGTGTCCTAATCTGTTTTGCAAAGTGGACATTCCTTATCCTTGTTATACATTGTTACATATGTGTGGCTGTAAATTCTAATATTTTGGATGCCGTTCAGACGGAGTTTTGCTATTATTCTGTTATTGGTGTGGGTCTTAGTAAATAGAATTCTGCTAATATTAATATATCCAGTGGAATTAACATAATTACCCTCATCTCTCATCTTTAAAATGATATTTGATAATAAATATGATACAACTTGCATTCAATCGGATCATGCATCGTTAAGTTTAATTTCAAAGTTGATAACAGAAATAAGAAGAAGTCCGTGTTATTTGGGAGTAGCAGGGAGAAATTTCATGGTTATAGCTACACTTGTGTTGCTAGTATTTTTTTACAAGCACCGGATATTCAATTTAGCAGCTCATTGCCTTAGAACTACAGAAAACTGTATGGCTCTTTTTATTATTAAAAATAAAAGGAGTATTTAGATAAGAAGTAAGAAAAATATAAAAATTAGAAAAATAATTAACAATTCGATTTAGCAGTCTCTTAATTCTTTTCAAATAAATAATTAAATGATTAGTATTTAATAAATTGCAGTATTTATCGAGGCTGGTCAATTCGAAACCTTTTATGTATAACACAAAATAAATTTACTGCTTCTTAAAATATATATAAATCAAGTTAAAAAGAAAAAATCGGAAACTATAATGTAAAAAGAATCAAGAAATTAAATATATGGAATTTCTTTACTAAAGATGAACTTAATTCGTTTTGATACACTCTCTGCTTTGACATGGTCAAAATATGCATAGAGAAACATTTAGGCGTCCGGATCGTTCAATGAAGAAGTTTTGATGAAAAAAATCCTTAAAACCCGAACTAAATTATTTGCCTTTCCCCCATGACAGTTCCTGTAGACTAGGCAGCTTCTGAAGAAACAGTTAAATATATAAAGTATTATGATGATCGTAATTTGGGTACTTGAAGTTTAAATAAGCTAAAAAAGTCAAATAAATTAAGAGTATGAGAGCTTTTTGAAAATAGTACTGATACTCGGCGAATAGAGATTGCATAAATTATCCCAGTAATATAAATGCTTATCGAAAAAAAGAGCTATACTCAACATATTCCCTCTCCCAAAGATCGTGAGTTGTTGAAGAGATAAGGAACCAGGTTAATATCAGTGCATATTGTGAATTGCCTTAATATTTGCATTAAATAACATATGTATGGTTTAGTAATGATTTTTTAATTTTTTTTTTTTTAAGTTGTATTCTAGATCTAAACGTATCAATTATTTGCGTATCAATTCGCATGTCTTCCGAATGTCAGGAGACAAGTCTGTCGGCAAGGGTCACGTATGTGACGCAGGTGGAAGGTAGAAGACCTAGAGGGAAGTGTAGGAAGACATGAGGAGTGGATTAAGGGAAGCCTTTGACCAGAGAGGATTGGATGGGACGAACAGAAGACGACTGGCTCAAGATAGAGAATTATGGATCAGGCTCTATAGGATGAAACCTCACACTGCGTAAGCGGTAGATGAAGATAGATGAAGTAAGTGTATAGAAAGTCATTTCGATACCGGGATAATACAACCCACACAATATTATCACAGTGTTACACAAGTTTATGTTACACATTAAAATATTCTCAAAATGGTTAACAAACAGCCATTATTTTGTTAACCTATTTTAGATTTTTGATAAATTATCTCACGCTCCTTGGGATGTTACCTCTTTTACTCTCATTATGGTGATGAGATCAAAGAAGAATCTCATTTTATAATTACTTACTGGTTTTTGAAAAACTCATAATTATTTTTAAGAAACTTCATATTGATTTTTATCTCTTTTTTTTCATTTTTCACAATATTATTTTCGTATTTATAGATTCTCACTCTTTTATCAGTATCCTTGTTAAGCAAAAAAAAAAAAAAAAAAAATACTCTGGCTAGGGAGGTGCCTGAAGTCGGTTGTCAAGGATTGATTGATTTTTGATGAAGTTTTTTATACTGAATGTAAATATTTTATATAGGTACGTATTTGCTTATAGATTATTCATTTTATTGTCATTTAACTTTTATTTTTTTTATCTGTTATCCGCTAATTTTGCTATTAGTTTTATTATTAAAAATCATTATTATTATATATTTTTCTTTTTAGTTTTGTTTTGTTTTTAATTGTTTATCTTTTTTTTTTTTACATTTACGAGGAAACAGAGTATCTCAGTAAGTATGAGAGCACTAATGTTGATATAGCTGTGGATATGAGTCGTCAGACCATCATGGGGCACCTCCAGCCTTTATAACATGAAAAAAAAAAACCTGGCATTAGTTTGCCTTACTATAAAACTACTGATTCCCAAAACCATGGTCTCAATCCACAAGAAATAAAATCAAAAGTTTTTCTTACATTTATTATGTATAAAATCAAATTTTGTCTATCAGCCATTAGAAGCAATAAAAAAATTAAGAACACCATAAACAATTAACACGTGGCAAATTGCTAAAAGTAAGTAAACTTACGACAGAAGAGTGCAGCAGGAAATTCTAGATGATTGGTCCTAAAAGAAGAAGTGGCAGACTCCGAATGCCTAGGGAGTATGACGCGAGAACGAATGCTGGCGATGGTGCTAGGAATTTGGAACTGAAAAGAGGTTGCCCAGGATAGAGAAACTTAGAAAGCTAATCTCGTTCTTCCGGCCAAGGATGCGTTATATGAATGGATGCAGTTAATCTTAATACATATAGAACTTACATGCGGCAGCTTGTATTATATTATTCGAAAATAAAAAGACATATGTATAATAAAATAAATACATCCGACAACATCTTGATTACTTTTTAATAAATTTGTCATGAATAATTTTGCCGATTGAGGGGTTTATGGTTTTTCTTTACAAGTAATCCCTCCAACCATCAATTCCAGGTTTATAGACTTCGACGGCTATTTTTTATCCTTTTTTTTCCCTTTTCAAGTGTTATGTTCATATACTAACTGTTACATCAAAAAGACGAAACAGGCCACGTAATTGTGACAATGCTTCAGGGCAGACAGCACAATAGATGATATATGGACCGTCGTCTATTGTCACAACACGCGACCACTACAAAAACAAACAAGGTATTGGCTTGGAAATGAACAGACTATATTTGAACTGATCGTAGCTTTTGTTTAATAAAATATGTTCCAATAATCATTACTAATTAAATAAATAAAAAAAATTAAATATTTTAAAATTAAAAATTAGGACAAAAATTATATTACTTTTATTTTTTAGATATAAGTGTAAGTATTGAATTTTTTTAATTATATCTTAATAAATACGTCGTTTTTTTTTTTTCTGATCCTTACATTTTTATTTATAGAAAAAAAAACACAAAAGTAAATAGTCTTATTTAAAATGAGATTTAATAAACTGAATACAGATCAAATCTACTAAAAACAGTCAACCAACAAGAGCACTGCTGTCAAGACAGTCTTGGAGACAATGACTAACGAATAACAAAGAAAGGAACAAAGGTTGAAGGGAAGTAAAATGCTGGCAACAATACCCGAAGTAACTGAGATGAGAAATTTTTTTTTTAATGATGAAAATCGAAATAAAATAATTAATAGAAAAATGATAAATTATAATTATTATAAAATGATAAATTGTTTGTTGGTAATAGTCTTTGAAAAAAATTACTAGTTTTAGAATATGATTCTTAGTTAAATGAGGCATTGTGCCGATGTACATCTATCTTGCTGCTCCTAATTTTCCAATGTGTACTTCCAAATATCCTATAACTATATTAATCGCTTATAGTAATAAGTATAAGCAACTTTACAATAAAACTATAAAAAAAAAAAAAAAAAAACTATACACTATATACGTTAAAACAGATTCTTATTATAGTAACAAACAATGGTAATTAATACATGCTTAATCTACAGTCAATATACCGGTGTGTTCAAAGTTTTGAAAATAACAATTAAACTTTATTTTAGGAATCAAAATAAAGTATATAAAACAGTAAAATAATATACCATGAATACATTTTACTTTTTCTTCATTCTGACAAACAGAATTAAAGCCACAGCCTACCCTCGGGCAGTTCTTTCTTCTCTCAGTATAATAAATAAAAATAGAAAATAATCTCATTCTGAAAAAAATAAAAAGATGTAACGAAAGTACTATTTCTTCCTTTTGTTATTCTCTTACTCGCCAACTTTAGCGGCCTGAATTTCTTCTTTTCTTTTTTCTGATTCTTAGAGTATTTTCCTTTTTCTTAAAATAATTATTTTCCTGCTGGACAGAAAATTCCAGGTATCAGAGGTGTCCCATTTGTTCTGGTCTTTGAAATCGTCAGCCATCGAATTCGCATGTTTATAAGTTAAAAATTATCATTTATATTTAAATTAATAAAATTCAATTATATCATTATGCTTTCTTAAAAGAAAATTTACTCTCCAAGTCAGCATTCGAGGTAAATAGCAAGGTATTTTTTTTTTCAGAATGTACTAACTAAAAAAATCCTTTGTTTTCGTATCAACGTCAATAAATTTTTTGAAATATTTTTCAATATAGTTTGGTGGCCATCAATTATATTGATCAAATAGCTGTATATACCGGTTTCACCCGGAGAATTTCATTTTGTATATCTATAAAATCTATAAACTTTTATTGACTATAGACTTTTATTGACTCAAACGGTCGATTTTGTAAAAACCAATGTAGAGAGAGATCAAAACGATTATTATAACAATAAAGAATATATCCAGAGATCGGCTGAAGTTATGCAATTTTAATATGGACAGGTGTTCGCATCTGGTCTGAAAGAATCACTGAGCGAAATTTGGAGAATTTAGGACAAACGGTATGGATTTCTATAAAGAACAAACAGAATTTCATCTTTATATACATATATTATAGCTGTATATCCCGGTTTCACACGGGGAATTTTATTTTTTTAAAGAAACGGTCGATTTCGTAAAAAAAAAAACATTATAAAGTGAGATCATTATGATTTTTATAACAATAAAGAATACCAGCTGAAGATCGGCTGAAGTTATGCAATTTTAATATGGACAGGTGTTCTCACCTGGTCTGAAAGAACCACTGAGCGAAATTTGGAGAATAAAGAATATCAGCTGAAGATCGGCTGAAGTTATGCAATTTTAATATGGACAGGTGTTCACACCTGGTCTGAAGGAACCACTGAGCGAAATTTGGAGAATAAATAATATCAGCTGAAGATCGGCTGAATTTATGCAATTTTAATATGGACAGGTGTTCGCACCTGGTCTGAAAGAACCACTATGCGAAATTTGGAGAATAAAGAATATCAGCTGAAGATCGGCTGAAGTTATGCAAATTTAATATGGACAGGTGTTAGCACCTGGTATCAAAGAACCAATTAGCGAAATTTGGAGAATTTAGGACAAACGGTATGGATTTCTATAAAGAACAAATAAACAAACAAACAGAATTTCATCTTTATTTGTATAGATTATAGGTATATACATAATTGAATATTAAAAATTGATCCTTTATTAGGATGTCTTTCAAAATGTTTAACTAGTAGCTTTTGAGTTTTATTTGACGACTTGAGCAGCAAAGAAAGGCTCGTTTAAAAACAACAGAAACGATTAAAAGGAGCTCGACGAAAGGAAATTCCGGAAATGTAATGTGCAATACGAGAAAGGACTCTAATGAATTCAAAGTAAAGGGGAAAAAAAAGAAAAAAAAAGGTTCTGGCGTTAAGACCTTCTAACCTTCGGCAATTACAACATCCAGTGCTTTCTCAAGAATAAATTCATTATACTGTCCTCCTTCTTATTCCAAATACCCCTCCTTTCTTCTTTGGTCAGTTCCGTTTCAATTAGCGTATTTTTTCTATTTTCATTAGGTGGGGTAAGGGGGGGGGGGGGGGGGGGAGATTGAAGAGAGGGGGAGCTAACGACTAGCCGGGCGGGGCTGGTTAGGGCCTCATTCGCTACTCCGGGAAATGAGACTCAACCGGAAATGAGGGATGCCTCCGGGAAAAGATTTTTTCCTCCTTTTTTCATTCTTTTTTTTTCTTTTAATGCCTCTCCATAGGACGGTTTACCACCTACCTTTTCTGATATCCCGGGATAGTCATAGAAACGCGAGAGCGGGTGCTTCGGCATGTTACATTTCAAGAAAATGTAAATCGGATCATCTAACTCACACGAGAGGAGCAAAGAAAAACTGTTACAAAATACAATCTTCTTCCCTAAAAAAAATAAAAAAGTTGGTTCATTTGTTTCCGATAAACTATTCATTACTCTGAATCTCTAATCTTTTCCGCCAGTTGTTGGATTATTTATCTGAAGGTTTTTTTTGTGGATATGCTAAAACTTTCTTGATACTTCATATCATAATCGATTATTGAGGTATCATTTTGAAAATTTCCTTCCCCTCCACTGGCAAAAAATAGTCAGATCCTCCAGAAAACCTTGAGAGAAAAGCTAAAAGGTCTGTATTGCCTACAAAACGAAAAAAAAAGAATTCAAATCCGACCACCAGGATAAAAAACTTTTGTTCAGTCTTCTAAATTTTGTTCATGTTTTAGTTTACATAACTGAAAAAAAAATCTTCTGTATAATATTAATTTAATATTAGGTCATTGGTTAATATGGCATGTGAATTATTCCCATGAGCCAACTATTTATTTTTTCTAAGCCACCTTTCAATATTGTTTTATCATTTTTTAATTACTTCCAAACCCAGGCAAAACTAAGTATAACTAATATATATGCTATTGAAAAAGTTAAGACGAAATCTAAATGAATATAACAAAAAATGCAGCGATGAAGCTAGAACCTTCTCATATCATTCGTGTTTGGGCAAACGAGCTAAATTCATAAAAGAAGAATTTGTATCGTCTTCTCTCAATTTATGATTTACTATAATGACCAGGCTCTGCTGAAATAATATAGTTTCATTTATTATTCAGGAATAAAGAAATACAATCAGACAGAATTTATAATGATTTTTAAGAACTTGATTAATCGTTGTTTGATCTTCACATTCGATAACTTAAGTCCTTTTGCCCAAACACCATTGATGTAGTATAAGAAAAACAAACAAGCTTTATAAAGGAGAATGGTATAGAAAGCAGGCAGACAGGATCCTCAATTACTTTTACTTTGATTACATTATTTACATCGACGATGTAATATTTTCTAAATATCAATCGGTATATATTCTATATTATCTAAATACCAAATAGGTAGGGCGAGATAAACTACCTAATTAAAACACACTCACTTACACTTTAAAACTATACATAAATGAGTCCTTATTTATTTACAATTCTATATTTGATAGCATGTTTATCTACATACCTCAACTGTCTCTGTCAGTAACCTGGTCATTGATTGTGGTTGCTAGCACAATGGACAAGTTCACACAAACAACTGGATTACCAGAACTACCGCTGCTATCGTTGGGATCCTTCCCAACAGCCAACTATTTACTACACGTCCGTACACATCTTACACATGTTACACAATGTTAACACATCGTTTAACTTCGCCACAATAGTGTCAAGAAACTGCTTCTGCCAACTACCCTTAATTTTTTTAGAATCCGTCCAAGATTCATTCTTTAATTTTAGCTAAGCCGAACAATGAAATGTCTCGTGCTCATTTCCAAAAATTACTCTGGATAGAATTCTTTCAAAGGCAGGAATGAGAGTCGCTAAATTTTCAATGCTCGGTCCTCTCTTATTCATTAGGAGCCAACTAGATCTAAATGCAAAATATCCAGAGAACAAGTCCCTTATATTTAACCAACTAATAATAGCTTTGGAAGATCACATTTACATGTTATAACACTTTTTTAATTCTTTGCATATGGAAGACCACATATCCTCTGATCTCGATATCGTCACACTCTAATTACCTATTTTTCAAACATTCCATCAGGAAAACATAGGCATTGTCTTCATTTATTCAATCTGGACTATGTATGAATAATAGGCTATGAAGTTGTAACGTGTACTTTTTCTAAAGTTTCCTCATACGTATGAGTAATAGTAATAGAAATGCACTAATTTCAGTTTTCCTAAAGGTTTTTATATTACTGGGTGATTCCACGTCAATTCAACACAGGCTTGATCCTCACCATTTCAGATTTTCTTGAAATTTGGTATAACAATTGTGAAATATTACTGAGATATGTCTACCCGCTTTTGAATTATTGGTCTCTAAAGCCCTCAAAAATAGGTCCAGAAACGGAAAAATCATGATTAAAAATAGCTGTAGAAGTTTTCCGACTAGGACTATGAGATTGGTGTCGTTTAACAGCGCATTCCATGCCGTTTCATATGATATACAACAATGTATAGGTTGATACTAAAGAAATTTTCTTAAAACTAAATGTAAAATTTTAATTTCAATTTTCTCAAAAAGGGCATTTTTTAAAAATTTGATTTTTTTAAAAAGTAGGTAGTATTATATCTATTCATATAGCAAAATATAAAAGTGGGATGAAAATTGCTTCATTATTAAAAAAATTGAGAACTAGTGATAAAATTTCATAAATCTAGCATTTTATGATTAAAAACAGTTGCAGGTGTTTTCCAAATTGGACTAGGACTATGAGATCGGTGTCGTTTAACAGCGCATTCCATGTCATTTCATATTATATACAAAAATGTATAGGTTGATGCCAAAGAAATTTTCTTAAAACCAAGTTTAAAAATTTAATGTCAATTTTCTGTAAAAGGGGATTTTTTTAAATGTTTATATATATTTTTAAAGAAATAGGCAGTATTATATCCATTCATACAGCAAAATATAAAAGTGGGATAAAAATTTCTTCATTACTAAAAAAATTGAAAACTAGTGATAAAATTCAATAAATCTAGCTTTTTATGATTAAAAATAGTTGTCGATGTTTTCCAAATTTTACTAGGACTATGAGATTGGTGTCGTTAAACAGCGCATTCCATGCCGTTTCATATGATATAGAACAATGTATAGGTATAGGCAGTATGGCCTATTTCTTTTTTTTTTTGAATGAATGATTTTATTTACAAAATAATATAAATACAAGAATAATATAAATACAAGTTTTACAAGCCTTAGCTTTTTTAACTTACAAATTACCTTTCTCATGTATTAAAATAAGCAAGAAAATTACAATAGAGGAAAAAAAAGAAAAAACCTCCACATTCTAGACAGAGTAAAATTAAATCAACTTAAATTAATAAGTAAAAGATTACTGAGGACGGTATTACAATTTAAACAAAATATAAAAAAGTTACAATTAGTTTAATATACTTGTATACTTGATGATTAAAAAATAAAATAAAAATTAAACAAAAAAAAAATAACATTTTTAATTAAGATTAAAAATAAATAAGGCTATACTAGATCAAAAATTATAATTTTAAAGTACCACATGTTTCAGTCTTTTGTGCTTGTGTTTTTTGCAACATGAGTTATCATATGTATAACTAACTATTGTTCTTATATGCTCGTGTGGGCTATTGTCACAGGAATTAAAGAAATCTGTTGCTAGTTTTAGGACATATTGCTGAATTTTTGGAATATCTAAAACTTCGTGCATGTGCATAATTGGCGTATGTCTAGGAAAGGACCCTATAAATCTCATGCATTTATTTTGTACTACTTGTAACTTTGAGTAGTTAGTTGCACACGTGTTTGACCAAATTGGGCATGCATAGAGCAGAACGGGTCTAATGTATAAATAATAAATTAATCTCCTGTTTATCAGATTTAAACTAGAGTTTCTATTCAATAGAGGGAATAATTTTTGTAGTATCCCGATTGCTTTATCACATTGGTCTTTTATATGTTTTGTGAAAGTCAATTTTGAATCTAAGGTTAAACCAAGATATTTAACGCTTGATTTCCAATCAATGGGTTGCCCTTTTAATTTAACCTTGCTGCTCATATCAGGCCTTCTTTTTGTGAATAGAATTACTTCGGTTTTATCCTCATTCGGCTTAATTTTCCACCTATTAAAATGTTTAAAAACTTTTACTATTGTCTTGGTGAGATGATTGGCAATAGTGTCTACTCTGTAAGAGGCAATATAGAGAGCTGCATCATCTGCATATAGGGCAATATTGCATTTTGTATTTAGTTTTGTGATGTTATCAAAGAAAATATTGAAAAGGACGGGGCCTAGTACTGATCCCTGGGGAACTCCTGTATAAATTTTTCTATGATATGAATTTTCTTCACACAAGGCAACAAAAATTTTTCTATTGCTGAGATAACTATTAATTAAGCAGATTATGTATGTGGGAAATTTCATATTTATTAGCTGGAAAAGAAGGCCTTGATGCCATACCCGATCAAAAGCCTTCTCCACATCTATTAGGGCCATACCTGTATGTTTATTGTGATTGAAGTTGTGCGAAATAAAGTCGGTTACTTTTGCTAGTTGCGTTATGGTTGAATGATTGGATCTAAAGCCATGTTGGCGATCAGATAAGACATAGTTTTCCTCCATATATTTAACAACTCTGGTTTTTATTATTTTTTCAGTCACTTTGGCTATTGAATTAAGTAGAGATATACAGCGGTAGCTACTAGGGTATGTTTGGTTTTTTCCAGGTTTAGGTATGGGTATAACTTTTGCTATTTTCCATGTATCCGGAAAATAGCTGTGCATGAGGATATGGTTGATGATTTTTGTTAGATGTATGGTAGATTTTTTAGAAATATTTTTAAGTAGTATGTTGGTAATACCATCATATCCAGGGGCTTTGTTTGTCTTTAATTTTGCAATTGTTTTACCAATTTCTTTAGGAGATGTAAGTCGGGCATCGCTATGTTTATGAGCGCTATTTTCAAAAAATGTTCTATTGATTTTTAAAACTTGACGATTAAAAGAAGGAATGCCGATTTCAGAATGTGTTTCAAAATTTTTTCCAAAGGTGTTTGCAAGTAATTTAACCTTATCTTTATTTGAATAAGCGAATGCAGTGAAAGGAGCTCTGTTTGCAATTAGGGTTTCATCTTTCAATAGTGGTGGGACAGTTTTCATCGAACCTTTTACATTCCGTATAACTTTATAGAGGGAGCCGTCTTCTGGTTTTAGCTTCGTAAGTTTTTTGTTCCACTGTGAATTTTTATATAAGTTCAGAACAACAGAAACAATTTTAGCAAGCTTATTTAGCAATTTTTTCATCCATGATCTTTTATGTTTTTGGTAAGATCTTTTAACTATGTTTTTTAACTGAATTACGCAAGCTATAATCGGAGGGAGTGTGGTGTAATGATTCTTTGTTTTGTTAATCTTAGGGATTGATTTCTCAGCTGCATCATTCAAATGTTTTTGGAATTCATTAACTAATACATCGATGTCATTAACATTAAAGATCGGAGGATTTATCGAAATTTTTGAGTCTAAAATATTTCTAAATTTTTTCCAGTCAGCATTTTTAAAATTAAATACTGTGTCATTTGGTTTAATTCGTAGCTGACCAGTAATCCGGAAAATCGCAGGGTTGTGATCTGATGATAACTGACAAATTGACTGGGCAGTAATGTCAAATGGGAAAGATCTGATAAGAGCTAAGTCTAGTACACTTGGTCGAGGAGTTAAACCTGTCCTCTTGGACGGGGAACGACCTGGATAATAGGTGGGTTCATCTGGGGCTACTATTTCAAACCCGAGATTTAATGATAATTCTAAGAGATCTATGCCATTCCTATTATTAGTTGCACAGTTCCATGATATATGTTTAGAATTCATGTCACCGATAACAATAACGGATTTGTTTAATTTAAATAATTTTTGAAAGTCCGAGTCATAAATTTTGTTTGGCTTAGACGGGGATAGATAAGCCGAAAGAACTAATGTTTTTATGTTATTAATAGTGATAAAAGCTCCAACAGCAACAAGATACTTAAAATTAGGTAATATTACTGGAATATGTGGTACTTTATTATTAATTAATAGAGCGACACCTCTCCCTTTATCTGAACGATAAACAGAGAAGCCCGGGCTCTTTAATTTATGTTTATCCTTGAGGCAGGTCTCAGTGATTCCTATTATATCAATATTATGTTTGATAATATAGTGAGATAGCTCATCAAGCTTGTTTACAATAGAATTAGAATTCCAGCATGATATTATACAATTACGTTTTAATTTATTCATATCAAACTGAATACAAATTCAGCAATGATAGTAATTTTAGAAAATGAATCTGGAGCTTGTTAAAGTTTTTCAATGGAACTTTTTAAATTTTTAATAAAATTATTAAAATTAAATGATGAAAAAATATATATAAAAATACCCTTTTACAGAAAATTGACATTAAATTTTTAAACTTGGTTTTAAGAAAATTTCTTTAGCTCCAACCTATACATTTTTGTATATAATATGAAATAACATGGAATGCGCTGTTAAACGACACCGATCTCATAGTCCTAATCAAATTTGGAAAACACCTGCAGCTATTTTTTATCATAAAATGCTAGATTTATGAAATTCTATTACTAGTTTTCAATTTCTTTAGTAATGAAGCAATTTTGATCCCACTTTTATATATTGCTTTTTGAATGGATATAATACTGCCTATTTTTTTAAAAAATATAAAAATTTTAAGTGATGCCCTTTTCGAGAAAATTGAAATTAAAATTTTACATTTAGTTTTAAGAAAATTTCTTTAGTACCAACCTATACATTGCTGTATATTATACGAAATGGCATGAAATGCCCTCTTAAAAAACACCAATCTCATAGTCCTAGTCCAATTTGGAAAACACCTGCAACTGTTTTTAATCATAAAATGCTAGATTTATGAAATTTTATCACTAGTTCTCAATTTTATTAATAATGAAGCAATTTTCATCCCACTTTTATATTTTGCTATATGAATTGATATAATACTACCTACTTTTAAAAAAAATTAAATTTTTTAAAAAATGCCCTTTTTGAGAAAATTGAAATTAAAATTTTACATTTAGTTTTTAAAAAACTTCTTTAGTATCAACCTATACAATGTTGTATATCATATGAAACGGCATGGAATGCGCTGTTAAACGACACCAATCTCAGTCCTAGTCAAATTTGGAAAACATCTACAGCTATTTTTAATGATGATTTTTTCTGTTTCTGGACCTATTTTTGAGGACTTTAGAGACCAATAATTCAAAAGCGAGTAGACATATCTCAGTAATATTTCACAATTATTCTAGTAGGTACAAGTAGCACACATATACCAAATTTCAAGAAAATTATTTAATCGATATACATAAATACTACTATATTAGGAAATTCGTAACAAATTAGACTTGTAAATTTATTCAGTTCTGATTTTTTTTCGAAAATTCGGGGGTGGGATGATATACTACCAGTAACCCCCCCCCCCCCATGGTACCGTCCATACACTCTTAAGGAGAATAATTCCATGAAGACCAGTTTAAATTTTCTTCTAGGTGAGCTATTTTAATTTCTAGAGCTTCCAGTTCACTCGGGACATTTTCCTTATTTACTCAGTTTCAGGAATACAGCACGACTGGTCCCATAACCTGTTGAAACAAAATGAAAGATTCTTTGATTCAATATTATTTTTGTTAGCTACTATTACATTTTCTCCTTGCAGAAACCCTCTTACGAGTTAAATTATTTCTACGCGTGCCATCTTGCGACATAACCCGTTATATCGCAAGATGGCACGCGTAGAATTACGGGTCATGTTTAAAATGAAGAGAACATCATATACAAATACATACATAGATACAAGTTAAAAAAGAAAACAAGTAAAAGAAATAAGTCTAATTATAAGAAATTAATCAATATGTGCTTAAAATTATAAGAGTTTAGAAGGATTATTTTATAAGTGTAAAAAAAATTAAGCTACTTAAAAACCCTATATAACCTTTCTCTATATTAAAGATATGGGATAAAAATAAATAAATAGCCTTGTAGAGGAGAGCCAAACCATCCACCGACTGCCATCCAGACCCTACTTCGAAAGCTCTGCCTTGACGAAATCCTCCCATCTCCGTCTCTGCCTACCCCTCGGACGTTTCCTATTCGGCACCGCGCTTATCAATCTTTTTGGAATTCGTTCACTACTACGTTTCGATTATATACGTTGACCCTAAGCCGCTGCTCATCCTTCAATGTGAGCGGCAACGTTTCGCATACTTAAAGGACCGTTGGAAGAATAATTAATGAAAAGTAGCAAGCATTACCGGCTTTTATAAGTGGGTAGAGGTAGAAGGAATTTTGGATATGAAACGAACAATACGTTTCGCATATCCATGACAGTTTTATTTAAAAAAAAAGATAATTATAAAATAAAATAAAGTTAAAGAAACTGCCTTAAAGCGATAAGATAACGAGTAGTATTAGGTGGGGGGGGGGGGGGGGGTAGGTGTATTTAACTACAAAAAACTAAAACTGCTTTTAAAAGATGAGAAAATGCAATCCTCTTATCTTCAATTAAAATATCTGAATTTTACTTATCATCATTGAATATAAAGTATTATAAATCTATTTATTTTATATAATCTCAGAGAAGGAAATAATATAGAAAGATGAAGCATTAGTTATATTTCCATAGAGAAAGCTAAAAAAAAAGCAACCATAAGCAAAAAACAAGAGAGATGGAGAAGGGAGAACTCAACTGAATTAGCTGAGCCTCCTTCGTTTCCGAAATAAAATTCGATCACTAAGCGAAATCCGCTCTTGGGTCTTGAGGGAAACCAGGCAATTTTATTGTCAACCAATGCTTTATCAAGTGATTGTCAGCGCTAATGATTAGGAAATTATTTTTATAACACATAATTTCAATTCACAAGTAAAAATTAAAATTAAATATATTCATCATTTCAATTTAATAATAAATATTTAGTTTATAATAAGTTGACGCAAGGATTTTTAAATGATAGCAATTTAACGTTGTTTTTTTAACATTAAAAGGCTAGTGAAGAAGAGCAGCTCTACAGCAAAGCAATGAGTCCTATTTCGATTATGCAATGAGCTGCTATTTTGAATCTTGGATGTCTTTCCTGCTTTGTCGCGGATCGCTCCTGTGGTCGAGAGACTCTCCTGGGGCACATCGAGCCTCAATAAAGTGGGTCCTCTTGATTTTTAAAATTAGAGGGGAAACTTAGTTGTTTAGGTGATTTGACTGAAACCACACCAGTCAAATCATCTTATTGCCCGACAGATTGACCAAAAAACAGTATTTTCTTACAAAGTAGTGAAATTAATGCCTTCCATGGGTTTTAATGTCTCTACATTTCAGAAAAACGCGAATAATTTGCGTTAATCATTTTTATAATGAAAGAACCTAATTGACTTAGATTATATGTGTTTGACAAATTTTATTTCTCAGATAATGATATCTAGAAATATTATATGGTTAATAATAAAATAATTTAAAATTTATGGATAATTTGATTTATACATGTTATAATTGGTATTTCTATTTAAATATTACATGGGAAGATGCTGTGGTGTGAGTCATAAATCTTGCCTATCCAGGTATACTTAGGATAGGGATCTTTAAAGAGTACCTGACATCAGTTACACTTTAAAGGTGTCTTTACACTCTACGAACCTCACCTTCGAACAGGTTCTCCCCCGAACCTTGTCGTACCTGCGTTACACGAACAGCCATTTATACTTCACGTGACGTTAAGCGAACCAATATGGCTGACGCACCCAACGCTAGCTTAAAGTAAAAAAAAATCTCCATTATCAATATATTGTATATTATCTGAAAAATAAAAAAATAGGAGACGAATTACAACGTATCACAAATTACACTAGTATCACAAACAACTTCTGTCACTTGGGAAAAACCCAAATCAAAAGTGACACTAGCGCTACCCCCGAACCCAGGCGAACAAATGAAGTACGTAGAACACCCGAACAGTCGACGTGAAGGCTTCACAAAGGCTGTTGGAGGGTGGTGTTCGAAGGTAAATTTCGTGGAGTGTAAAGGCACCTTAAAGATCTCATAACACCTCCATTTTACATCACACCCGAAGGACGGCTTTGCCAAGGAAGTTTTACTCCCTTAAGGCTGCCTGGCGTGCTGGTAACCCGCTACTATCTGTATAGTAGTTGACTATGTTCACCACCACACCACAGATGACCCAAGTAATGGTTAATTACTAATTATTATTTATTATTTAATATTGAAACTGTTCTGTTCTGATATTACATATTGTCACATGAGTGCATTTACCATAATTACAAAAAAAAAAATGATAGAAGTTTAAAAAACTTCAAGTAAAACAATAAAATAATTATTCACCATCTTATAAAGTAAAAATAAGAATGCCTAAATATAAAATACTAATACAGGTATTCTTATATATATAATTTAAAATTAGCCATAGTGACTTTAGGAGACCCCACTACTTTTTATTTAGCAAATCTCTGGTATAAGAGGCTGAGTGTGGGAATTAAAGCCACAGACCCACATTATTGAATCATTCTCATGAATCTGGACATTGTTGGAACTAAATTATTTTTTATAATAGTGCAGTGTTCTTCAACTCCGGTTAGCATCCTGGCTAGCAGAACTTCCAAACAGGTGATCAAAATATTTTAATAAACCTAATACGCCTAAGAACTGTGTGTAATTAAAGGATTCTGTATCTTCGTCAAAACAGTTTAGTTTTAATAGTTTATTCGTAAAACCTTACTAAATGATAATAGGTATAAAGTTTGAAGGTATAAAAATTGATAATCAAAGTAGTCAGGAGTCAATAAAATAAGGTCGAAAGCACTATTATAACAAAGGCTATGAATATGAGGACATCGTGCATTATTTGTGTACTACTTTCAGTTAAAGTTTAGTCATGTTAAACATCATAATAAAAAGACACTGAAAAATATTTTAACTAGAGGCGTTATTTTCAAAATTGTTGTCTCCACTAAAGATCTATTTTCGAAAAACAAAATGAAAAAATGAATATGAATGAACAAAAAAAAAAAATGAATATATAATAAAAAATAAACTCATTCTGAAACGAAATATATTAAATTATAAATCGATCAAAAAATAAAAATTGTCTCAGAAAATTCCATTAGTATCAGATTAAATTTTTTTAATGTTCGGTTCCATCGAAGAATTATCGATCTTTTTTCAACACTTCCCAAATCCTTCGCCAGTTGTGAATCTTCATTTCCAATCGTGGCACTGTGTCAATTGGTGTTTCTGCTTACCCTGGACAAATAAAACTGGGGCTCCGGTTGATTTGAAACGATCGTCGAGCGGTAAGGTAATAAGAGATGCGATGCTGATTGGACCAACATCAATTTTGAAAGCCAAATAAGCAGGGGCTATCCAGTAGGCACCTGAGTGCTCCGCCTACTAAGTACTAGCTTTAGGGATAGGAATAGTAGTAGTAGTTGTTCCTATATTACCATAGCCCTCTTTACTGGATGTTGATTAAACATAGGGGATAATGGGATATCGATTTCAAAAAAAAAAAAAAAAAAAAAAAAAAAAGTAGTTGAAAACTATTCTATTTATGCAATCAACCATAAAATTAAATGATAAAGTAAGATAATCGCTATGGATATGGGTCATCATCCACCGACCCTCGTCAAATCCCGAATCCACAAGGTGTGCTTAACCAAAATCCTTCACTTAATCATTATTTAATTCATATTTATTCGAATAATTGATTCATAACTGATCTTTCATGAATAATAAGTAACTGAATTAATTGTTCAACATTTAATTATTAGCCATTTGATAATTTAAAAATAACAGAATATTATAACATTATATAAATAATCATTAGATTATTGGGATCATTAGATACTTTGGGGTATCGGCGACACGATAATAAATAAATAAACTTTTGTCAAATAAAATAAGTCTTTATTTTTTGAGAAGAGATTCCACCATTGGTGTTTCATGAAGCATTTTTTTTTTTAAATTTGAGAAGTGAAAAAAATAACTTTAACAGTGTATAGGTATTTCATATAGCCTTCAGGCATTAGTTGGGGGGGGGGGGGAATTAAAATTTAAGATTAAATAAGATAATAAAATTGATAAAATATTTAAAAAAAAAAATAATTTAGTGAAAATGGAAAAATATGATGAAAAAGTAAAATGATTATTTTTCTTATTATTTGAATAAAATTATAGATCACTCGGATATCGAAATATATTAGTTTTTAATTTTACCTAATTTATCGGCTATCTATAACCATTTCCAAACCAACAGTAATACTAATCATTAATAATAATTGAATGAATTAATTATTAAACAATAAAGTTTAAATAGATAATACTCCAATTATTCATATAAAATGACAAATTAGTAGTCATAAAATCAAAATATTTTTTAATTTAAATATGAATCCATTGACAGAAATTTAGATTTAGAGACGAAAAAAAGTAACGAACATTAACATGCAAAAAAAATAAATACGAAAGAATCTTACAAATTTTTTAATTTTTCCGGAGATTTCGCCTATCTAAAGATATTTTAACTTCTTTAAATCTGAATTTCAGTCTATACATTAATATTGACCTTAATAAGGACATAAAAAATAAATGATGGTAAGTTACTGAACCATTTGTATGAAATGAAACAGCTGATGAGACTGTTCAATATTAAACAGAATTAGGTTTGCTGTTAGTACGAATTTCCGAGTTGACGAAACGTATCGCTCGACTAGATTGTAATTTTCGTTTTAATTTCCGCCTTTAATGGAAAATAAATTCCTTTTTTTTTTTTTTTTATCGAGTGATCATTCCCGTAACTTTTCAAAATATCGATAATTTTTTTTTTTTTCAGTTGAAGATTCAATTTAATCTTTGTTTTTTATGTAGGTTGCTGAATTTTTTTTTTTATATATTAACATAAATTTATTTATCAAATTTAGTAAAAAACATTTAAATATAAATTCAACTAGAAAAGATTTCTTCCTGAATATTGTTCAAAACGCTGCTATATACCACAAATAATTTTATGTCTTGCTCACTTCGATTTTTAGTTTTAGTCCTTGCCAATACCAATATAATCAGTTGTTTTCTTATTTAAAATACTTCTAGACTTACTTCATTACTAGCGTTCTCTGCTGTTTCCAATAACGCAGTTATAAATATCATCAAATCTATCAAGGACGGGTATTTTACCTTCTAGAGAAAAAGTATTTGAGTACGAATTTGATGGATGAAGATTAAATAAAACTGGAGAAGTGAATTTCCTTGTTTTAAATTTGAATATATTTTAAAAATCGGAATTCAAATCACTTAAAAACTATCTCATATAAATAAATGATCTGCACATCAAAGCCATTTTTATATGGCTGATATAACCTACAACTAAGGCGACGAATCACAAAATCTTTTCTATATTTTTTTCGTTAATTTGGGAATCATCATGGATTGATATCCCCAAATATTCAATCAGAAAGAGAACATCTCAATATAACATCCTTAGCGCCAACTAAGGGGATTGTTCATCGATTAGTGTTTAATACGCATAATTGATGTCCTACTAAATTAAATTAAAACAAAATAATATTTTTAATGCTGTTATTTCTTTGCCTATGTTAATAAAAAGAAAAAAATTATCATAAATTTTGGATTCATCTATTACTTTTTTTTTCCTTTTATTGGCTTTAAAATTTTAACAAAATCTATTTAGCCAGGAATCCACGTGTTTTAACTTGAATTAGGTTAGAGATAAATGTAGTGTTAAAATCGTAATTTTATTTTTCTCATTATTTTTCTTAGTTGGTAAAATCCTTTGCTCCTTTATTATGTTAGGGTTATTAAGAACAGACCGATTCATCTATTTTATTTAGTACCCGTTAAAGGCTACCAATGCTTCCAATCATCAAGTCAATCTGACTTAGGTTCATCATTGATCTAATCGATAATCGTTTCAGAATCTTCAACTAAACAAAGGAATAAACGCTGTAAAGCAATGTTCTTGCTACGGTAAATTGTTGAACTTAAGTTTTTTGTTCTTCTTTAATAATAGTTAACTTCTAGTAGTGAATTTGGAAGATACTAACTTTCTTGCTAAAACTCTTTGATTGTAGGAGAATTGAGTTCTCCTGGAGTAACCTACAGATCGATTGTTACCACTTCTAGCTTTACTTTTAGGAACTTGAAAAAACCCATTTTTCTAGGTTCTTAGTGATTGCTGATACCAACTATCCGTGTGAAATTAGCCCAACATACATTACGTTCTTATAAAAATATTGGATAAGGTTGACTAGAATACCACTACCAGTTAGTGCAAATTTAAAACAAAATATCTATTGGTGTATCATAGTTCTATCCATAGTTAAGAAAAGTCATCATTTTATTTGTTGAATTTGAGTTAAAGTTTAAGACTGTTGTACTCAGGTGAACTTGACGTTATTGTGGCGTCTAATTAAAAGTGTTAATTAGAATTACAACTTAAAGGTGGTTCCTAGTAAGCGCATTACTTCATTGATAAGCGGTTCCACGGTTTGAGGAGTCGCTATAAACTGATACTAGTGACCGACCGAAGTTTCGGTTTCGGCCGAAAAACCTGGTATCGGCTAAAAATCGGTCGAATCTCGAAACTTGCATTTGTTTCTTATAGGTCTGCATGATTTCAGCTTGGAAGTCCGATCTCCTTCATGACCTTTAACACCCTTACATTTAGTGTGTAGTATCTGTTATTTTAGTTAATTACATTAGTAAAACATTTTGATATCTGTAATGGATCGAAAACGTTAAGTTAGGTGTGGTGATTAGTTGATAGTTTTAAACAGGGATGTACCACGTAAATTACATCAAGTCTTAACATGTAAAGTAAGCATTATTTCCGTGTATAATTCTTTACGTTGAGTGTAAAGAATAGCATTCTTTACCTCGAGCTTTAAGAAACTTTTTGAATTTTTAGTTATCTCCTTATCAATTATGAAATTTTCTTTATAAAAAAAATTAGAGAAACACTAAATAAGAATATATCTTCTATATACCTAAATTTAAATTAGTCGTTGAAGAAACCCGACAGGTACACAGATTCAAATCAAAAGAGAAAAAAAATATTTTATACAGTAAATCTTCATAAAAAAGGGGGTTCAAGTTGCATCAAATGGTGGTAGTAGGTCTTGTTCTTTGTTATTGTATGGAATGAAGCTCAGAACAACCTAATTTTTCGACTTTGGCAGCCCTCCCCCCCCCCCCCCCCCGATCACTAATAAATCCCAAATTATTCTATAGAATTTCAAACTAGATTATATCCGCTAAAACTTGAGACCAAAACTGACTCAATAGACTAAATAGCTTCTGAGATACAGCTTTACGTATTCACAAAGCCGCCATTTTGTATTCCATCGGCTTTATTATGGCATAGATTTACTACATTATTTGGATATGATAATAGGAATTTTTATTATTTTCAGCTTGTTACTGCAAGTATATTTCACCTTTTAAGCCTTTACTAGTTAAGGTGGGGGGGGGGGTATGTCTAACTTCCCGCGGAGACCAGACGAACTAGGCCGGGATTCGATCCAATAGTCTAATTAGTACACCTGTCTTGCCACTCTCCTATAGCAAACCCATGTATTGTATGAATAATTAGTTCAATAACTGTCATTTTATAAGCTTTCAGAGATATTATTGCTAAACTAGATATATTCCACACTTACATGTGTTACCCATATACCCACGTAAATAGTTTTCGGTTTCGATTTCGGTCCGCGGCTGAAATTCGGTTTCGGCTAAGAATTTGGTTTCGGTCGGACATTAACTGATACTTTCTTTACTTAAATTTGCCATCTCTCAAGTGCCAATTTATAGCTCTAAAAAAAATCTTGAATGTAGTAGCGTTGTATTTAGAAAAATGCCATTTTCTTTTTCTTATTAACTATAATATCATAACTATAATAGCTACATTGATATGAGTCATACATACAAAACTACAACATAAAACAGTATGAAAGATGAAGAGGGGTGTTGGGGTCTATTAAGGTGAAGGAATGACAATTTTTTTTATTTTTTTTTTTTTTTATAGGAAACATTAAGCTGATCTCTAAATAATTACATATTAAGGGTATTTTTAATAAAAATTAAGTGGTTTTAGAGTTACCAAATAAAATTATTATTTATTCTTCTATGCATGAATTGAATAAATTACTTGAGAAAATTATATTTTGTCATTGGCATACTCTATTGAAATTACTTGGTTAAGGAAAAGTTTAAAATCAATTGTAATTTAGTTTATTTGTAGTTCAAGCCAATAATTTTTGCGCTGACATTGGAAATGGCAAAGATTTCCTTGCTGGCACCATCGTTTAACGAACTAAACCTAGTTTCATTGTGTCTACATAGAACCACTAAAATCAGTACAAAGCAGGAAATATTTGTATGTTCATAATGTTTAGTTGTTCAATCAAGATATTTCAGAAGCTAAGAATTTGATGGATCGAAATAAAAAAAGGGAAATTTGGATTTTTTTTTAGTGTTATTTGAAAAATATCAAAAAAATTTATTTGAAGGTATTAACGAAAAAAATAAATATTACTCACCTTCTTCTACACTAAAAATTCATGACCAAACTAAATTTTAATTGTATTTTTGAGATAGATACGGGTTATACTTCTTGTTTAAACACGACATCTGTTATTTATTTTTTTAAATATTGGATCAAAATTACATATTCCATATCACTAAAGTCACTATGAAAAAATAACTAAATGGAAAAAGGTTTGGAAAAAATAGTCGCATTTCGGACTTTAGTCTAAAGTCCAATAATAGGTACTTGTATCAACCAATATTTGAGTAACCATATTTTTGGGTTCAAACTAAATTGAAAGTATAACAATCAAAAAATATACAACACCCGATTATCCAACATTAAAATAAGCAACGGACATCAAATGTTATTCGAAACACTATCTAAGAAGACCCCTGGACAGTGCGGAATTTTATTTGTCATTGCTGTGGGCGGAAGCACAACAAATCCGCTCCTGGGGTTGATATATCCCCTGACAAGAAAGAGATGGACCTTGAAGAACACGTGTGGGAAGAGGAAAGACGCAAGATAAAGTTGGCCATCCTAGGAAAGTTAGCCCCTTAGTCTTAAGTTACTGGAAAAAAGGAAAACCTAAGATCGTCTTTGATTTTTTATGAAATATATTAATACAGTATATAAATAACGTATATATAAAATAGAAAACCAAGAACAGATATAAACTATACAGAAATAATAAAAAATACAGAATGTTTATAAATTTAGTCAAAGCCTACATTAATAAATCATTGTTACTGAAAACAGTAGACCTGAGTAAAGAACCATTCGTTTTTAAAATGGAGCTATGTAGCATTTTTTTTTTTTATTCTAAGCATTAATTTTTTTAATTTTCTGGTGGCTTCTTGCCTCTTATTAGGGCATTCATTTTTGTGTACGTGTCAAATGTACTGCCCATTTTAACACCATAGCATGAAACGGACTGACCAGTTTCTTTAAGCAATATTTAATTTATTTTATGTTTTTTCTTTTTTTCATTTTGCCAAGAACCAAGTGCATACACTTCATGAAAGAATTCACTAGGCTGAGGCATATTTCTTCATTGGTTTGTATTGACGTTCTGCCCATAAACAAGAGCTATAAATTTACCTATGTTTTTCCTTTTTCGTATATTTAATTAACTTGGATTTAATTCGAATTAATGCAATATATTGCATTAATATGCAGTATATACTGCATTAATTCAGTCAGTTAAATGAATGGATTGGATTTAGCCGTGATACGTATTTAATACTATTGATAAGGATATTCTGGTTCGAATATCGGCAAAGGCAAGTATTTTCTCTTCATCTAATCAATCTATTTAATACAGACATGATATTTTACAAGACATTTGAAAGAATTAAAACACGGTAACGTTCATTATTATTTATTAAACAGAGCAGTTTGTGATCCCAAACAGCCACGAGCTGGGAAAGGTGTCTGTGCTATAGCCTTGTTATGAGAAAATATAGTCTTATACTTTCGTTTCCATCTGAAATCGATAGAAATATATAATATAGTAGATGCTATTTCTGATCCCTTCTCATCCCTTTCCACTCAGCCTTGGAAAAGGGGAGTTCGGTCATACACATATCCACCTCTATTATATCTTCAAACATGTTGATAGATAATCTCAATTTTTTTATTCGTCAATAATAGTTTGGGAATTCATCTCGCTGACTTTTGATAGATAACTAAATAAATTTGATTTTGGTAGCTATAAATAGCATAATCGGATTAATTCAATCAAAGTACCCTTACATGGGAACACCTTTGTGAAGCTTTGGAAGTCATCTTATGTCCTCAATTTACCTCGAACTGTCAGATTTTATAGAAGCTTTGCTTGAAAGCTTCTATGTGAAAAAAAGATGATTTTTTCTCCAATCAACTATTATTAGCATTGATTATGCAATAAATAAATTATTTAATTATAATTAAGTAGTAATTTAATATAGTTTAATACTATGAATCTTCCAATGGCTCACCGAGCTCTTCTGAATCATTAAAAAAAAAACTACATTACACAGTATTACATTTTTTAAAAATAATTTATTCATACATGTTTAAACTATTACTTAATTATCAAACGAACAAATTTTCAGTTCTTAATGAATTTTTTAAAATTAGTAACGAAGAAACCGGTAAAATAGAGCAAATTGAGGTAAATTTTGAAACTATATTACTTCGTACCCTAACTTCTTGTAACAGGAACGTAACTATACTTATGAGAACCTGTTCCATTCATAATATTTGGATCTAAATATCTTCAATGGTTCATTGCAAATTTATCATTAATTATTATATATTTTGTTACAATTACGATACATTGTGATAATATCCCGAACATCCCGTCGCTCCACTACCCTTCACACCTTTGAATCCCGCCTATTCATTCCTTCCCGCCAGTTCTTACAAAAAAGTAAATAGAATTGAGATCAGTTCTTGAATTAAAATTTATAATTAGATGAAACCTGGTTAATATTTATTTGTGCTATGTTTTTCCCATATGTAGCTGAATATGTTTTTAAGTGGGCATTCTTTCCACCCTCTTTAAATAGGTTAATTCAAATAAATTGTTATTCAAGATACAAAAACCTCGCAATTGAACTTGATTTTCGTCAAATCACCTTTTTGTACAACCGTAGACTCAGAAAGGACTTATTCGAACCCAAAACTTCATATGGAATTTTAGTTGTTATTATTGTTAATTATTATCGCTTTATATAATTTTCATACTTTTATTTTCATTAACATAAGACAGTGTCATTAAAATTCTTATAGTCTGATGATCCAAATACTTTTTCATTAATAAATAGTATTCTAAATAAAAAAATTAGAATATAATCACTTATTATTATTTTATTCAGCGTACATTGATAGGAGCTGCTAAGGGTAGCCATGAATTGACAAAGTACAAGACTAAAACCGCTTTCACTGCTAGAGCATGGGCAATTATCCCTATTAATGCTTTTAACCAATTGACCACCATTCTGACTTTCCGCAATTGCCTCACTTATGCAAATGTCCTAGGAAAGAGGATGGGGAAGGCAAGTAACCATAGCGTTAATTGATGCCGGAGCCAACAAACAGACAGTAATTGGAACAGTTCTGGAGCAGATAGTGCTTAGAGTAAGTAGTGTATCATTAGTACTGGAACCTGGAACAAAGGGATAGCTAGACAATGTTGCGTTGCTGTCCGATAACTCGACCTCGCTACAGTAATGGTATACCTCCGTTGCTCTATACAAATACTGTGGCGGTTGACCGTGCCTCTGTGTATTCCTCTATTGAACCCTATATGATCCCTACAAACAATGAGTTGCTAATAGTGTGTAATATGCTAATTGTCATTTATATTCACATTGTGCAACTATCTTACTTCTATCATCGTTTGCCATTTTCAATCTTATATTTAATATACGATATTGAAATCTTATATTAACATTAACATTTTATTTAAAGTGTAATAATTAATTTAAAATTCAGCTGAATTACTAATACCTAAAGAGGATATTGACCCAAAGATGTTTCACGTATTATTTTTTCAATATCATATACAAAAATAACCGAATCAAGATAACAACACCAATAAGTATTATTATGTCCACATAAATACAAAAATAAAAAGTTGTCTCTTTTAACTTTACAGTTTTGTCATGATTGTAATAAAAATAAATAAATTTAAGTGTCTACGCATTTAAACATTTTAATTGTTTTTTTGTTTTTTTTTTACTTAAGGGCCGCTTATTACTTTTTTATAACGTTACTTTTGTCACGTAGGTTATTTTTTAGTAACTGATTAAATCATAAAATTAAATCATCATGGCAATTATCAAGCATTGGTTTGTTGATAGGTAAGTGCTATAAGTGATTGAGACTATGAATTTAACTGACTGAAGTTTTCGTATTATGCAAAGAGAAGAAAACGACTTCTTCAAGAAAAATTTTGGTTAAAACAAAAATTGGTTACCCCAAGGTGATACTATGGAAGGGGGACATGGAATGAATTATTTTAGTAATAGTAAACTAAATGGAACCTTCAAATACATGAGACATTTCAACAATTTTTGAAGGATAGTGTCTTATTTCGACTGGTTATTTTAATAAGTAATAATAATTATTTTATAATATAAGAGTTTTAGTTGGACATTTATCCTTACATTCAAATCATTTGACAAATAAGAATAATGGCCTTAAAATAAAAAAATGTTGAATGTTGCCTTAAAAAAAATATTTTTTTAACCTATTTTAATTTTTTTTCTAATAACATGTTAGATGATAGTTACTAATATAAATTAAGCTAAGTGACAACAGACGTTACTAAAAAAAAACTAGCGGTCCTAAGGTAGACAAAAAACTTTTAATTCAAGACTCAATTTGAAGTCTATTTACAATTATTCAGGTTTGATAGGAATTGATAGAATAGCCGGGATTGAAGGTTGGGAAGGGTATGAAGCGAAAGTTGAAAGGAGGAATAAAACACTATACAGATAAGGATCGGATAATACTATCAAAAGCCGAGGTTTATCTGGTATTATTTCACCGAAAAAAGTAAGCATGTTTATTGATAAATATCATATGTTTTATAGATGGAACATATGCACATAAATACATTTTATGTTTTACTTTCGAATGGAATATATATGTATACATATATCAAGAATGATAATAGCAATGATGATACAAATTAACTAAGACATCCCTGTTTTTATTAAGAATAACAAAAAAAAGAGTTAATGATTTAGTAATAAGAAAAAAAGTTTATAAAGAATAATCACAAAAGAAAAAACGACGATCCTGCCTAGTCTGCGTTTAGGGTATTCAAATCAGTTTTTTGAGCGATTCAGAGAGGTGCAACGAAACTATTTAATATAAACTCTAATGAATTATAACTTAAAATAATTACTGAGAGTAATTTATTCAAAGATAAAATACATACTTTAATGAAATTTAGAAAAGGTTTATTATACAGTGTTGTAAATGTTGCAAGCAAAGATTTCCTAAAACCCGTTAGCCCGAGGTAAAGAGATAGTGCAGACATATGATGACAAGAGCTTCCTAAAAGGGTGCTCTCACTGTGAGATAAGTTGTCTACTATCTAACTATTAAATATCTTATATCTAACTATCAAAAAAAATACTTCCACGCCTATTTTCTTATCCATCTAAGGTTTGCAAATGTGAATTTTCTCTACTTTTTAATGGTTTCCTCAACTTTTGCTTTCTGATAAAAACTTGAACAGATAATTGTAAAAGAGATTTTAATCGAAAAATTCGAAAATGTAATAGGGGTTGTTTTGTGCTAAACAGTACATGACTTATTATGCTAACGGTAAAAAATAGACAAAACGCGGATCTCCATTTTATAGACTTTATTACATATAATGAAATGTAATAAAACCAAAGGTACAAAAAAAAAAAAAAAACTCACTAAAACAGATATAAAACCTCAGAGAAGAACCTAAACAACTACGTAGCACAACATATCATAAAGTGGAAAGTTTGTTTCGGTACAACTTGTTACTCGGGCTCTCTATGTTAAAAGGGAGAGAATGCTTACATTAGCAAAACTGAAGTACCATTCAGGCACGTCACTGTCCTTTCAGTGTAACTGTTCCTTAGGCGGAAGAACGTTAATTTCAAGTAACAAGTTTCACTAAACAGTTTTTTTTCAGGTATTGGCCCTAATTCAATACGTTTATCATTTATCGTATTTATAGAATCAGGCTAAAAAATCAATGCATTCCTGGTTTCTTTTTTCATGCTTCTGGCAGATTACGAGTATATCAATGATCCTGGCCTATAGGTTTATGTTATTATTTTTAATATTGATTGTTCAATATATCACTAACAGTTTAAAAAAAAAAATCATAAAAACCTACTACCGACTAACCGTCAGATCTTATGGTATATTGCCACAAAGTATATTGCCAACTACAACGTAACTTTCTGTGTGTGCAGAATGTTTGATCGTTTGAGTTCCAACCAACAACATGCCTCTTCTTTTACATTCATTTCACGAGATAATTTTTATTTTTGGTCATAATAGATGACCAACCTTGATCCAAGAGCCGTTTTTAACTGTTAATTACTGTAGATTTTCTGCCTGATCTGAGACTAATGGCACTTAAAACCTAAACTACCCTTGAGGTCTGCTTTTCCTCAATATAATGTGACAGTGCTGTTCTACTTTACAGGAAAATACATATTTATATTGAAAATTAAGACTTTATTAACTAATAATAATTATAATAATAAACGAAGTATGGGTGAGAAGTTGACAAAAATAATGGAATAAACAGTCGTACAGAAGCTACCAAGTAATAACATACCAATAGTATTTATTAATTAGAACGTCACGAAGCTATTTTTTTATCAAAAATTATCGAGAGTAGGTTGGAATCAAGTGAGCTCCTACACTTCAAGAGTTTATTATGAATGAATAGACAACTAGATAGATAATCTTTCTATATCGAGAATTAGTTAAAAGTTTAATGTTGGAATTCTAAACAATACCTAATTAATGAAAAATGAAACCATAATGCTAATTATCCGAGAACGAATGTACAGTACTGATTCAAATTTATATTGAAACATTCTATCCCCACTTATAAAGCACTATGATCGCACTCTGACTTTATTTCGTTAGAATTCAATTATGAATTGCAAATCTTAAATAATTTTAAATCTATTGTCAGAATTGAAATCGATAAAAGTTGTAGGTCCAAGTACACGGCTGTATACGGCCTTGTAGGCCATATGCCGGCACTCTTGGAGAGTTGGCTAAGCGAAAAACCTATAAAAGTGAAGATGATTTGTCAAAGGCCATTTTGCAGCTAAAAAGAAGGAACTACGACAACTGAAAAATACTACGTTTGTTCCAATTTTCTAGCTCAAATTATTTTTGAGAAATAACCCAAATATCTCAAAAAACGCGAGCCTAAAAAATCTAAAATTTCTTATTTTTCTTTACAATAATTCATCCAAAAATTATCAAAATCCAGGACCTTTAGGTTCAGATCCCAGATTGATTTAATATGAAATAATCCCATATCTTCTTGGGGCACTCCCGGCCTCTACGAAGTTGTTACTCTTAAATATATAATGAATGGGAAAAACTGCATGATCTCGGTGAGTACATCTCCATTCACAAACTTTAACTAAAAATATTTCTTCCCTACGAACGTTCAGGGGATGTAAAACAGTAGTCTATGTTTTTTCCCTGGTAGAGTTTATTAATAATGCTCAAATTTCTGTAATACTCGATACGATAGTAACCACATTATTTTCTCCACATTCATCCTAATTTTCACAAATAAAACGATCGTCTGCCTCTATGCAATGAAATAGTGACAGCAGATGAATTTACGCGTGCAACTCGTTGAATGTGCAGCAATAGGTCTCTGTCACTTGGTCACCTGAACGGAAATCAGGCGTGAATATTTCAAAGGGGTCGATCGCCTCATCACCCCTTATTTTCAAGCTCTTAAGCACGTGTTTTTTCAGCTTCCACATTATATACCTTTGAAAATGATTGTACTTTAAAATTACCAAATTAGTATCCCTATTTTAATTTAATTTTTTCATGTCCTATATTAGTTCTTTGATATAATAGAAGTATTCCGCGACTGTGATTTCATTTTTGGATCGAGCAATCCGAAATTTCGTATTACAATTATTGTTCAATTAACCATGTTATATTGCTAGGTATTTTAGATGCTGCCATGTTGGGAGTAAATTTGATAATTTTAACAATTAGGATGATATTAGCTTAAGTACTTAAAACAGGTATCGTTGAAATTCCCCACACCCACACATGTTTGGAGTGTTTAGGGACTTGCCTAGAAAGACGGTTAGGTCAAATAAGTAAGCGCGGTATAAACACCTTCATATGAGCGTTTGGGGGCCATTAACCTAGAAAAAGGTACCTAAGGAAATTTTGAATGACTCAACCAGTGAGAGGAAGACTGAAGAGGGTAAGGACTAACTATTCAGACGGATATTGTAGAAAAAGGGGTAGCTCTTGAAGAAAGTCAAATGGAAGGAGAAATATTTGGAAGGGAGAGAATTTACAGAAGGATAGGAGCTTAGGTTAGGTTTTATAATATATAGCTTTGACCAGTTGGAACGGAACAGTAAAAAATGTCAATCAATGTGGAAAAATTGTCCCACTTTCACAACCGCGTAAGCAAATTGACTATTCAAATATTTTGATGATGAACCGTATTAATAAAAACTTATATTTTTTTTTATTTTTTATTGATCAATTATATTTATAACTGGGGATAATTTTTTTCAAATAACTATTTGTCTATGAACAATATTTTTGTTTGTTTTTTTTTTCTAGGTATCTGTTCTTTCCACCATCCACAAGACTTTACTACTACAAGATAAATTATTTTAAGTCTTTTTCTAATGCTTTTCTAAAAATTTCTTCATTTATATAAATTTCTTAATGTATCATCTTTTTATATAACCGATAATAATTTTTTTAACAGCTTATTTTTTATGGTTTTTGTTTATTATGATTTTGTTTTTTTAAAAATAAATTAAGTAAATACATTGAAAGACAAATGGCCTAACTACTTCAGCTAATGCTGTCTATGAAAGTAATCTTTCTTGGAATGAATCCACCACTTCGAAGTTTTTTGTTTTATTTTTCGCAATGCAATCATGTTTCCATTATAGAAAAAAAAAAACTTAAATAACATTAAACATTCTCATAAAAGTAAATGCGATTACTTTTGTTTTGAAGACATGTTTCTAGTTCGTCAAAGTTTCTTAACTTCATAAAGAGATCTAATTATTTTTTTTTTAAATTACTAAAAGAATGAGATGAAAAGGTAAGAAACGGGGATTAAAAAGTATAATGATTAAAGACAAGCTAAAAGGCGAAAATTACTTCTTCAACGATAATTATCTGTACAACGATAGTGGAAAGGAGTGGAAGGCTTTTCAAGCCCGCAAAACGATTTAGCTTGGCGATATGGAAGAGATACAGCTGTTGAATGATGCGTCACAGCTTTTTATAACCCCAGCCCCCCTTCCCCCCCCTACACTAGCTTCTTGATGATTTTTTGATGCTTTTCGCTCCTAAATGACCCTTTCGTCCTTTAATATTTTTCAGTGTAAATTATATTTCTTTAACGGCAGCTCGTCTGGGAGTTTTATCTGACACGAAGAAAAAAAAAAAAAAATGATATTCGTGTCTCATCAATCGAAATCCACCTTAAGAGATTCCACTGAATGAGACATGAATATCAGTTATTTCTGAAAGTGACACATATGGGAATAAAGTCCCATTTTGTCTGGCAGAATCTTCAGCGGACCTGTAAACAAATAGATGAGGGTATTAATGCCATCAGCTTCTAAAAAAAACTGATATTATTTTTTTTTTTTAATTATCCTTGCTGCAATGTACTTGAGAGCAGGGATTTGCCTTTACGCCTTAATTGTTAATCTTTACATTTTATGATGAGGAATGGAAGTGTATGAAGAATTTGATCTTAACGCTTAGAGTGCTAGTGAACTCTTAAAAATCATGAATATTGAAGAAAAAATTAATTTAATTAAATTTTATAACTCTAACTAAATCAGACTTTTAATAAATCCAAAATATTCAAAAACGTAGAGTTTCGTTTACAACTTTAATTTATTGCTCTCGTATGATGGTAATTAAAATTAGTTTTAAAATTCAAACAAATTAGGGGAAATAGCTATCGCCATCTTACGTAAAATATTCATCACTTGTTCCTGATTCATTCTAGTCCCGAAAAAGAGCGTGCCAGTCCACTGACCTCATGGCAGATAATTCATTTTATAACCTGATTGAAAATAAAAATAAAAATATGGTAAATAAGGGGTGCAAAGCAATGGAACAAATGAGATTATTTTTAAAATTTATCGAATAGTATGAAATGATAAAGAATACAGTTTTCTATGGAAAATAAAATAATTAGCACAATTTGTATCACCTTTAAGTTCTTTTCATCGTAGAAACGATTTCCAAATTCCCTAAGGGTTGAAATCTTCCAGTGAAGAATGTAATTTTCTAGCTTAGGTTGAAGGCTGTGTCGTTGCGGCACTTGTGGATGTTGTTGGTCAACATAGCATAAGGGAATATCCTTTTCTTCGGATCTTACGAACGGAGACCCCCCCAAAAAAAAAATAATTTATGCTTCCTAGTGGTTATAGTTCGATCTGACCAAACATTGTGTCTGATACTCCAGAAACAGTCTCGTTTAAGTCTTCCCTTTTTTTTCCAGTAGATTGCGTTGAACGGCTTTGACGATTAATTCGTTTAATTCGAAATATTAACAATTAACAGCGATGTTAGTACTCGTGATACAATTTAAGTTATTCATAGGCTTTTAGCATGCCGAAACATATATTTCTTAAGAATTTTATTTCTAATCCTGGTCTCTGATATGGGATACATGTTGGAGAAAATAATTCAAGTTAAGTTCAGGTAATTTCTTAGTGCAAAATTAGACTTTTTTTTCGCATTTCTATAACTTCGGATCTGTGAGCATATACGGTTTCTTCAAACGACTGATTAAAATTTAAGTATTTCGAAGTTTTATTCTAATTTAGTATTTCTATTTTCTTATTTTAGAAATTAGAGTGCATTACAAATTAACATAATTAAAAAAAAAATCTTTACCCTCAAGGTCAAAAATACTTTTCTATTTCAAAGTAAAAAAATGCATTCTTTACATATAAAGAATTGATTAGAGGATTGATATAATTTATGTGACACATATCTGACTAAAAGTACATTTTTTTTTATCAAAAATCTGTTCCAACATGCAGCAGTTCACTTCATATGCAACATAATATGTTCGATTATGGAACAAATACTTGTGTAGCACCCTTCCACTAAACAAACAAAAATTAGATTAATTACACTAGTAGGTGAAGGATGTAACTACAACAGTAATGAGATTCGTTAGCTGGTCCACACTGTTTTTAATGGTTCATTACCTACGGTCTAACTATCCGAGGTCTGTTCTCATTTTCCAGAAATGTGTTGGCCTTGTCATGCTTCCAAAATTACCGCCTCAATAACATTATCATAAACTAAGTTGTACTATGAGAAAACATTTGTATTAGCTGGAATTCCAAAAGACCCCTCACGAATTGTATCAAGGCTGGGAATTTCGACAAATATGGATTTATCTAAACATTAATATATATTTTCATAAAATATATGTTTATATATATTTTTATCCAGTTTTTATTTTTATTTTTTTGTAAACAATGAAAATTATATAGTCGTTTGTTTTGAAGTAACTCAAATATATGTGAAATCACACACACACACACAAAAATAAAACCTTCTAATAGAGTAGAAAAAAAGAAAGTTTTATTTAGAAAAATCTAGTCAGATTAGTTTTTAGGGATTTTTATACTTAAAAATGATTATTTATAAAAAAATGTTTTATTTTATATATTTTGCACTAAATTGTTTTCAGAGTTCGTTTTGTGCAATTCCTTGTAATAAATGTAGTCCTGAATGGTTGTTAATGTTCGTTTGAATCGGTACAGTCGCACAGTGCTTCAATCAATGAACAACATTTAAAAAAAAAAAAAAAAAAAATTTCTTGCAGTTACGTTTAAAATGCTCCTAGAGATGTAAACAATAATTAATTTTATATATATTTGTATATATGATACATATATTTGTTGCATTCGCTAATAAAACTTAGAAATGTTCTAGAAAAACCTGTATTTGTGCCCTCTTAATTATTCATATTAGTCGATTAGAGATTTTTTAGATGGGAGGAAAAGCGAGATGTAGTCATTGGATTTGTCATAATCTTTTCGTTTAGTGCCCTTTCTGAATAGAAGAGGTATACAGTGAAATTTATTTTAGGTGAAAGTTGATATTATTTTGGAAAATATGGCTATTGGTAAGAACAAATGTTTGCTAACTCGATTAACAATTATCTTATCAAAATTTAAAAAGATCATCTACGGTATTCTGCAGGTTTGATTCTGATAATTTTTTTCAAATGAAATTTAGCGCTTGCTTAAAAACCGACCCTCATCCACACCAATTAGATTAGGTTTTCTAAAGAGATAAATATTTGCACTCAAGTCCATTGAGAATATTAGTTTTAACCTTGATAAATTTTCAAATATCGATGATTTTAAGTAGTATATGAATTTAGGTCCAAATTAAAAAAAATGTGTTTAAAAAATCAAGGAAGTTTTTCTTTACATGTATTGAATTTTTGTTTACCGCATTATATTACAAAACTAATGTTTGATTTAATTCTTTTCAATTAAAAAAAAATATTCTCATTTCATTTAGGAAGGGAATTTTCATATCATTTGCCCAATAGACATGAGTATATTTTTAGGTCTTAAAAATCGAGAATTCTTTGTAAAACAGAACATGTTTAGATTTGTCCACCGGTATGAATTTAAATGATATTCGATCGAACCAGCGAATATTCGAGTGATTAAGATTAATTCATATGTTTATAATTTTCTGATTAAAATTAAATTAATGATCAATTTAATTTCACTTGTATGTTTGTTTAACGTCCGTTAATGCTACTAAGGCTAATGGGACGATATTACAGTGGGAGTCCTAAGTTTTGCCTATCCTATAGGTATAATTAGGATAGGGATCATTAACGAGCACCTGACATCGTACAGGCTCGGGACCTTCATTTTAAGTCCTACGGCATAGCCAAGGATTTTTTACTCGCATTAAAAAATCATAGGGACCACCACTACACCACAGGTGACCCCATTTAATTTCACTTAATTATGATATAATTAAAATTTTACTATATTTTTTTGAAATCTAAATTAATTTGTCAAGGAAAGTTTCGCCAACCAAGTAGATCACGTAAGTATCTTTTTTATTTGATATGAAATGTTTGATAAATTATGTTATTAAAGATAAATTTTGATAAAATAACCAATAATGATTCTCTATTTTCCCTTAAATCTAACATATTTTGCCAAAACCGTAATTCTCCGAGTTTTTTGGCTACAACCCGGCCAAATATTATTTCCGACCCCCAAAATGAGGTATATTCGTAATCATCACAGAATTTTCCCATAAAATTTCATAGTCAAACAAAATACAAAAGATTTTTGTCCAAGAACGCCATTTACTGGAAGCACTGTGAGTCGTGTTGAACAAAAAAAAAATATTGGAGACCCAAGATAAGTCAAAATTTATATACATCTGTGTTTGCAACGTAAAGTATGGTAAGATCAACCATGAAAATAATTTGTTTGGAATGTTTGCACATAACTTTGGTATTAAAATTTTTTGGACGAGACCTAGATAAATAAATTAAAAGATTCAGGGTCATTGCCAAACATTTCAAGGGCTGAATAAACTAAAAATTACTGCTTTTACAAATATCCAACGTTTTAAATCTCATATATATATCTTTTAGCTCACTCCAAGGCCACATATCACATGATCATGAATGTCCAAAATGTATATTGGCTATTTATGAAGCAAGAGCAGGTATAAAAGTATAACTCCTAAAAGTTTTATGAACTATGACTCTATACTCGATGTTAAACCAAATTAGTCCCTGGTGATGGATCAAGACTTTTAATATTCCAATTAATTTCATACTTTTTATCACAGGCGGCAGAATTCCCAGAGTTCTCTCTGTCATAAAAACGAACTGCTTAACTTTTATGTAATAATCATTTTTATTCCATACCGATATTAACTTTCAGAGACTCTTTTTCTGATTATTCACTCTGAAAGTATCCCATCATAACTGCATCAGGAAATTCATATTTTTCCAACAAAAAATAAACCAATTTAAAATAAAAGCCCATATCTCTTGATGGTGCTGAATAATAAATTTTGTTGTGTTAACATTTACATTAACTGCAAAAAAAAAATCCAATTCAAAAATATTGTTTTTATTTGTTGCTTTTGTATAATGTCAACTGACAAAAATCAAAAAGAATAGTAGTATTAAGTCTTGAATTTTCAAAACGATATTTGGATCATTATCTTTTTATGGTGCCTATACACGATCAAAAATACTTAATACTTAAATGTAACTTAATACAATAAAAAAGAAAGACATTGTTATGTTTTATAAATCGCAAATTTATTTTTCATTATCCTTTCTTGTTTTCTGGATGAAAAAATTATTTTAACGATTTTTCACAACTCTGAAAAGAACACTACTCTATAAATGAAAAACAGAAAAGTTTTAGCAAGTTTCGCCACATCTTCGTCGGTAAAGTTAAGATGAAATAGTGTTAGACGGAGTGCACTAGTAAAAATTAACTGATTAAATTTTACATTCGGCTCAAGCAACGTTGTCGGTGATGAATCCTGACATTCTCCAACTCTTCCCATAAATTTGTATTATCTTTTGGAGCAGCCGTCCGCTTTTAATTCATGACTTATTCTTTGCGTAATTATTTTTGATAAATCTTATTAATAATTCTACAAGAACTTTTTTTTTTTTTTTTTGCATTTTTATTTTAATATTTTAAACCATTTGATTTGACACCTAATTTAATGGTTATCTTAATATAAGTATTAATAGTTGGAATGTATATCTATATATTTATTTTATTTTTATTTATTTATTTTAAACATAGATATATTGATAAAAACAAAGAATTGTTTAAAATCGATGTTTTGACAAAAGCAAAGATGTTTTTTAATCAATTATATGACAAAATTTAAAAAACTTATATACATTTTTTGAATATAGATGTTTTGATAAAAAAAAAGAATTATTAACATCGATGTTTTAACGAAAACAAAGATGTTTTTTAATCAATGTTTTGACAAAAACAAATACGTATTAACAATATTTTATTAAAATGTTAATTTTTTCAGAATGTATATATTAAAAAACAACGATGTTGAAAAACATCGATATTCTTAAACATCTATGTTTTTTGGTCGATGTTTAATCGACATCGATGTTTTGCCTTCGATGTCGCATCTCCAGAACAGACTAGGTACAGTAGATTAACTACACTTGTTCAGTGTTTCAAAATTGGAGAAATCAAATTTATTTCTTAAAATTTTGAGAAAAAAAAATTATAGCAATTAAAATTAAAATTGTCTTATATTTTATACTATAGATTTAGAACTACGAACTAAGAAAATAAAAAACAAAAATCTTAATACTATAAAGCGTTGGGAAGTTTCTTATGTTGCATTATTGTTTATAATACTCATTAATAAAAAAAAAAAAAAAAAAGCATTATACCTTAAAGTTATTACATTTTACATCCCTTGAGTTATTAATGAGAAAAAGCAGGTTGAGCGTGACCTACGTCAAACCAGTTCCTAGCACAGTACATCGTTATTAATATTGAACTATGGGTTTTGAAAGCAAGGTTTTTTTTTTTTTTTTTTTTTAAATTTATCATTTAACAGAATGATGTATGACTGGTTTTATATAAAACCCTGAATTTATAGGTATTTTCAGCTAATTAACGAACAGCAGATGTCACCCTCTCGGCATTGCAATTTTTTTTTTTTTTAAGAGTGGAAAAGTTGGATATCTCTTGTTTACTGCGGTTTTGGATTTCATGAAGAACATTTTTCAAACAAATTGCTGTTATTTACGATCTCTTCCTCTCACAGCAGATTTCATGACTGCTCACATCCCATTATTAATGAAGCATTTTTTTTTTCTTTTTTTCTGTTTGGCGACGATGAATTATGTTCTTTTATTCTCGTAGTAAATTCTCAAAATATAATAAGTAACGGTTATGAGCCAACTGATAATTATTCCTAGTATAGAGAATATTTTTCCTCTATATTAATGGTAAGGAAATTAAAACATATTTCTAATAATAAAGCTAATTACTTAAGGAGTAAAAATTAATAATAAACCTAATAAATAATTTAATCCAAAATTGGAAAATAAAATCGTAAAACGGAATCATTTTCGTAAAATATTTTTTTTTGGAGCACTTCGCTAAAATAAAATATATTCGAATAAAACAATGATTTTACTCATTCTTCATTTTCATTTTTTTTTTAAATTTATCATTTAACAGAATGATGTATGACTGGTTTTATATAAAACTCTGAATTTATAGGTTATTTTCAGCTAATTAATGAACAGCAGATGTCACCCTCTCGGCATTGCAATTTAATATGTGTTAAAAAACCAAATAATAAATTAACAAAAAATATAATTAACTAATATTAAAATAAATGCCAAAGCCACGGACAGAGTGGAATGGAGCAGAATAATGGAGGAGGCTTTGGTTCTGAATGGACCGTGACGCCAATTAAAAAAAAAAAAAAAAAATATATATATATATATATATATTGGGGGCCGGGATGGCCGAGTGGACAAGGGTGCTTGCAATAGATAATCAAAGTTAAGCAACTTCCATCGTGGTTAGTACTTGGATGGGTGACCGCCCACCATTGAACGCCACGAAGTCCAAGTCTACCCCCACCCCCGGGTATGTGAGGCCCGTCAGTCTACTGGAGGTGACTCACACCGACCGGGCGTAGGAGTGATGAACCTTCCCCGTGCATCTCATCGAGAATCGTGGCGTGGTTTTCCAGGATGTCAGTAACCGCCCGGAGGTTTGGTTCAGGGACGGTATGCTTCAGGGAAAGAAATATAGGTCCTCGGGGCCTGCTGACTCTGAGCTACCATAATCCTTGGACCTAGACCAGTTTGTCACTGTCCTTGAACCCGAGAGAGCTGACGCCATCGGTGGGAAGGACACTGCCAAATTGGCCCCAATGGGATTGGTTATGGAGCTATGGGCAGTCTGCCGCTGTACCATGGTGACCATGGCATGCAGCAATGTGAGGTTTGGGCTACCCCCTCCAGGCTGTCTGTACTCCCGCAAGCAAAACAAATGTCTGTAAGAAGACCACACTGCGCGGCCAAAGGTCTCATTAGGCCTAATGCGCCAACCGAAAAAAAAAAAAAAAAAAAAAAAAAAAAAAAAAATATATATATATATATATATATATATATATAAAATGGTATGATCACATAATTGCAGGCGCATAGATACTAGCTTATTAATTCAAAAATTACATTTTTTATTTATTACTACTGCTCAATAATAAATAAGATATAATGAACGCAGCCCATCATCTCAATATAATACTTCTAAATATACTGTGATTAGTTACAATTAAGTGACCAACTACGACTATTATAGCAGTATGTAAAAGTCTTTGTTTCCTTTATTGTTATTATTATCGTTTTAAAAATATATTTAAGCTGTGAATATAATACGATTTCTCAAACAATTCACGGTCGTTCTTCCAAATAACAAGTTAGCAAATATAAATTTAAAAAAAAATTAAAGTCTCCACCAATTTTTTTTTTTTAGTAAAAGCTCACTTAGATTACATCAAAATTTTTACTCATTATTTTGATTTCAATTTCTTTTTTTTTTTTTATACTTATGATTATAACCTGAAAAAAAGGGTTGTTTACAAAAACAACGCATAACATTTGTTTAAATAATTAAAATTAAAACAATAAATTAATAATTTAAATAGTAAAATCACAACATATGGTGAAAAAAATGTTGTACAATATATCAAGATACGTATGTTGGTTTTTTTTAGCAAAATTGTAATACAGCATTAATATTAATTTATTGAGTTATTTAAATTACTTTAATAGCTATAATGAACTCTTGATTATTATTATAAGACCGTCATTTCAAAGATGACTACTGAGATTCTAAGATAAGGTCTAATTTGTAATATATATTAAGCATAGCTTTATTTAACATAAATTGTGAGCATAACCTTATAAGTTTGAAACAAAACTTAAATGTTCATTATTGTTTCCATCTTCCTTAATCCAGGAATAATGTGATTTTATTTGGTAAAATAGATGCATACATTACGAGAAAAAAAACAAAAACGATTTTATGTGGGGGCATCTCATACAAATAAGTTCTTTTTTTAATGAAAACTATGATTATTAAATGTAAATTAAGGCATATTTTCAAATCTCGAAATAAATAAATAAATATATATATATATATATATATATATATATATATATATATATATATATATATATATATATATTGGATGTGAATATTGATTTGTTGAAAAATACTTTATTTCTGAGAAGTGAATATATGAACTTGTGAGTGAATCTTCCTCATCTTTATAAAAAAACTAGGCATTGGCAACGATGAGATAACAGAAAATCAATTTTGTTCTTTGTAAAAAAAAAATACCCTATTTCAAAAATGAAAATAAATAAAGTTTGTAATAGAAAGCTTTTTAACTGTGAACATCACATTCAAAAGGAGTATGTTTGCTTTGTTACCAATTTTTTTAGTTTTTACCAGTTTAGTTTTTCCTGGTTTCCTCGTTTGTCATGTTCTATTTAGATTTATATATATATATCCTTGTGATGGGGAGTGTAAACATAATAGGTGATAACAGTATGTTATTGGTATTTCTCTTTTTATATATACTCTGTGGGTTTGGGTTTGTGTGTATAGTACCTAAAATTAACTACAGTAAAAGTTATATATTTGTGTGTATGTGTGTGTAGGTGTGTGTGTGTGTTATACACATACATGTAAGACGAGACAAAATTAGACAGATAAGACTGAAATGTCTAAAAGAAATCATATTGAGAAATCTTTGCAATTTTGACGTTTTTTCTTGCAACGTTCATATTTTTCATTCTTCGTATATACAACCTATATAAAAACAGATATGATTTTCGTTACTCTAAAATTGTATCGATCATATTTACTCCGTATTCTGCGTGTGTAGTGGGAGTAACAAAAACAGGAGGAATTCGGTAGAGGAGGGGGATAACGGATATTTGATGTACTCAGGGGGTTCAACTTCATCGGAAAGTGATTAAGCAACTTACAGAGACTCCTGTACAGCTCGTATGCCAGTTTGACATCTCACAGTATTGAAATGAAACTCAAACATACCTCTACTTTTACATTAAATCCTGTCATAGCTAGTTATTTTTGATAAAGTAATTTCAAGAATTATGGTTGGATTTGAAAAACTTTTTGTAGCGAAATGTATATATAATTGTTTCTTCTTTGAATTAAATGAATTTAGCAACAAATATTGAATGCGTTGGTTAAATATGTACTATATAATGACAGAACAGTAACGAGCGGTATTTCAAAAATTAGATTTTCACATTATATTGCGACAAGAAACATCGATATTTTCGATAAAAATTATATATATATATATATATATATATATATATATATATATATATATATATATATATATTGCGAAAGAATATTTTACATGTATGAATATTATGCATTTTACTCAATGCAAGATTTAGTGCTGTTTCTAAGTCAGCGATCGTGCAAGTAAAATTATTTGAACGTGATCATGCTCAACCGCCGGGTTTTCGCTCTTTAATTTTTAAATTTGAGAGTACCCACTTTATAGAGGCTGGGTGCTCCTAACGAGGTCTCTTGCCCCCAGAGACGATCCGCATCAGAGTTAAGATATTCTGCCATACTTCGAAAATATTCGTATAAGATATAACTCAGGACCATGCTATAGCTAAGCGGTTCGGTGCCTTATCATCGAACTGCCCCACTCGCAGAGAATCAAAACATTTAATAAATCAATTTTAGTTAAACAGTTAACTATTAAATTTTATTAACTGGAATTAATATCTTACGGCTTGTTTGAAATGAACTAGCCAGAGATTTAGATATTTTTCCATTTTCTCAATCCATTTTACACTCAGCCCCCCTAACACAAGACAGATACATATAATGAAGATGAATCATATTGCAAAAGATTATGATTCCATCGGAAATTCTAATTCACTTCCTGTAGTTAAAGCATAGTAATTCCTACTATAACCTATAATCAAACTAACATTAAATTTTATTTATTTATTCCGTTGTATTGAATTAATCATTTATTCACACTACGTCGATGTCAAGAATTAATCCTATGTCGTACATTAAGTTTTATATTTTTACTATATGTATGAGGACCGATATACATCAAAATATCAACAGTTTAGTGATTAGGTAATAAGCCCTAAATGTCAACATATATATATATATATATATATATATATATATATATATATATATCAATAAAATTATAGGTGTTATATTCTTGAAGTATTAAGAAATAAACAAATCTTTCTTTAAATATAAATAGATTTTAAAATTAATATCATCTTAAGAATACCTTATTATCAGATAAAATACGAATATTACAAAGTTCTATCATTTGACTGAACACCACTCTAATCCTCTAAACAAGAATAACCTAAGAGATCTAATTATAGTTATGTAGGTATACTGTTGCTAAGCGTTCGTCTCAAATTAGCTCGGTGTAACTGGAGGCTGGATAATTTATTAGGCTGCAGTTTACTTACTAGTCCGAGGGCTGGTTTAACTTTGATACTTACTTGTCTTGGAACTTTTGTGCAAAAAACAAAAACAAAAACAGCTTCTAAATACCTGATTAATTTATTTTTAGTACTACACATATCCAAAAAGTAATATATTTTTAATGATATTGATGTTGTTAATTTATTTAGTGCATAAGAACCATAAAAAGGAAATATATTTCGATACCATTTGGTGCTCATACCGCAGTATTGTGAAAGAATAAAACCTGAAGATTATGACCAAAGAAAAAAAAAATAAGCCGGGCATCTAAAATCATAGCAGCTATCAAGAACTTATATTATAAAAACTTATAAACCTTTTTGCCTAAGTTATGATATGACTCAACACTACCTTAGAATAATCTGGTACGGTGCGCGCATCTCATATATATCTCATTTAATACTCCACATCGTGTATAATATTTTTTTTCTGCTTTAATAATAGTTTCTAATAATTTTTGTTTAGGGTAACTGTACCATAAGTAGACAGTGATCCAATAGTTGACAGTTAGTACAAAAAGTGTGAATAACAAGATTCAGGGTTGATTATTTTGGTTTAAAATTTAGCGGTAATTTGCCAATTTATACTAGTTAGCTGTGCTGCCATCGACATTAGTTAGATGGAAACTAAAGCTTAATTGTGAGGGGTTACAATGGCGAATTTTCCAGTGGCCTGAAAACTTGGTTTATGCTACCCTGTTTCATTAGGATGGAAGTCAAGTTAAGTAAGCTTTTAACTTGGTTTATTTGAGTTCACTTATGTTTTAATTACTTTAATGGTATTCACTAAGTTCATGAGAATCATTTTATAACTTTTTTAATATATTCATACAATGCTTTAGGGCTTATATGTAGGTGTCAACTATTAGAACAGAAATTGATCCTTAATTTCAATAGTTGACATCGATGTCAACTCACCGCCAGAATTAGCAAATGTGTCCATCTGGGCTTTGTTTATGAAAGTCTGAGTCTGGCTGGATGACAGGTGTCTTATTTTATGAATTTATAGCTAGCGTGCTCTATCCATGGATCACTGAGAGAAAAATTGCATTGCCAATAATCCTATTCCTGAATGGACAAGTGTCTCATCTGACTCTCCCCACTTCCCAATTCTGCAAAGAACATGTGATATTAGCTATGCGTGACCATCTTTAATTGTCTAAAAGAGCACTGGAAGAGTGAAGTTCATCATTAGAGAGTCTAAAATTGTGCAAACCCAACATTAAAAAAACGAAACTTCTGGCTATTACTAAAATCTATTTATCATACTTATCATACTTAATGATGAGTATGGATGATCTCATTTTTTATAAATAAGCTTTCTATGTATAAAATAATTAAATTGTGGGCATTTTATTTGGTTTCCTTTGTGAATTTACTAGTTTATAAATAAAAAAAAATATTAACTTTTATTGCAGTCCTTATTACCTATTAAAAATGATAGTAGATATATATATATATATGTATTAGAAATGGAATCAATAATTAATGCATGTGTCAACTTTAAAACCATAAATGTCAACTTTCGAAACCTTTACATTTTGATGTGTCAACTATTAGTTCATTTTAGAAATTTCTAAGAAATCATTTTTTATAAAAACCGTAAATGTAGACCATAGGATATTGTATTCATAGTTTTCTAGAGGTATTGGCCTAACTATATTCATAACAAAGATTATCCTTAATATAACATCAATATATTGGTAAACAGTGTCAATAATATGATTTTTTATTCTTAAACTGTCAACTATTGGTACAGTTACCCTAAATAATATTTTTGGAAGTAAAGTAATAAACAGCTATTTCTATGTGATTTTGACCAGGTCCTTATTTAAACCGTGTAACTAGTTTATTAAATTGACTATTACAGCTCTGCTTCCTTATTATTCAATTGAATGGAATCAAACGAAATCAATTTCTTAAATAGGAAATCCTGCAAAGTCCGACTCTGACACACAGGGAAAATAAACTTTTATTCGTCAGTAAGGACTCAATTTTACTCCGATATATGACGACTTGTGACGTTGAATTTCATGAAACTGAAACTCCCACATTCTAAATTAAGGTACGCCTGGAGTTTCTGGCAAAAGTTTTTGATTCCATTAATACTTTGCCACTGACATTGATCCGTTATATGATGAATAAAAACAAAAGCTAAACTATAAAATTTTTAAGTAGTACTAAAGTCAACTTCCAATCTTCGTAATAACATTTTCATTCAAATAATTTAATAAACAAATACTTTTACTACAACTTAAAACAGTCTCATTTATCTTTGATAGGTTTAAATATAGCGTTTCCAAGTCTATTTGAATGTTTTCCACGTCAATTATAACCCTTTCCAAGTCACAAGGAACCCTTTCCAATTCAAACGTAACCATTTCCAAATGAGTTGTAACCCTTTCCAAAGCAAATGTAACTCCTTAAAACTCAATCTTCATCCTTTCTATTTCAATTTTCATTCTTAAAAATATATATATAAGTAACACCCTGTGAGTAGGCAAGCAAACGAGTATAATTTCTCTCATTGCTTCTCAAAGTCAAAGGATTTAGTATAATTTGTCAATTTTGCTATAGGTTTTCATATATTTTTGCAAATTTAAGTGAGATACTTTTTATAACTTCAGTTTAGATTTTAGATATGTGTAATCCGGCGTTATAATTTAATGCTGCCGAACGGCTGGGAAAGGGGTAAAATAAAAATTACATTTTTTACTTTCTTGCAAAAATGAATTTTTTTAAATGGTTTATTTTAATAAAGAATAATTATTTATGTTGAATAACGAAAATTATTGCCTTGAGATTTTTAATTAATTACATTAGTTTACTGCTAAATGACAATATATAATTTTGAAAATATATATGAAAATACTCTCATGTATTATCCCGGTGAGTTCTGAGACCGGTGACAATTGAAATGTAAAAAAATAATTTTTTTGGTTTTTATTTTTTGTGCTAAAAAGTTTTTTTTCAAGGGTGACAATTGAAATGGAAACGGTTAAAATTTAAATAAAAAGGGTGAAGATTGAGTTGAAGGGGGTTGCATTTGATTTGAAAAGACTTACGTTTGAATTGGGAAAAGTTTCTTGTGACTTGACAATGCTATAGTTCTCAAAAACAAAACAAAAACAGATTAACATAAACAATAAAAAAACTTTAAATGAATTAAATATTATAATAGATATGGAATTTCTACATCAGTTGCAGTTAGTGAGAGGTCGTGGGTTTAATGTTTATGCCGGTAAAAAAAAACATTAAAATGTAAGTATTCATCCTGATTTTATAAATATTGGAGGGTATTAACAAATGATGCTAGTTAAACAATCAAAGAAACAAGTTTTGAAGATTTAAAGGTAATTTAACATATATGAACTTCTACGAGACTTTTGAAGTCGAATACATTCCTATATCAATAATCCTGATAGTCTCCTTATGCTTGCTTATTTACTAATTATTTATATAAATTAAATAATTTTATCAAACTTATTTCCTATTTTTATTACATTTAATTTGGGAAAATTTCGTCTTGTAGAATGAATGGAGATATCTACCCCCATCCTTAAATTTTATTATTCTCTTAACTAAATGCTTCCTTTTTGAGATCAACTAAACAACATAAATTTACAATTCGTGAAAGTATTGATAGTATATATAATTTAAAAAAAAAATAGAATATGTAAGTAACTTTTATTCGTAACAATCCAGTTACCTAAGTTTTTATAAGTTCGTTTAAAATTGTAAGTCTTAGAAAATCCACTTACGAAAAGAGTCAGATTACATTTAGGACTAAATTGATAAGATTATGTAACGTAAGCTTAAGTAAGACGGTTACGATTTCTGAAATTGATCTCTTCCCCAAATTGAACCAGGGAAAACTCGTCAAACTAATTTTGGTTATCAGATTTCGAACCATCAATCAATAATTTCTGAATATTTTTATAATTTTTTTGGTTATGTGTACTATATATATATATTAACAATATAGATCGAAAATCTCAGAAGATTACATATTGCAAATAAGATGCAGGAATTGAGGATTCCAACTAAAATTATAAATTATATATGTATTCCATTAGCAATATTTTGCTTCCTAATATCATATGTAATACTAATATCTATCTTTATTCGGTATGGTAAACTTTTTTATTTTTATTAATCCTTTTATTAGGCAAAAAAGATTTGCATAATATGATAACCAAATGGACAATCGGATATCTTAATTTTACATGCATTCTAATGTTAAAAAAAAAACTTGTTTTTTTGTAATAATAGCTTTTGTTTTTTAATTTGCTTTCAGCGAATATTCCAGAAAAATGTTGTTTGTTGGCAAAATCATTGAAACTTTGAGTCTTAATTTTCGTTTTTCGCGAGTTTAAAAATGTTGTCCTTCGGCAAGAGCAGTGCCAAACCTTAACAAGCAGCATTTCACCCGAGGTAAAAGTTTAGGACTTTTGCTTTGCAGCCAAAGATACGTTATCACCCCCATACGGATTGTATATTTATGATATCCCCATCGTGCAATATTTTTTATAAATCTTCAATACATAAGGCATTGAGATGCTTTGCTCAAGGTTCCGAGTTCGAACCTGGCTTGGCATGGTATCTTTAATATTCTACCGCAGATCGTCTTGTAGGCTGAGAGACCCTCATGAGGCTAGTCCAGCGTCTATAAAGTGGGTACCCTTAATTGAAAAATTAATGGGAGAAACCTGGTGATTGAGCTTAATCACGGACAAATAACCTCCTTGCACGACCGCTGAAAGTGGTAATACTTCCCTTATGTCTCTTCTGCACAGACATATTTATCAATCAATCGGCTCTAAATCTGACTTAGTTTTAAGATATTGTTCGCCCTCACCCATTTCCCTTATATTTTATTTATGTATAAAATATTAACAATAATAAATAATTTCCCTAATATCTCTCTCCTCATAAAGAGGAAGAATTACATTAAATGTCATTCAGTCCTATTTTTAAATACTTTCACAGTCAAACACCTAAACCTTTTTCTGAAAGTGAATGTATTATGAGTGAAAATCCCAGTTTGAGCCCTTTTTTAAATATTAATTGTATTTGATCCGTTTATTTTCCTTATTTGAGCACGATAATCCGGAACGATCTTTAAATATTACAGACATTCACTGAAACAAGTTGGATTTGAATAAGAGAACTTGAAATTGTCGGCTCAACTTTTAAAATGTGTATATAATTTAATAGCTCCAACTTCCCTCACCCTCCCCCTGCATGAAATATAGTCCTCGGAAGGTGTTAATGGTCGTGAACTCTCCCTCAGTGTTGCTTTGGAACAAAACAACAAACACGGGTCTCTATAAGTTTCTTTTATGTTTCCCTGATGTGAGCCTATTGTTTTAATAATGCATTTGTTAAATTATGAATTTATAAATATATAATGTAACAAAGAATTTATGAATTTTGAAACCAGCAAAACTAATTTGTATTTATGTATATACAAACCCTTGATATCGGTTGCAAGGCGATGAAAATTCGTGAACAGTAAATATTGAAGCTCTTGGTATCCATTCATGAGCGCGGGGTGCCTCATTGGTAAGGCAATTAGTTGATGTGCATAAGGTCCCGAGTTCGATCTGGGTTGGATGAGTATCTTTAACGTTCTGCCACAGTTTCTCCACAGAGACCATCCTGGAGCATAATCCAGCCTCTATAAAGGGGAAAACCTGGCGGTTGAGTGTAATCACAGTCAAATCACCTCCTCGCACGACCAAGAAAAAGTACATCCTTACTCGGTACTGAAGCCAAGACTCTTGTCACATGGGTTGTAGTGGTACAGGTTTTTTTTCTTGTTTTTTTTTTTTTGGTATCCATTCACAGAATATTACTTGAATATAAACTATAATAGAAAAGATATATATTTATTTATTTATTAATGTATACTGTATTAAAATAAATACATTATTATTCCTAAGGAAAAATGTTATGAACGTGTTTGTAAAGTTAAACTGTTAGAGCTCATCTCATTTTCACACTTAATATAAAACCAAAAAAATAATTAATCGTAATGATAAATACCGAATAATGAAAAATATTAAAATACATACATATAAAAATTAAAATGGTGTTACCCCATTAATTAACTAGGCAAATTAATCAATTATTACAAAAAGGTAGGCGATGAAGAAAGATCAAGTTAAAAACTATTTTAATAATTTATTATTAACATATACATACCTAAGCACAATTTTGGAATTTGATCGGTGAAAACCGAATCAATTTTTTTCCAACACAAATCGAGGACAAAGGAGGATTTCACTGTCAGAAGCGGTATCCAAATTTAAAAAAAAAATGGTCGAGAATAAATTTATTTTGAATTTATAGAATTAATATATTATACTCTAGCAATTATATACAATGAAGTATAACAAACATAGATATTCTGTAATTATAATCAATAAGGTATATAGACTCTAATATAGACTTTTTACATTGCTAAACACACACATACACACAAATTCATGTGTAAAATATCGATATATTATAACATAAAAACTATACATGATATACTATAACAAAAAATAGAAATTTGTTTTTTTAATTAAGTACTTTACTACCTTTACTAATTTTAACATTAATGAGCTCGAAATCTTGTTATTGATTGTTCGGCAGGAAGTGAAGTAACAAAAGGGAGAAAATGGATCAATGAGAAAATTATTAACTACAATAATAAATTATATGGAAATTTAAGCGGGCTATTGCTCTGCGAACTCAGAACATTACAGCACTCAAAACTCGTTTCCGAAAGAGGGTGAAGAAAACGGCTTATTATTTTCAAGCCCAATAATCTTAATACCGTAGGTATTTCTGTTTTGTTCGTTTAATCCTTCCGTCCTTAATATAGGCAGTAACAGTTAATCGAAGTTATGCAGAATAATGATTTTTAAAAATGAAAAAAAAAACTGAAACTATTCATTTCTTTAACTAGCAAAAGCTGAGAATTAGAATCGCATACAGAAATAAAATTATTACTTCAAAGAAAAGGTGGTAAAAACAGTTCATAATTGTTTATGTTCATATTTTATTGACGCTTTGAAAAAAATTAGGGAATAGTAAAAAGAATCTCATAGTTCATGAAATAAAAATATATAATAGCAAAGAGTGTGATTATCAAATAAGATAGTTATTTGCGATCTTTTGTCATACATTTATTTCGTTTTTAGCTATGAAAGGCACTCGAAACTCTGTGTGACGAACGTGTAGGCCGTACAATATAAATTTATTTGTTTGTTTAATAATTTCATTAATTATAAATAGTTGACCAATATTTTTAATACTGCCATATGTATAACTTAATCAATTTGTTGAAAATATTTTTTATTTCTGATTTATTAGGAAATGTTTGATAGCTTGTATTTACCAAATTTATGATACCCAATCGAGGTAGGTGAATATTAATTAAGGTATGAATTATGTTATTTTATAATTAATTGGATATTAGTCAGATTATTATATTAAGTGAAATATTATTATTATAACTGATTTTAACCCAGCAGGATATGCTAGATGGAATTTGACATGAACAGACGGTTTTCCTGATACGGTAGGAGTTGAATGCAGCTTAAATACTCAGCACATTGATACTCAGCGCAAAAGTCCCCCAGTGCTCTTTTTGGTAGAATGATTTTTAAATGCGGGCGACATATGAAACTTATTGGAGCGTGTACCAGATAAGTTCAGAAACAATAGGCCGTTTGGATTATACATTTAGTAGTGTCTCTCCTTTTTTTTGCTTTGTTCCATCAGTTACCAGCTTTAGAACCTTTGGAGGTTATTATTTTAATTTGTTTAATTATATTCACTGGAACAAACTCAAATAATTATGTAAAAATAGCAGGTAAAAAATTAACTTACCTCAATTACCTTCCCTTTTTTCACTTCTTCATATCAGTAAGTACAAAACCAAAAAACGCAACATATATGCATATATTAGTAAATACAAAAACTAAAAACAGAATATTTGTGTGTCACCATAAGTCAATGTTTATACTGTGATTTCAGGGGAAAATAGTTGATACTGATTGAAATTCATATAGTTAAACATTAAAAAGAAAATTAAATCGTATCGAAATCAACCATGGATGATATTCTTCAAAATAAAAATAAAACAATTCAAAATGCATTATTGACACCCAATGCAACTTTCCTTACCTTTTCTCTCTATGCTGAAAAAGGTTATGCTGATATTCACAATAAATTTGAAACGAAAATTTGCACAAATGATTGTTTCTTTTATAAATTTATAGAATTTAAATAGGAAGTTGATAGAATTTCTAGGAGCCAAAAACGGTTCGAAATGGGCATACCATAAAGCAAAGAATGCTTAAGACGCTTGCAATTGGTAATCAAAGCTAGACAACGTCGAGCATGGTTAGAACTTGGATGTGTGGCCGCTTGATAGGAAACCACTCAAATAGGGCGAATGCCTACCGATGAAGGCCACGCTACCCGCTTCAACTCTCTGAGTATATAGGTCCATCAGCTGGTGGCGGCTTACAACGACCAGTCGTAGGACTGATATATCTGCCCACTATATCCAATACAGAATCGTCATATGGTTGTCCAGGATGTGACTAGCGACCCTAAGGTTCGGCCAATGGACGATCTGCTTCAGGGAAAGGGATATTGGTTCTCGGGGCCTTCTGACTATGAGCCGCCATATCAATAAGAAAATGAACGAATGAAAAGAATGATATGGGGAAAATGATACAAACCCTGATCTTTTTTAGTCAAAAGGGCCTTTTTTAACTGTTTTGGATCTAACTTTCCGATTTCCGCTAGCATCGCTCGCTCAAAAGGGATAAAAAACCCCAACGATTCTTTTCCATGAAGAGCGGGGCCACACTACCGGGTCCTGTTCAGCGAAGAACGAGTCAAATATACATTTTCATTAATAAATGTTTATCAAACCCTCTTATTTATTTCGGTTTCCACTAAAACCAAACAGCAGTCCGAGATTCGCTCTCTCGTAAGTATCTGGTAAACATAGATGCTCCGTACTCTCTCAGAAAATGGCCTTCTAAGAGCCCATATATCTTTACATACTAAAAATAATTGATCACTTGATTTTTATTTATATATAAATAATATCCATAAACAGACAGTATACTTTCAATGAATAAATATTCAAAATATTTGGATAGATATTGATTTGTTAAGAAGAAAACAATTTTGAAAAAATAGCATACATAATATATTCCCTTTATTACCAGGGGAGAAATATTTTCTCTTCTACTCAAATATTTAATTTCATTTTTCATATTATTTATTCAGTGTCAAAATATAAAATCCTTTAGGTAGTGATAAATTATTTAAATATGAATTATTTTTAAAAATAATTCAAATAAAGCCCTGGTTAGTGTGAAATATCACTTATCAAACGTGATGGGAAGGGGCAGAGATTATTCCACTGCGCAAAGCATTTGCGTATCGCTGGCTCAGTATTTGATCTGCATATAAGCTCTTATTAGACAAATGATAGGAGAGCCTTCTATATGCTGATTTAATTAATCTTCCGATGAGATACACCTATCCAATTTGCATTAAAATAATTGAATTTAGAGAAATATGTCCTATGAATGGTAATCAATTGCTAGCATATATTATGATGGACCCAATTATGTCTGATTATGATTCATTTACATAAATTACAAACGCGCTAGGTAGGTATTCAAGATTAATATGATTTTTATTTTTAATCATGAAATAGTAATATTTTTTTACTTGATATTTACAATAAAAATATCCATAAAAAAATCCAAATATTACTATGGCCGCCAATATATTTTATATATACAAACAAATAAGCTATAATACTATGCACCGTACCATATATACACGAAAACACGCACAAACTCCAAATCACAAATGAAAACCGCATTGGACTTATCTATATATTATGTTACTCTATAAATAATGTATATAATTCTATTAAATATTTTCAATGTTAATTTATGCGTCAACAATAGCTAAACTCCCTTGTCTATCTATCTTGCTATCTTTTAAGCTCCAGTAATCTTGCCCTGTCTCCACTGGCCTTAATACCAGCAGTGTCGCAGAGCGATAAGCACTGGGATCTCCTGAAGTCCTGCTTTGTCACACAAATGCTACGAAACAAAGAAATAATATCTCTATAATTACAGGCTTATTGGTGAGGCAGGGATACAATTAAGGCGGGGAAGTTTTTACCATTTAATTCTTTGAGATAGTACATTACAGATTCTTATAATCCAAAATATTTTCAACCTAATTTTCATAACAGAGGGAACAAACTGTATTTGGGCTTTATTATACATATATACATTTATTTCGATTTCGGATTACTGATTCACCTCAAGCTTGGAAAATTCGCCATTATTGGAAGAGAAACTTTATTGCTGTACAATAAGTTTATTTGGTTTGTGTTAAGTATCTATAATGAACTCGTATTCCGTTGTTTTGTTGCTTTAAAAAATATGTGTAAAGCTTGTGTAATGTTTGTAAAATCTTTATTATTGCCGTTTTAAAATCAATGAAGTAAGTATGAAACTTAATTTTTGACTTTGAAGTGTTCAGAATTGTCCGTGTATTTAAGAAGGTTGTTTAATGCAAACTTTAAAATTATAAGAATAGAAGAAACACTTTTTTTTTTTTATTAACCTCATATATATGAGCTGTTAGAAAAAAGAAAAGTCCTATTTTAATAACATAATAGAAAAAATGATCATAATTTATCTAATTATATTTTTTTTTAAATCAGATTCGAATTGTATCGATCGAAAACATGTGGTAATTTATTTATATTTCTACCCTTCAACTGATTGATTTATAAACATGAAAACAAAAAATCTAAATCTTATATGTTTCCAAATTACTCTAGGTATCGTTGGTAATGGATTTCATAGGCTTTAGCCTGTTATGATGCTTTGAGAGCAAGTGTGATGGGAATGGTAATTTCACATATTGTGGTCCACTGGTTTCATCAGATCTACAATCCTATCCTCACTTCCTCGACAGCCAGGATTTATCACGCTGTTCGTCCCCGATCACAATTGTGAAACATGAACCTATTTTGCCTTGTCAAACAAATCATGTAGACAAAGGCACTATATTCCATGTAACAATTGGCGTGCAAGTCCTGTGAATTATTAAATTTTCGTCATAATTCTGATAATTATCAAATACTATTTTTCATTACAACTTTAATGGATTGTTTATGAGATAATAGATTGAAAATTAGAATTATTCAAATTCTACGGTAAAAACTATAGTAAATAATTAAACAATTTGTTTAATTTAACACTCCGAAAGAAATTATATTTACCAATAAAATATTTCATGGAACGAAATATATAATTTTTAATAATTATTTGGTAGTCTTGTAAAGTAAAAAAAAAAAATTATATTTCATGTTTATTCCATGCAGGATAGTCAATTGGATCGAAACACCGAAAGGCAACGCATAAAAATCCCGGCTTTTAATTGCGGAGAAAAATATTTACAAAAAATGTTATACTTTTTTTACTGTAAAAAAATAATTTTCAATGACTTTTTCGAAAACTTGTAGGATTTGAGAGGTAATGACCGGTAAGTAATTTAAAACGGCTGTTGATTTTTTAAGAAGCATTACTTTTTGAAGAAGATATAAACCTTTGATTACTGAGTGTGGGTCAAAACTTATACTGAGGACGACCAGAAACTTATTCACACAACTGTATATTCAAAACAACAAAATTAATGTTAATTATGATGATAAATATTTAACTGAAGTTTTTATGTACGCGTAAACAATTATGAAGATTTAAAAAACAAAACAAAAAAAAAACTTATAAATAAATATAATGATCCTATTAATCAACGGATGTATTGAATTCAATGGATGAATATTTTTTTCGAGGGCTGGTGGACAATACGTGCTCATCAATAATATAGCTAGTTTAGCGAGAGAAACATTTACCATTTAATTTAATTTACAAAGCATTTAGATGATATAGTGATAAATAATTTATCGTTAAAAATAATAGGATACGTGATAAATTGTTTTAAAACTTCCACTATAATAGGTTGATTTTATTTTTAGATCAAAGTATCGATGCAAGCAGAATATATTTTATTTAAAATTATTTAGATTGACATTGATTTGACATCACATTATTTTTAAATTGAGTTAACAACACAATAAAATTCAACTATCGTAATTTTTATAATGACATTATCATATTCTTATCTTTACCTTTCTTTTATAGAGAGACTAACAAATCCATAATATTAAAGGGGCAGTCTAGAATGTATAATGTTCCATCGGTTTGTTACAATATTCATTACTTCTTATGTATATCTTATATATATATATATATATATATATATATATATATATATATATATATATATATATATATTAAGTTTCTTAAATCTTAAGTTTCTTTTAAGAACAAGGGTAATTTCAAAATCAACCAAAAAACTTCAACGGGAAGACATTTAACGCCTAGGGCGTTGATGACGTTAGCCGTTTTTCGCCGCTAAACAACACTAAACTTTAAACAGACATTTAATAAATAAAACTACCAGAAGTATAGAAAGTTTAGCTGCATATATTTGAAAAATATCATTATATCTTACAAATATGATATGCTTAAGAGAAAGTTTTTACCTAGATTAAAAAACATACTCCATTGATATATATCGATTTATAGGTTGATTAAATATAATATTTATTCTTTCAATCATATTCCTTTCATAAGCTAACTCCACCATCATATTTCTTTGATTACTATATTTAATTATCTATTTATTTACTGCATTTTATTATTAATATTTGTACATAAATTATTCGTATATTCGTTCTACCTCAAGAAAGTTAAATTATTCTTCAGTTGCGAGATTACATAAAAAAATAAAATAAAATAAAAAAAGGCTTAGGGCCGAGTTGATTTTTAAATGATGTTCTTTAAAAAATTAAAACGTTTCATTAGCAATGAAAACGCTGTCGTAGAGCGGGACCGCAGTGTCTGAATATTTCAAACTCAATTCTCATCGAGGAATTTACTGTTATACAACTTGTAAAAGGCTTAAGCTTATCTTTTTAGTTACGAATAGTCATGCTTAATAATTGTGATAAACTGTATATATATATATATATATATATATATATATATATATAGAGAGAGAGAGAGAGAGAGAGAGAGAGAGAGAGAGAGAGAGAGAGAGAGAGAGAGAGAGAGAATCAATACATTCAATCACGATTTCACCGAACTATTCAGTTCTTATCTATTCCAACTTAAGATAAGCAAACGTATCAGGATTTCATAGAATGTATAGATACTGACCAACTGGCAATCGTACTATTTTATGAATGTTTGTTTGTTAAAGCTTTAAGGCGAAAAATCCTAGGGTTATCAACGCCTGCATTCTATCCTATAATTATTATATATAGGTACGAAAATCATAGTTGTAATCCATTTTACCTAAATAAACTACCATACAAAAAGAAATTACTTGATGAAGTGTTGTTAAATATTATACACTTCGGAAAGGAAAATTTTAGAGAGACTCAATTTGAGTATGTTTGGCATTAACTCTATAAATATTGTCCCTTGTCCGAATTTCCTGGAAAAGATACTTAGTTTAGCTTTATTATGAAGATCGAATCGAATTAATTACGTAATGAAGCATGGTTCTCCTTGATAAATACTCGTACATATTTATTCAAAAACTTCATCAAGCTTAGGGGTCTGCCCCATATTATGATTGCAATGCAATTTCAACATTATTTTAGCCAACATAATAAAGTTAATTATTGCCCAACATATAAAATTAATGAGGGCTCTCCTATGGACCTCCCATATCGGTGCCCTCACATATCCGAATTCTGTCATTTTAAATAGTTCGATGAAGAGGTAGACTTATGGGCGAACCTTTTTTTTTTTTTTTTTCTTTTCGGCAAAAAAAAAAAACACTGTAGCACCAACGTTTGCTTTCTGTGAAACCTAAAACTCTTGGAATGACCACTACTCCGCAAATTCATTAATTCGAAATAATTTACTAAGAAATCCATTTCCCATCCTTTTATACAAATTAAATTATTTAATTCGTAATTTCGCTTGATAACGATTTATGATCCTCTGATTTTTTTAAACGTGCTTTCATATTTTTTGGAAATATAAAGCCATTAGTGAATAAGTCAGAAAAGAGAATCAAAAACATCTGTCGAGTTGAAAAGAGTGAATTCCTACAAAAATGCATTAAATATTTTAGAACCAAACTTACAACTTTATAGAAACTTTTTACAGTAAAATTGTGTAAATTTATTTACAGTAAATTGATTCAAGTTTTCTTTATTTCGTACACATTCTACTCACTTTCCGATAACAGGAAAGTTCCAATATTCGGGTCACCCCCCCACCGCCCCACGGGCCCACATTATTCCAGACATGGGCGAGTCTTCTGTACATACATCCATACATAAATAAATATAAAAAAAAAAAATCATTATATACAATTATTTATCTTGAAATATCTGGTGTTCAGCCAAATTTAACGAAGTATTACTCGTTGATGTAGTATTTCAAAATAAATTTAATAAGAAGTCCATGAGAAGAAGGAAGATACTTATCAGAGCTCAGAAGACACTCCTACTTAAATGATTCTCTACTCTTCTATGTAGTGATGAGCAGGCTCCGATATTTCGATGCAAAAAGTAGTGTCATCACCAATTAAAGCACAAATCTTTTGGTGTCTTGAGTTTCCAGAGGATTGGGAGTACCCTAATAATTAGTCTGAATGCATTCCTTTTTAAGTCTAGCATCATAGTAGTTCTTAAATAATAGGGATTATTGTTTTTACTGCTTGGCTTGTCTGACCATGGGAAATTTCCTTCACTCCTTGTCTTCGTGCCCCTTGAGGGAACTCTTTGTATTTTTGGGATGTCTCATACAGTTTCTTGACTCGTGAGAGGTAACTCGTTTCGATATCATACAATTTTCTCAATTTCCTCGATATCCTTGCTACTGAGGTGGACTACTGGAGAAAGCTGCTGGGTTGTCCAGGCTAGAAAGGAGGTCATAAGTTAAAATTAGAGAGAAAATAAATGAAAGTCCGCCAAAATTTCCCCAAAAATAGTGAAAAAAGAATTGAATGATATGATCATGTGGGAAGAATGGAGGAGGAAAGGTTGCCAATTTAGTCTTCATTTGGGAGCTGGAATGGAGGAAATGGCAAGTAAGACCAAAGAGACAGTAGCTAGAAAATTACTATGAAAGCATGTACGTTCATGGTTTAAAAGTGAATATACAGGACAGGAAGAAATGAAAAAAGGAGCTAAAAGGGATATTTAGATGATTAAAACGTGTTTGGTTGAAGAAACCTCAGTGTGAGGAAACCCTTGGAAAAAAATTAAGGTTACTTAATTCATAAGACCGCTGGCCTTATAAGCGTCTTGTATAACGTGAGGTTGGTGGTTCGGCTAACAAGCTTGCTTTTTATTAGCTTTGAGATGGCGAAAACACTCTATTTCCTGCTGTTTATCTCTTTCTAACCTCTTCTTACTCTTCTAGTTTGTTGTTAATACTAGACCCGAGATACATAAAGCCTCCGACCACTCTGCATCTGAACTTGATTTCCCGCAACTATCTTTGTCTTTTCCTCATTAATATGCAGGCCGATCTTTCTATCCTCGACATCCATAGCTTCACGTGCCGCTGTTATACTCTGACGGGATCTACCAATGATGACTACGTCGTCTTCATAGGCCTTGACTTGGGTCATTCTTGTAAATATGGTTCCTTCCTGATTCAATCCTGCTCTGTTTATACGATTTAAAAAAAAAACACAAGAACAATATAAAAACCAACTTCTCTCACCTGTCCACTGGCACCTGGGACGGCTCGCAGGGTGCATAGTCGATGTTGAGTTGTAGGGCATTAGACCATTCAGACATCGGAAGTACTTGCTTTTCATACATATATCTATTGTCTTTCGGGGTCTCTTTAAATGGCGTACTCCAATGCCTCGCCCATTCCTCAAACGAGTTTTCTCGTAACGACTGTCGTAGAGCTTTCATACTCCGGTGTCCCTGCTCATCACCCAACCTCTTAGCAGACATAGCTATTTCAGCCGAGTAATCTAAATTAGATTGGAACAGGGAATCCGGTACATTTGACAGCCGCTGAGCAATGGACCAGTGTTGTAAAGGAGCTTCACATTGGCAGCGGATCAGTCCTAATCCTCTGTATCTCCTGGGAGCGTACAACATGCGATGATGGCTTGACACTCCTGCGAACCATGGTGTCAATGCCCTACAATATTTCAGAACGCAGCCTCGTTTGGGGCGCATTTTGGAGAGGATAAGTAAGACTCGGGAATAAATATTGATTAACTATGTTAAGTTTCTGCTCAGGCTTAAGCAAAGAAGAGGTAACAAGCTTATTTAGATTTTTGTTTAATTTTGTCTCCGAATCTGCACTAAACCGAAGCTCTTCCGAGAATGTGCATCCTAAATACTTGAGGGATTCTCCTTGATTCAGTGTCCTTGATGAGAGCGTTGTGGCTTCCAGCTCTCATTTCTTAAGAATTATGCCCACACTCTTTCCGTCTTAAATTAAGACATGGGTATTTGATTTATGTATGGTTAATCTAGCAGATGATAGTCAGTAAGTAGGTCAGGAAATTACAAATATTTTTACCTTTTCAATCAAGGCTGAACTTCTCACCCGCATTTAAGGGATGAGGGGAAAAAAACAAAGATTTAACAACTGCAAAAGAAAACAAAATGGCATAAAATGTACAATTACTTACATAAATATAAGAATTATTATATTTATTAATGTAATAAATGCTCTTTGATGTTAGTAATCACATCAAAACTCAAGTTTCCTAATTCAAATGGTCATTTCTTCATATCGCCATCGATATTATTATATAAGCGGTACTATCATATATGTGTGATTAATGATTTTATCATATTAATAAATTAATCTTAATTAAATTTAAGGTCTTTGCTTTTACATATTTCTCTTTTCTTGTAATATATTTTGATAAATATAATTGCATATATATGTGCATATTTAGCTTTTTATTTTACATAAAAATCTGAGCCATATTAATAACAAGAAAACAAACTTTTGTCGACCCCTCAACTTCCCTGAACCGAATAGCAACAGCATAAGTAAAAGAGCCTTAATTAGGGTAGGCCTAGAAGGGAAATACTTTTTCTTCCAGTTTGTTTTTTTATATATATATTTTTTGTAAATTTTATGAAGAAATATATGTTTAAATTTATTATAGAATTAGATAAAATAAATACGTAGTACCATAAACATAAATGTAACATGATTAAAGTCACAGAAGAATATTTTTTATTTTTGTTAAAATGCCTGGATTATAATCAGACTTAAAAATACTTCGGATTATGTTAGAGAAAGCTAAGAGTTCGGTGTTATGTGTTAATAATTATTTACGTTTACCCGTTACTTGGAACTCATTAGAGAAACGGGTTGCGGGGAATATATACCAAAAGCATAAAGTTTACAATTATTAAAGCCTTAATTTGGATAATATAATAGTATCAATTTCACCTATATGAGTTGTTTATCACACCGATAATGATAGCACTTCCAAGAGCTTGTGCCCCTTCATTAGTGAGGATATCTGAACTATGTGTATCCGTAATGCGGTGCCTTAGTACTTGGTACTTGGTAGCTTTGTAGGCGAATGCAGTTTTTTTCCACGCCTTAGAAGCTACATTGAAATTCTGGTTCTACACAAGCAATACACCATACTTTTTTCGGATCTTACATACTATACATCTTTCTTAATGATTTTAAAGTTATAATGCATCAACAGATCTTTTATGCGCAGATACATTGATAAATATTTTAAAACCAATTCCAATGAAAGTTTTAAAAAGATGAAATTTTAAGATTATGTGCAGTGTAAGTTCACTGTTACCGTTCCAAGTAAAAAATTTAATAATAATTACACACTGCTCATTTTCTAAAGCATCACAAATAGAAATTTAAGTTATTTTTGTTTTATTGGTAATTAATAAAAATAACATTATTACATTCACATTATAACAAAAACTAAAAAGGAAATCACCCAGGAGCTTCATACAACTACAAAAAACCTAGAAATTCAACATCACATCCAATATATATTTATATGGTGTCCCAGATAAAACACTTAAGAGAACTGTAAGAGAAACAAACTTGTAGAACTAAACGGGTTCTATAAATGGACAAACTCAGTTTTTAAAGAAAAATGCCCTTTAAATAAAATGTCCTTCTCAGGTCCCTGTTCCGAATATCGGACTTAAAAATTGGACTGTTTTGGAGCACTAATAGCCAATGTGAATAATTATTAAGCTATGAATTATGAATACTGGAGGGACGTTTAAGCACTTCATGAAAATAGATATAATAATTAAATTAAATTAAGCCGTATTCCTATCATGTAACTGAAAACTGGGTTGTTTTGATATCATAAGGCCATCTGATAGAGACCCTACTTGAAAGTACCTTGAAAAAATGTAGTTATCATTAAAATATTTGGATCCCAATAGCCAAAGAATTAAATGATCTATCAAATAACGGACATCAAAACGCTTCATTCTTTTTTAGCTCCTATTCAAAAAAGTCATGAAAGTGATAGATAAAAAAGTGGGTCCCAACCTTTGAAATTATTATCCATATTTGACTTGAAGGGCATTTTTCTTAAATCTGAGGTGGTCGACCAGCCCTACACGTTTCCTTCTCTAACATTTTTTGCTGGACCGCTCCCATTTTGAGATATTTCAAGTGTGACTGTTATATCTGGAACACTCGCTCTCTCTCTCTCTCTCTCTCTATATATATATATATATATATATATATATATATATATATATATATATATACATACATATATTAACTCAATGAACTTTGGTTTTGGTAAGCGGTAAATGAAATTTCTAAAACATTCATTAAATTTCTCCTCACTTTTAAGTTTGACGCCATAGGTTCCTTCATATAAATTTGATATGGGACACATGTTATTATCCTGCCCTCATAATAAATGTAATGATAATATTAAAAGTTTGCACCAGAGGTGGCAGAATATAATCAGGGAGAAGGTTTCGGTCTCAGGCTTAACTCTAATTTCCCTAACAGATTAGAGAGCTAAAATGGAAAAGACTTGAAGTATGAATTTATTCTTTTGATTAGAATGAAGTTAAGCGGGCTGTACCAACTTAAAGGAAATTATTTCAAGAATTTTTTTAATATGCATCGCCCTTTTCTTCCTGCCTCCCTATTCAATTCGAACTATTCTTCACCATCTTTAAAATACGAACATATTTTTTTATATAAAATAGAAGAAATTGAATTGCATTAGATATATCACCCTGCCATTTCATAGCATAAATTAGGTAGCTTTAAATATAAATTGAAAAATAAAAAATAATAATTTAAATATAATAAAATCATATATATATATATATATATATATATATATATATATATATATGGGTATGTATAACAACCTTATTATTTCTACACTCTATTTTTTTTTTATTTCAATTTTAAAACGTAAATAATAAAATATTTATTTATCACGTCCTAGTGTAGCTTGGATCATCAACGTCATTTTGCCTTAATAATGATAAAATGTATTGAAAACAACATTTTAAATAGAAATAAGTGTTTCATTATATAAAGAAAAAAATTATATTAAAGTATACCCATTTTTTACTTGATAACAAATTTAGTGATAGTCTATCGAAATAAATGGGTAAATTACCTATTTAAAAGGATACTGCCTATAACAAAGAACGGGATAAATCTGATTTAACATTACAATTATAACTTACCAATGTATAACGTTGTACGAGTACCAACGAACAAACGTGCCAATGATGTAACATTATAATTTACTAATTGTATCCACCATTGAACAGTGGTACTGGACTGTGGTTTTGACAATATGTTGTGTTTTTACAAACTTAACCTTCTCACGATCCTAGGTTATGTTTCAAACTGAAGTATGGCAAAAATTACTCACCAATAAACAGTGAATCAAACATTAAAAACAATCTTCAACTTCGTTTAAAAAATAATCATTAAAACCAAAAGTTGTCAATTTTTGAGTTAAAAACTTATAATTCTATTTTACTCGAATATAGAATATATTATATTATTATTCTATGGAAAATAGAATAATTAATAATCTTGCTAGTTTACACTCTACTGAGTAAACATTGTATTGGTTCAGCTCTGTCACATAGATATGAGTATATGTCAAGAAACTGAATGGTATATACAATTTCTGCTCTATAATATATTACTCTAAAAGTAGAAAAAGGTTTTGTTATGTTTGTTTGTTTTTTTCATAGTGGCCCTTTTCCTTGTAAAAAGTCGTTCTCTACATAAAGGCAGTAATATTATGAATTAAACCTACTAGTAAATTTTGATAAGAACTCATTGCTTTCAATGGACATGAATCAACGTTTCCTGCAACTCATAGATAAATATGTTAAAAAATAATTAAAATTGATTTATTTTTAAGAATATTAATTTAAATACCTAGCATTTGATCGACGTTTCAAAAATCAAACTTTATATAACTGGTAAAATTTATTTAAAAAAAAAAAATGGATTCATTTTTGAGTTGGTTCTATAACCCCCATGCTAGTCTACCACTGTAAAAAAAAAAAAAGTTCCCTTCAGAATTAGACTAGTGTCAGTTGAAATCAGATCTCGAATTAAAAGGTTGGTATTTTGAACAAATGATTTGGGCTGTCGTTGTAAAGGTTATATTGATCTATCAAAAAGAGTTTTATAATGTTTTGATATATTGAATATTAATTCCGGTGAATATTTAAAATTACTAATTTTAATAATTAAACGATATATGGACAAAAAAGCATCACAATAAAAGAGATGATCATATATTTCAAAGATAAATGCACTGGATAGGTAGACTCTTCGACAAGTTTAAACTTCTCGTGAAGAAAGTTTAACGGAAAGATAGTTTGAGTTAGTTCTTGGTGGGGGTAGATATAGTTCTCAACTCGTTGCTCATCGAAGTTTGCTAAACATTGTATGTCGTTTGACAAGAAAAGGTGAGAAGGAAAACTTTATACTCATAAAATCTTTTTCTTTTCAACTTAATACTTTTCACATCTGATCAGCAAATAATAATAATACACTGATAATACACATAACTTTATTATATGCCATACTGTTTACTTCCCACTTATCTGTACTAGCTGGAACGCCGCGCTTTTCTGTCGCAGAAGAAATAATGATAAAATAAAAGAATGAAACTATCATTATTTTCTAATTGATACTGAATAAATTTATTAAAATTTTTGACTTTATTATTTATGTGTTTTATGGTATATAATATTTTTTGTCTTCCGGATAAAGCAAACACTAATAAACTGTTTTGGAGTCCGACTCGTGAGAATGCCACAAAAGCTGGCCATGTGAAGAGCATGGATTTTGTAAATTCAATCCGCATACCTGAAGTTATTGACCTTGTTCCTTGTTAATGTTCATTGAGTATGCAAGTCGAATGGGGGACAGCATTCATGCTTAAAATCAAATTATTTGTCTGTTGGAATGCGTGAAATGAGCACATCTTCTCCTTTCGACTTTCCATTTATAATAGTTACATCGATTACATTCTGCATCTGTTTCTTCACAGCGAGTGTTACATACTCGCGGTGGATTAATGTCGCGCAAGAGAATAACTGACGCACCAACTTTAAGTAACAATATGTGCTGAGGCACAACACTAGGAAGGTCCAAGGACATTAAAAGCTCCAGTGGATAATTTACTTCGTCCGAATTACTGACGCTGTCAATCGATTTGTAAGTAACAGAATCGCCTGGGATTCGTTCATTAATTGCATTGACGTCGTTTTGCTGCCAAAAGCTATTTATGATTTTTATAATTGGTAACAATTTGTGGAAAAACCTGGTTTATGAGATGTCCGATGGAAGGAAAAATGGAAGCAAAAGTTCAATGCAAATGAAATGAAATTCGTGGCAACATCAACTAGTATCTTTCCTTGAAATATTATATGTCGGAGCTTCACAGAAATGCATATTCTAAGACAATTCGAGTTCCGAATAAGCTGGTCGTCCACCAAATGATAATGTGACTTCAATTGGAAAATGACACAATGACCCAAGTTATTGTCTTGTAATCTTTCCTCAAAAGAAGAAAAAAAAGAAGGTAAATAAAACAAATAATAATTGGTTACAAAAATAACTATTAGTTGAAACTTAAAAATGTAATATTGGTTAATGTAAAAGTTAATCATATTTGTTTTGTTTTTTAATTCCTAGTAGATTATTTACGAATGCAGTGTATATTTAAGGTGATTAATATGGAAAAAATGTCCGAAACGTCCACCACTCTATTAATAAAAGAAATTTGGAAACTTTAGTTGGATTTACTTAACAACCTTAAAAATATAGTTTATATAAAACATATATTTCTACGTCTACTGTAAATAAATAATTCGAGTTATTTAAATTTAATAAAAATATACCTTATATTAGTATATTTAAAAACCAAAAAATGTCTAATCCAAATATTTTTTTTGCACGTTTTAATATGCTGTCTATATATTAGGATTGCGTTACTGTATGTATATTCTTAATTAAAAATATATTTTATTATTTAAATTTTTAATCAAATTTGCTCTGACGATTTTAAAAATATAATAATTTTGAAGGTAGAAATAGGGTAGAAAAATGAAGGTCTGAAAGGGTTTTTCTGTAGGTGTAAGACCGACAAGAGATAAAAAAGTTTTTACAACAATGTTTAATTTCTCCCTCCCTCTTTTTTTTTTTTTTTTTTTTTTTTTTTTTTTTTTAAACCTCCTCGTCAAACAAGCCCATAATTGCTAATGGAAATTGTTTAGACAGAATTATAACATTGTTTTAAATGCTAATCTTCCTTAATGTAAAAACTCTTTTCCTCGAAAGGACCTATTACACCCGTTGCACGGCTTATAAATAAGTTCTGAGGTGGTCGCGTTAGGGAAATTTCCCAATCTTTCTAATCATCCCGTGAATATTTACCTCCACTCCCTTTCGATAAGGGGCTGATGTTGGTATTTTATTGAAGGTAAACGATACCATTTTATAGGTTAACGAAGTGGATACAGCCATATATTTTTTCCACATCGATGATATGCGTTAATGTAAATCTCTTCCACCGCCATTATTTTTCATTTTATCCATTATTTTTTTTAATACCTTTTTTTTTATCGGAATCTTCATTATTTATTAAATAAATGTCTAATGTTTCTTAGCAGACGGTTAAGCATGAGCTGAGCTTGTAAGGAACTCGCTTAAGCAGGTTTTTTCTTTAACCCTTTAAAAGTTCGAGATACGAAAGGATGGCTGTACCTCAGGAGGGTACTTGTATCCCTGATTTGAATTACAACTTACATAATAAAAACTTTGGATATATAAATCGCCTATAACAGTCTAACTCGATTCCGCTTTCTCTCCATATTTTACAGAGAAAAAAACTAGAAGGTTCTTCAGTTGTTTTTTTTTTTTTCAAATTGTTCTAATGTTAAAGGAATGATTTAAATAATACAAATATTAAATCCTTGCTATGTTACTTTGAGGACTTTAAGGAACCTGGTGAATGTAATTTACAGTTTTCTACACTCATATTTGTGTATCAAGCTTTTTTATCATTTTCAACTTGTGATTCTCCAATTTTAATAAATGTCCTATTATATTCTGCCTGTTTAACTTAACAATTAATCTTCGTTCACGTTATTTTTTTATTTTTTTTTTTTTTTTTTTTTTGTATATTGTTGATACATCTAATTTCGATGAAAGTTAAATGTGAACAACTGTTAATCAATAACATTCATCTGTACTATATTTAAAGAAATGACAATGTAATGTTGCTAATGACTTCAATTATCCGAAAACAGATTTATGAGAATAAAACTATAATAGTAATATTCAACGGCTTTGACTGTTTTAAACAAGCCTTTGACCGAGATGAATTGAACAAAGCCTTTTAGCCATTCAATGTAAGCTAAATAATTTAATTAAAATGACCATGTGAACACACCAGCTAAAGTGCTCATTAGTAATCAGGTTATCGATGACTTCAAATATGACTCCGGAGTAAAGGAGGGTTATACCCTCTGTGCAATTATATTTAGCTTGGTACTACCTGATGTAGTTGAGAGGATTACGCCAAATGGTAGTTTAGCGTAAGGCAGATTTTGGGATATACTAATGACATTGCAGTCCTAGGTAGAAGTAAAGCCGTTGTAGTTGAAGTTCTTTCGACATTGATATTGGAATGTAAGAAGGTTGGTCTGATAGATAGATAACAGCGCGAAAATCAAGTATATGATAATTCGGACTCGGAATCAAAAAGAAAGCGGGATAATTTTCATTTGCAGGTGTTTGTTTTTGAAGCGGTGGAGGGATTCACGTATATGGAGTATAGGCCAATAGTGAAAACCTGATTCGTCCAGAGATAAGAGGGAGAATAATGGCGGGCAATAGAACGTACTTTGGCATGTTGAAATTTTTTAAATCAACGCTCCTGTCCAGGTATACAAAACCTAAGCTGTACAAATCTTTGATCCAACCATTTATGTTCTAAGGAGCCGAAACACGGACCCAGAAAGTAGCTAACCAATAGGCTCTGAAGATTTTGAAATAACAACAACGAGGCGAATTTGCGATCCCTTATGCGCACAAAGAGAAAGGAAGATAAGGACTAATCAGGAGCTGGATGTGCTACTGGAGCATGATTATATCGTGAGCTTTGTGAAGGGAAGAAGAATTAGAAGGATGGGACATTTACAGAGACTGCCTAATGACGTCAACGTGAAAATGATACTCTGAGAGAAATTCCCTGAAAAAAGGGAAAGAGGACGACCGAGGAAATCTTGGAAAAGTGGCGTAGAGGGACATCTGAAGAGAATGGTAGTGGGGAATGGGAGAAGTAAAGCGCAGGACAGAGAAGTCTGGAGGAAGATCGTGAAGGAGGCCAAGGTCCACACCGGAGCGAACAGCCAGTAAGAAAGTAAGTAGTAATATGCAAAGAAATTATTCAATTATTATTTATATAAAGGATAAATAATTTGTATAGATTAATACAATATCCTAGTTAAAATAGGATTTCACATCAAATCATTTTAGATACCGCAGTATAACTGTTTTTTTAGATAGTTAAGGACGAAAAAATTCCAACATTAACGCTACCGAAAGGTTCCTATAAGGCATGTATATGTTGCCGATTTTCAATTATTAGCTGTTTTTTTATTGAAATTTTGTGTTAACCATTTAATATAAAGATTTTGTTTTCGCAATTGTAAAGAGCATGAAATTTTTATTAGGTAAATTTTGTTCTTTTCAAGTGACATCAAGTGCCAAACAATACTGGGCGTTACAAACTTCTAGTTGACAAAAATAAAAAGGCCTTGAAAAAGCATAGTTTCTACGAATTGTAAACTGAAGAAATTGATAAGTTTTAAAATAATATCAAGTTTTTTTCTAATGTCCGAAGGTTTCGTAGACTGATGGATAGAAAACTAACAAAATTTGATGGCAAGGCCCGGTTTTACAACCGGATAAAAATACCTTTAAAAATGTTTTCTTCAATTTCAAATGTTAAACTGAAAATTCATTTCCACATTAATAGCTATTCCAAATGTGCTCCATACATGTGTTTATTATGCCTACTAAAACATTTCAGGATTTTAAAAAAATATTGAATAAAACTTATTAAAAAAAAAATAATTAAACTCACTGTTTGAAAAATCACTAAAACCGTTTTTATCGAAGATGGAGGAAAGTACGTCATGCCTTTGTGGGAACGTCTCAGTAGAAAATTTATTATAGAATTGCAGTAATTTTTTTATTCTATACTTATCCGGACCGACTTGCAGCCTTCATATAATTTATAAATTTATGAATTCTTTGGTAAGTTTAGATTTTCATATGCTTTGGTCTTTCATTAAAAATCTAAGCTAGAAGAAGCAATAAACTTAATATAATCTATCGTGTATTCCATCGGATACAAGAAAAGAGGGGGACTTACAAAAGAAGCGACCAATCTGGCGAATGTTAGGGAGGGGATTCCAAAGGATTTAGTATCAGATTAGGAAGGAACTTTAATATGCCCAGGTCCTGCGGAAGAGTGAACGGGTCAAAAGTTCAGGATCTGGTGAGTATTCTGGAGTGTATCGAAGACTTCGAATCGAAAAACATTTAAAAGATATAAGAAGGCAATTAAGAGAAAATATTTTGGTACAAGAACCAAAACAAGGAACCACTTAATGACTTAAAAAAAAAAAAATAAAGATGTAATCATGAATTGTGTTAAAAATATTTTTTTTAATAGGATTTAACTATATTTTAGAAATTTGAAAATATTGCCTGTGAAATTATTAAATTATAATCTGTTTTAATTTCGTCCATATTAAATACATAATTTACAAATAGTGAATATTTAAAGTAACATTCAAATTTGTATGGGTAATAGTTGGTGTCATAAAAAATTTGATCTATCAGTGTTATAAAGATCAGAGGATATATTTGAGAGATCAGAGACATAGTTTTGAATATTTAATTTTTTTTTTTAGGCTTTCATTCAAATCCTAAAATATACTACATTTATTATTTTTCATTTATTTTTTCCATTGTAATCCCAAGAATTAGTAAGTAGATTTTTAATTGTTGTTATCGTTCATATAATTTTTTCAAGTATTAAAACGTAGCCAATGCCTGAAAATGACTTTTATATACGCCGAAAGCTCAGCAGATAAGATTATTAGTACATTTCACCTTCCTAGGATGGATGTGTATCAAATAAACATGTTTTTACTTTATTAATTTTTTTTTAAATCACCTATAAAAATTAATTTGCAATGTAAAATACCTAGATAGCTCCCTCGTATGTAAGTATATATATATATATATATATATATATATATATATATATATATATATGTCTGTATATGTATACATATGTATATATATGTATAAAATATGTGTATATGTTTATACATATATATACACATATTTTTTTAAAATATTGAAAAAGGAATTATTCGTTTATTAAGATTTATAGAATTTTGGCAACTAAATTTCAACACCATGTGAAGGAATTATTAAACATTATTGTATGGTAAAAACAGAGAGGAAGAGGCTGTAAATTTTATTAAATAATGGTTGCGTGCCAAGTAGAAATCCGCGTTATGTTTTTCAATAAAATTACTACAACCTACGCCCACAAAAATATTTTACTTATAAATATAGTATCTTTATAATTATAAATATGGTTCTTGTGCAGAGGTGTAGTACAACCGGTATAATTTACATTGATGTGTTATTGAAAATAATTTATTGTAGATTGGATAAAACTAATTTTAAACTCCAGTTCCAATAAATCAGGGAAAAACAGATTTTTTTTAAGACATTAACATATGGTATCTAATAAAATAAGCATAAAGATGATGTTAGAAAAAAATATATAATAAAAACAAAATTGTATGAAAATAAAAACAAACTTTAGGCCGGTGGAACAGCCAGACAGTTACTCTTATTACAGTACCTTGAGCGTTTTAAGAAGCAATAGTGAGAATTCAACTTCTGTCTTTTTTTTTCGTTTTCGTTTAGGTTTTTTTTTTTTTTTTTTTTTATTAAATAAATGTCTTTGAAGTATATTTAATGTAATGTAAATAGTGAGGAAAATCTAAGGGTACCTTTTCGCATTCGAAAGCATTCAGTCACCATTCGTTCTACGTGAGTAGTAATAGAAATATCGAGTCAAAGATTTAAATGAAATTTTTATTAGAACTTCAATAATATTTCTTTTAATAAACGGCGATGAAGAAAAAGGTACAAGTTAACATTTTAACTAGTCTTAATTAACAGCCTTTAAAAGAATTTGAATGAACTAAGGGACTATGTAAGAGTTTATCTCTTTACTTTCAACCCCCCCCCCACTTTGAATAGAATGACTGAAAAGCCAAAGAATCGAATGAAAGTCAAGAGGAGAAAAAGAGGTCTTTTAAGCCAGGGCCAATTGGCCAAAGAAAAGCAAGGACTGAAATTGCATTAATGACTGGACAACCTGCAATCGCTTTGTACAAAAGTCTCGTAAAACTAAACTTAAACAAGTTTATGTAAAACTTAAAAATAAACTTTGAAATAAGTCTCGTTAAATGCAATCTTTTTTGGTTGATATAAGCAACGATTGTTCTTAAGTGACTCCGATTAAAATAAATTTTGATTTAATATAATTCATTGGATTATGGTAAATCTATATTTCACAGATTCTAATTCTAAATATTTCATGAAATAACGTAAATAGTATTATTACATTATAATATTAATATTATCCAGTTAGGTTTCCGATGTTATCATGACAAATTACAGTTCATTTTCTATCTTAAATGCTATAATTTATTAATAATTAATAACAATGATTTTGGAAATGAACACTTAGAGTTTTTTATATTTTAAATTATATTTAAAGAAACTTCCAACTGGTAGCACTCCAATAATAATTATAAATAAGAGGTTCGCAACGCTATTTTCATTCCAGAGACCTCGAAGGATTATCGAGAATAGAGGAGGATGGATGAAAGTTGGATTTTGGGTTGGAAGGATAGATTCGATAGGATTTGTGAAGATTTAAACCTTAACTATAACAAAATATATATTACTAATACCTTATAAAAAAAAAATACCTTTCTGTCGTTGCGATAGACTGCAGAAAAGTATTTTTCTTATTATTCAGAAATCGCGTTAACCTATTGGGGTACAGTTATTCTATCTGCTATTCTTCCTTTACAAGTAGAGATAAAAGTATACCTTAGTCGTTAAATTAACAGTGAAGAAAAAAAAATGGTAATGGTACAGAAGAGCGGCTGATAGGCGTGGCCTGTTTTGAGAGGTTATGTGACCGTGATGTTATCGAACTCCCGTCGCCTTTTTTTCAGTTAAAAAGTGCCTTGATTGTCTTTAATAGATTCTGGCTTTCGACTACCGCTCGCAGCGCTCGCTCTTCAGGGATAAATAAACCCCCAAATGGTTCCTTATCAGTGGAGATCGGGCCTTGCAATGAAGGGCGCATTGAGGGGCGTATAAGCTGCACTTCAGTACTTGTACCAAAAAAATTAAGTGAAAAATTGTGACCTGACGCACATAGTACGTTTGCTGTAACAAAACTATCAACAATATATGAATAGGCATTGGAGTTATTTCTATCAAGTTTTTATTTATTATTGTTTATGTTTAGAGCTGTTGATGAAACACATGTGTTTTTAGAATTTATAATTGTAGGTTGCATGGAAAATAGCTTTCCTTTATTAATTTCATATATAATTATTTACTGTTTTAAGGCTAAGAAGATATTAAGCAAGTTTTTTTATATAGATCCTTTTATTAACCTCAAACTTTTATAATATTCTGTTCAACGTTTCAGCACTAAGCCATTTTCAAGATGAACATCTGTGACCACAATTTTCTATAATTATTTAAAATTGTTAGAGTAGAGTTGTTAAAATTGTTTGTTAAAATAGAAATATTTTGTAAGAATAATTAATAATAATATGTTTTATTTCTTCATAATTCATATTTTCGAATATGTATTACTATAGTATTTACCATTTATTACTGAAAATTTGAAGCAGTATAAGACTCTATTTTATTTGCAAGTAAATTATTATCTCGTTTGAATTAACAAATGAAATTTTTTTCACTTATTTTAAAATCTTAGGATGTGAGAAAGAGTTACTTGTAATCAGGTTTTTTTTTTTTTTTTTTTTTTTTTTTTTTTTTTTTTTTTTTTTTTTTTTTTTTTTTTTTTTTTTTTTTTTTTTTTTTTTTTTTAAGGGACAACCCACTAAGAACATATCATTAAAAATAACCATACCTTCGATTTTGAGAACACAAAAATTCTTAATACAGAAAAATTGAAGAAACAATATGTATTACGAAAAAGCACCTCGTATAAGACAGTGCTTCCAATAAGAACAACATAGGCTCTCAACAAAGAGAAATTTACACCTTTAAAAAAACCGTACATCTTTATTATCAGGTATTAGCCATTTATAATGAATAATTTATTTTTACATAGTGTGGACTATATTCTGTTAAAATATCTAGGTGTATATCGATGTAGATTTTTAGTAATCCCATTTTTTATAATAAAAAAATAGCTTACCGACTGTTAAAAATAAAGGATGGTACTCTGTACTTTATCTACATTTAAAGAACCAAGAACTTATATAAACTTAATTACTGAATCGTCTTTAAAAAACACAATCTACTCATCGATTTTATTTATTTTGCAATATAATTTGGTAATAAACTGCCTGAGCATTATGAGGGAACATTATTCTGTTAATATTTGCTTCAAGCAATTAATAATTTGTAAATGGCCTAGCTAGATTGTTGTTTTCATGAGACCGACATGATTTTTTCATTTAGTCGATGTTAACTATATCCACCTAGATTGACGATTCGTTCCAATGTGCACCTGGCGGAGGGTTAGTAAAAATGGCTTTTGTTTTTTTATTTTATGTTACTTGGTACTTGATCATTTTCCATTCAAATATATCACATTTCCTCCTAGTTGCAATTTGTAATCAACGGACAGAGAGGCGATATAACTGACGGATTGAAGGGAAAGCGGACGACGGATAGAGAATAGGAAAGCAGAGGATCCTTGCACAATGCCAGCGGTGGCTACAATTCATCCCCCATTCATCTAGCCCTGTCCTCGTATATCTCCTCGTAGCGACCTGCTCCCTTCATTCCTTCTGTAAAACTTTTTGTCTCCCCCTTTTATCTCATATTTAATTAATCTTCAATTAAATTCTATTTTTTTAAAGAGACAGGAGTGATTCTTAACTTTTATCTTTTTAGATTTAACTGAGCGAACTGAATTTTATGAATACTTTTTTCAGTGTTTCGTTTGTAGATTTAACGTTAATTTTGCTTTTGATTCTTTCTTTGGATAATATTATTTTCTTATCATTCAAAGACATTCGTAATGGATGACGAAACTAACCACATACGTATCAAGTTATAGAATTTTTAAATAAATAAGAAAAAAAATCAAACCTGATTTTGATCAAAAAAATAAACACTCTAAACACAGGAATATCTCTACACTTTATATAAAATCTGGCAAGAGAACTCCTTGGGAAAGTCAGAATTTCGATAGATCCCAGCGATTTAGTAGAATTGAATGCCGGTATATGCTGAGATATGACGACGTTTCTATCACGGACGCATATGACTTAAGCGAAGAGTAGATCATTGTTGGACATTCAATAAATGTACAAGTATTCTCAAACGTTTTCAAGGCCACTACCGTTATAACCTTATAACTATATCATAAATTAAAAAAAAATTAATATTAATCACGAAATTCATATAATGGAAGGTTTGGTTTTAAAAAATATAGTATCCTTTAAGGTTGTAATGGCCTTCTAAGAAATTTTTTGTTTGAATAATAGCATTCAAGATTGCTCTTAAAACCTTTTTTTTACACAATTTCTTCTACTATTCTAGTATATAGCATTTTCGTTACAAGCATTGCTGGCTGAGAGGTATCGAATTTTTAAGTCTAATTTAGAATTTTCCAAATCGGGATTGTCCCAAACTAAATTTATAAATTTCCAAACCAATTTGGGATTTTTATAAATCAAATTTAGAACTTTCTGAATTCTGTTTTCCGTTTCAAATTCATTCAAGTTCTAGTTCATTTCTTAAAATATTTATTAGTTTGAGAAGGTGCAGTGAGATGGCTTGGAAACCATAAACAATAATTACCTGATTTCTTCATGTTCGACAACAGCTTCGAGTACCAATCAGTACTGTTAAATAGGAAGCTGTAGTATTGAATTTGTCTGAATGATAAACGCTAGTTATTTGAAAATATGCTGCCATACTTTGACTACACCTATATATTGTACTCCAAAATGTTCTTAAGGGGAATTCATTTCATGATTAATCTTCGGTATCTCGATATGATTCCATCTTACCTATAACAGTAATTCAAGTGGCTTATTTTCGACACTCGCTCTCGATATTTTTTCGGTCTTACTCATACCAAGCGGTTCCCACTTTTCCTATTTCTTAGTTTACTCCCTGAATAGTTTTACCACCTCTACAGCCTTTCACAAAGAGCTGAATCATTTGGACTCTTGGATTCTTGCTAGCTCCATTTCCTGTGGACTTTCCTGTCCTCATATTTCAAAATGCTTCCTTTCATTAACACTTTCTGGCATTACAAAAAGAGCCATAAAATATTTTATTATGGGGTGATTATTTTTATTTCTAACATGTATAAATAAATTCATATTTGTCTTCTTCTTTTTTTTTTTTTTTTTTGACTGCAGCTATTTTTTTGATAATAAGATTTTCTTAGTTACTTCACACTCACGTATACTCAAAGACATGTGCAAGAAATAATAAAAATATATTTACTATTATATATTTACGTTGACTTTTATGAATATGATTTTCTAGCCAGAAATGCTCCTGTTTTACCTGTTTATTTTTCTTTTTAGGGTCCTGGTCCTAGAATAATTTTTCCCCTCATAACTTTACGTATGTTCTTAAGGATTAATGTGTAGCTGATGGGATATGAAGAAACTTTAGGACAAGAATAAGTCTAATATTTTAAACTTTTTTTTTTGACATTACGATTTATTTCCAGCATTTTTCATGCAACAGGCGACGCTCGGACGAGCGTCTAAGAAGGGGCTATTATATAAGTTTACTATCCACTTTCAAAAGCTTAGGAAAGGGGGAAGGGCGAGGATTGAGGTTAAAAGGAATACATTTTCTGAAGAAATGTCTTGAATATTAAAAGACACATTCATCAAATACTTTGGCCTGATACAAGTGGATGGCTTGCCAATATCCTTCGAAGATTTTGTTCTGCCCACATTTAGAGAGGGGGAATTCTCGACCCAAGAGTATAATAAGATGGAATTCCATATTCATTTTCCTATTTTTATACCATATAATTATTGCATATACTTGTTTATATACAAGAAGCGCCGGATATGTCAGAAAAAAATATGCCAGCAATTTCACATCACATTTCCAAACAAAAGTTCCATAAAGTAATAGTCCACTTCCTTCTCTTTTGAAGAGGGAATTTTATGAGTTTTTTTTTTAAACTATCATTTGCTATATGTTTTTATCATTTGTTATTTTTCTTATATTATTGAAAATCGCTTAAAATAAAAAGAGGTAAAGAACTTTAGTTTTTGCCCGTGAAAAGAACACTAAATTTTTATTAATAGTAGCTATTCAGTAAAGGGGCCGGGATGGTTCAAAGACGCTTGCAATAAGTAATCAAAGTTAAGCAACTTTGAAAAGTTAAGCAAGTACTAAACGTGTTTAGTACTTGGATGGGTGACCTCTCAATCCGGGTGACCACCCGCCAATGAACACCACATAGTCCAAGCCTACACCCACCCCCTGGTATTTGAGGCCCGTCAGCCTACTGGAGGCGACTCACACCGACCGGGCGTAGGAGTGATAAACCTTCCCCGTGTATCTTATCGAGAATCGTGGTGTGGTTTTTCAGGAAGGCGGTTACTGACAGCCCGGAGATTTGGTACAAGGACGGTATGCTTCGGGGAAAGAAATATTGGTCCTCGGTGCCTGCTGACTCTGAGCTAATTTAATCCTTGGACCTAGACCAATTTGTCACTCTTCTTGAACCGGAGAGACCTGACGCCATCGGTGGAAGTACACTGCCAAATTGGCCCCTATGGGATTGGTTATGAAGCTATGGGCAGTCTGCATGAAGACCATGGTTTGCAGCGAGGTGAGGTTTGGGTTATTCCCTCTAGGCTGTCTGTGCTCCCGCAAGCAACACAAATGTCTGCAAGAAGACCATACTGCGCGGCCTAAGGTCCCACTAGGCCTAATGCGCCAACCGAAAAAAACAATAAAAAAAACCTAGCTATTCAGTTTGTAAAAAAACATATATTATCTGCCTAACGATAGCAGGCGTTATGTAATTTCTGTTGGAAAGAAAAAATGCAGTAAAATTTCAATGGGATCGTAACTTGTTAACTAGTTTAATCAACATCATGTTTTTACTATTCAAAAAACTGTTGACAACAATGAGCTTTAAAATGAAGTCTTTTCAAATTTTATGAAAAGACAGACAAAAAACCAACAAAAACGGTGGTAAGGTAGGAATTTGAAATTTCAGATTTTATACTCAAAATATAATATTTAAATTATTAGCTTCCAAATGTGCCCATTATGAGTCTTTCTAATATCTATAAATAAATGATTTTAAGATAAAATATTTATTGCTAAAATAAAAAAAATATATATAAATTAAAATATTTTAAAATGTATGCCATGAACTAAAGGCTTGTAATGCATCTATCTGTGGTTAAAAGTTGGCACAGTAATGTCTCCCTTGAGACATTACTCCTGATTTTATATTTTCACGTGTGTTAAATTCAAATCAAAAGTCGAAAAAATTCTATCTCGCACCGTTTTGAGAAATTAGACATTGTTTTTGAAAAATCTGAAAATTATTTTTTATTTATTTTTTCTATTCTTTTCGATGAACATTTTTTGTGACTATTATATTTACATGTGTGTTTTATTCTAATCAACATTTCAAAAAATTCTACCTTGTAGCATCTTTTAGAGATTGGAGGTTGTTTTTGAAACAGAAAAAAAATTGAAATAGCACTCTTTTCATATAATTATTTAACACTTTTTTGATGAAAAACAAAAATATCTAAAGTAATAATATTAAATACTGAACATAATTAATGGGTATATTTTTTTCTTTTTAACTCTTATCACGTGTCTCCCGTTGTAGTGGCTAACAGTAGTCTGCAAGCATCTTCTCATTGCATTTACCGCTGTACCTTTTTTCGATTTGGGCTATCTCATGATGAAATCGTTCTCCGTGTTCATCTGAAAATTCGCCCCTGTTGGAATGAAAAAGAGTGAATTTTTAATGTCATTTTGGAACACATGGCCTTTTATGATGAAAGCAATTCTTCGACAATGTCATTGTAATTTGTTGCTCTTTGATTCCTAATACATAATAAAACAACAGATTTGTTGAACGGAGGATTTTGATGCAGAACAGTGTATCAATTCATGAAATATATATATAGTGTACAACTTCGAAAAGATATTTTCGAACAAAATGGAAATAGGTCTACTAAACATATTAATTGGTAACAATAATTGAACCGAATTATCGCTACATAGCAATGCGATATAGAGTACAGCTTCTTTCAGAATGAAGGAATGTTGTGTTTTCTTCAAGGCAAAATGTACTGGTTGGATAAACGGAAGTAATAAGCGAGAAAAGATGATAAAGAAAGAGTGCTTTTTGAAAGAAGGGAATGGAGAGTAACTGAATAGGAAGGCTTCACCTCCAGATGACCGACCTTTGTGAACCACTGGACAAACTCAAACCCTTCAAGACTACCATCCTATCCTCCCCACTCAATCTTTTCTCAACATCCCCCCCAACTTTCTTACACGTCCATTCCTAACTTTCTGCCCCGATTGCTCCGAAAATCTCTGTACTATACTTCCTATCCAGAAGCATTCTATTACCTCTTTACTAATTGCTGAAAGTTTTTCAATGATTCTTTTAGTTGCTTTGACGTTTTACATAAATTTCTAAAATACCACATATAATTAGATCACTTTTCTCACTGGGTATATTTATTTCTAATACTGTCCAACGGTCACTACTTCCCTGCTCAATCAATTAAAAATTTGACAATTATCTAGGTTTGTAGGAAATGTTAAGAAATATTTAAGCCTTCATTTATTTGTAAATATAAAAAATATTATTTACTCCTATTTATTTATCTATCCTATTTACCTACTGACAAGGGGAGGGCACGGTCTCTCTCTCATGGATCTTGATGAAAATTATTTTGGAGGTTCCTGATCGAAAAATATTTGACATGTAATTTGCCATTTGCGTGAATGGGCCCTAGAAGTCGATTTGAAAAAAACATATCGACATGAATCTTTTTATTAAATTGGATTTTTTTAAATTTTATTTCGTGTGTATATTTAAGGAAATACACAGCCGCTCCATAGATACTGCTATAGGTCCTCAAGTGGATATTTATATATTCATGCTAGCTAGATAAAATATAAATTTATTTATAAAACGCTATAAGGTAGAGCTAAGGGGCTATCGGAGATTGTGTGTGAGGTTGGAGGGATGTTTACTGCTGCGAAGATTATGTTACTGGGGGATAGGTTGTCCCCTGGAGGAAGTGACAGGCAATTCTTGGAGTGGCTCCTTCCCCGCCCCACTCCTGAAAAAGTTATAATCAATCTGTCTTAATTTCAGCTTCCATTATTCTCAACTTTTGACGCCGGCTTCACCCGCTGATTTATTTTCAGAAAACATTCTTCATTCAATCTTTCCCTTAGCCCTTTCTCTCCAAGCATCGGAGAGACTTTTAAAATCTTTATTTCAGATCATTTAAAATCCATCAGTCAAACTCTTCCAAGTATAAAAGTAGAAGTAGAGTCGGAAGATTCGGAAAACGTCTACCCTACAAAAAAAAAAATAAAAAAATCTAGACTCTGTAATGGGTAGCGAGCGAACGACTCTAATTAAGTGAAGGCCACCTTAATTTGATTGCCTCTGATCCCGATTAATATTTATTTCTTTTATAATTTTATTATTTTATTTGTGCATAGATATTTTAGTTATAAGCAAACAGATTTTTATTTAGGACTGTTGAAAAACTAGCTTAATCGACATATTGCAGGAGCCACCATGTTCTTAGTTAGTTGGTATTATAAGCTATAAGTTCTGACGTGGATTAATGTTATTGGTGATGATGATTTGACTTACACTTTTGTTTCACGATGTGGGTTTGTCATCTAGTGCCATTAAATAAATTATGTTTTTTATAATTTGTTTATTACTCGCTTTCTTTTGGTAAACCTAAAAACTTTAAAACTCATTGTTGAGTACTAGAGTTATATGTTGGGGGAAAATATCGATGTATGGTGAAGTAGGGCAGGTGCATTAATAATAATAATAATAATAATAAAGTATGTTTATTTGATAAATTTACAGAAATAAAGAAATTTGCATTACTCTTTTTTTTTTTTTTTTTAAACAAAGAAATCCTTTTTTAAATTGCAGATAACATACATGACATGGACTTTAAGTCCGTCCGTTGAGTTCTGCCTTTACAATTGGTATAAATACAAAATTGGTAATATAGTATAATATTATAATACACATAGTAATAAATAATAATACAAATAATGACTAAACAAAAATAAAACAAAGCACAATTTAAGAAATAATTAATCATTGTATTCCATTATGAGTTGTCTTCTATATCTTTCTACAACAGACAAATAATTATACAGTGCATGCCAATTTTTGCCATTCAAAAATAACAGAAATTCATTGTGGCTTAGTATTGTTGAGCCAAGATACTGTATTCTAAACTCATTAAGTACAGGGCAGGCAGCAATGAAATGAAAAGTATTTTCTATTTCATTCTTGTTACAAAGAGTACATACCCATTGATTTTCAGTTCTACCAACCGAGTAATTTAGATTTAACAGTTCTCCCCTAGCTTTCATTATCAGGCTAATAAAATTCATACTGTACTTATTGCACATGTAACTATTATTTTCTAAAATTAAGTTAAGGTTTTTGTAATTGCTATGAAAACTGGAATGCTTTGCCTTATCTAACATTTCACTAGTGAACTCTATTTTTAATTTGTCTAATATTACTTCTGTATTCTTATAGTTATTGCCTTGTTCTTTAATCCACCCAGCATTTTCTCCTAGATATTTCTGACTAATAGTTTCCAAAGTTCTAAACCAATTAGCCTGTTTGTTCATCACATATTCAGCAATTATTCTTGGCCAACGATGACTTGGTAGATTGAAAGTTTTATTTAAATAATGTAAAAACAATTTAAGGGTGAAAAAGTAAAGCGGGTATCGTTTAGTTTCTAAATACAAAATATAATCAGGAGTATTTTTCGGAAGAGAGAACATTTTTTTAATAAAGTATTTTTGAATTGCCTCAGCCTCATCATTTTTTTCATGGCCCCAGAATTGTGCTCCATAGGATATTACTGCCCTGAAAGTGGATTCAAAAACTCTGTATTTAGACTCCAACGGTATATTTCTATTTTTAATAAAAGCTTGCCAGGTTGCATTGATTCCAAATTTAGCAGTAGTGATCTTCTCCTTGAAATGCTGCTTCAGTACCAATTGGGGAGTGAGTAGAATTCCTAGATACCTGTACTCATTTACCACCTCTACTTCTGAACCCCTGTAATTCCATCTTTCTTTTTTAGATAATTTCCCGCCTTTTCTAAATACCATGATTTTTGATTTTTCTAGATTTATCTTCAAGTTCCACAAGGCACAATACTCACTGATTCTGTTTATCATATATTGCAGGATTTCAGGTTCTTCTGCCAGAAATACTATGTCATCTGCGTACATTAAGCAATTAATTTTAATTCCTGCAAAAATTATCCCTCCCCCAACAAAGTCTGGAATATCATTAATAAAGTAAGCAAATAAATCCGGGGATAATAAACATCCCTGTAATAAACCACATAATGTATGAAATTCTTGAGTAACTCCTTTTTCTGTCCACACTGTGGATTTCGTGTTTTTATATAGTGCCTGTAAAATATTTACAAACTTTGATGAGAGTCCCAAAGTAAGCATTTTGTAGAACAATGACCTTCTATCAGGGGAGTCAAACGCTGACTTGAAGTCTACAAAGAAACAATATAATTTTTTCCTTTTGGGGGCAGTTTTTATTTTAATTATGTTGCATAATGTGAATAAATTATCAACTGTTGAGTATGCTTTTCTAAAACCAGCCTGATTTTCCTTAAGTATTTTGTTATCTTCTTCCCATTGTTTTAATCTTAGTTGTAATAGACCCGTGAATAATTTGGTAATACTGTCCATGAAACTTATTCCTCGGTAACTGCTAGTATCATTTTTGTCTCCTTTTTTGAAGAGTGGGAATATTATAGAGGTTTTAAAGGAATCTGGGATATCTCCTAATTCATATATGTAATTAAATAAATCTAAAATTTTTTCTAAAAATATTTTGGGAGAGTTTTTATAAAATTCAACAGGAATTCTATCAAAACCAGGAGCTTTCCCTCTCTTTGCCCTACCCAAAACTAAAATCAATTCATTGAATTCAAAAGGGGCATCTAAAATATTATTATAAACTAATTGTGGTGCATACATAATAGGGTTAGATTTTATTTCAGGATTTAATAACTCACTGAAATATTTTTTCCATTCTTCTGCTGTTATGATTCCAATATTTTGAATAGTTTTTTTCTTGAAAGTTTTGACTAAGCTCCAGAAATCCTTTCCATCTTTTACAGCCAAGAATTTATCAGTAATTCCATCATAGTACTCTTTTTTCTTTTGGAAACATACCTTCTTGTATTTGTTATTAACTTCCTTGTATAATAATCTTACCCAGGCTAAATTGGTTTTTCTAAATAATTTTAAGATATTAAAGGATTTTGTCCTCAGAATTTGGCACTCTTTGTCATACCAAGGAGATTTTTTGTTCATTTTATTGCTATTGTCAATAGACTTACATCCCATCCAAGAAGCATCTTTAATTAAATTTGTTATTTTATTTATATTTTCTTGTGCATTGCTACATTTAAAACATATTGGTTCCATTTTGTTTTCTAAATTAATCTTAAAATACTTGTCATCTACCTTTGTCCAATTTAACTTAGGAAGTAGAGGTAAAGTTTTGTCATTTCTAGTAGTTTTTAGCTTTAATGAAACTACAATAGGCATGTGATCCGAAAAACAATGAGACAATACTGAAAAATCCTCTATGAGATCTAGCAGTTCCAGAGATATGCAACAGATGTCGTTAACGGAACAACCATTTTCTTTTATGCATGTGAATTCTCCCTCTTTATCACCAGCTGTCCTACCATTCAAAACAACTAAATTATTATCATCACATAAGCTTAAAAACTTTTCACCCCTTTTATTTAAAGTAAGGTCTTTTGAGGCCCTCAGATGTCTTATTTGCAGATCAGGGTTTAATAATTCTTCTGGGATTGACTGGTTGTTGGATATCCTTATATTCATATCACCAATTAAAATATATTTAGCATTTGGTCTTATTGTTTTTTCCACCTCATTAAAATCTGTATCCCACATAGATCCGTTTATATACATAGGGAACACATAAAACTGACTTTCCTTACTTTGTTTACAATTTATTAAAACTTTATTATTTATTTCCAATATGCTAAACAAACTTTGTAAAATACTATCTTGTTTAATACCAATTAAATAACCACCCTTAGCCCTTCCAAAAACACTTTCTCTAGTTGCTTCTACCCAATGTAAAATAAACCCAGCAAAATACTTTTCTAGACTCGAAAAATCCTTACTCTCTACATGAGTTTCTAATAAACAAAAAATTTCAAAATTCTTAACAAACTTAAAAAATTCCAAATCATTAATTTTATTTTTAATACCAGCTACATTATATGATAGTATACTAATTTTATTCTGGATTTCACTAACTGTTATAGGTGAGTTTGGCCCTGGGAGTTTTTTGAATTAGGTCCCATGTTGTCATCTTCTTCTTTAATGTATGGTGCTATATATTTCATATCTTCCGGGTTATTTGTTGTATATCCTTTTCCTTCTGTCCATGTAAACCTCTTGTTCTGGAAAAACATAAATCCACCTTTAACAAACACCTTTTCATCTTTGTTGTGCGAGATGATCTTCCTTCTGAGAATTAGAAGTTTGTTTCTTATTATTCTCTGCTTGGGTGTTAAGTCCCGGTTCACCCATATTCCAGTTCCTCGCAACATTTTCAATTTGCTCAATATGGATTGAACGCAACTTCTATTTTGAAACTCAACCAGTGTAATAGTTTCATTTATGGTGAATATCCGTTCAATATTCATTGTATGATTTACTTCAAATACATTTGAACACAAGTCCCTTATCTTATTTGACATGTCTGTTTCGTTCAAAGCCTTGACACCTGAAAAAATCAAGTTTTTTTCTTTAGATTTTCTTAGCAGGTGTTCCATATCATTTTCTAATAAACTGTTTTTTTTTTCCAATATGGTAATTCGGCATTTAAGTGCTTCATTCTCCTGCAGGACTTGAGACAATTGGTTAGAAATTTCCTTAAAGTCGTCTTTTTTCGCAACATCTTTCAGCTTTTCATCTAGGATTTTGCTAATTTTTTGCAGAAGGTAGTCTTCACTGTGACTAGTTTCGGGCTTTCCCATGGTGACGTAACGTTTAGTCTCGCGTAAATCAGGTGAAGTATTGCTCCGCCTCCTTTTGACAGGTGTAAAGTAGTTGTCAATGGTGTTTATGTTGTCAGTAGACATCAACACAGTCCACTGCGCCGGGGATTACGCACTCTTTCCCCACTCCACACACTAACAGTCTCTGCTGATCGTAACTGAGATAAGGCCTCCCGACCTGCCTCAAACATTCAACTTAAAATTAAAAATTTCGAGACCTTCTTCCTCACCTTTATACACCAAATTCTAGGAGCTATTACTTCGTGGTTTGAAAAATCACTGTACAATTTTTCTTTTCGGAAATCGCTGTTTTTCCAAATCTAAAATTAACTTATCGTAGAGCCGATGTATACACTACGGCCACTAGGCACGAACTCTTCGGCAGGTGCATTATTAAGTTATAATATTTCTTATAATGTGATTTTATAACATCGACTTCAGTGATTTGAAGTACAGATTCCATACCTTTTAACTGAAATATCCTAAAGCTATTGATTGCAAGATGTAATTTTTACGGAGTTAAATAATATCAACGTTCATCGTCTCGGTAAGCAGGTTTTTTGCATGCCCACTACAACCCATGAAGGGTCTTAAGTAATTTTTCTTCGTCAGCGGTCGTCTAAGGAGGTGATTTTTCTCATGGCTGGATTTGCTCCAGGAGGGTATATCTGCCCCAAAGACGATCTGTGACAAAACATTAAAGATATCCTGCCGAGCCAGATTCGAACTCGGGACCTTAAGCACAGTAGCTCAATGTCTGACCAATGAGCTACCCGGCTCCTATTTTTGCACATACCCCCAATAAATAATCAAATTTCAGTAGTTATTTTTAGAACAGGTTTATTTCCCTTTTTAAGTGGTACAAGTGCGGACTTAAAATATTTTTTTCTTCAATCCGATGCCATTTTTAGGATATAGAAATATCAACTATATTGGTGAAAAGGAATAGAGTTTTAAGTTTATAATGCATTAAATGGGTTTTTATACTCGGTTGAAGTTGAAGTTCGCATTCCTTAAACTACTTCACCTCCATCTTCATTAATATTTTGAAAACATATCATTTCCAATACATAATACACTCACATCATATCCCCCCCCCCCCCCCATCTTTCTTAATACTACGATTTAAATGCTATTTATTATTAATATTGAAAAATAATAAATTTTATTAATGAAGAAAAACTTTAAAAACGTAAGCAATTCATTATTTAAAGATAGACAATTTTCACTAGTTTTTTTAATTGTGTTTAGAACAGCTAAAGCCATGAGAAACTAAATTGGAGCATACTTTAGGAATATTAGCTCTTGTTGTTTTGTCTTTTAATTCTAAATTTTCATCCAATATTGTATTTTAAATTTATTTTTTTAAGATTAGCGATTTTTTTTATTTTTCATCTATATTTCACGGAATTTTTTTATTTCAATTAAAATGTGTAAATATTTTTAGTGATTCAATATTGACCTTCGTTCATCCTCTTTCATTTTTATTTCTTATTAGCAATTAGTTTGTTTGCCTAGTAATAAGTATATATTTTTCAGTGAAATATGTAAACAAATTGATTTTATTATTAATATATAATGAAATGTTTAAGATTTTGCTGATAAATATAATATTTGTTGTTAATAGTGTTATCTCATTGTGAATTATTTAGTCCTGAATTAAGATTTTATATATATACAGTACCAGTCAAAAGTTTAGACTCACCCTTAGTTTTGTAAAATTACAAAATTAACAACATATTATTTATTTAACAACGTAAAAACTATAATTTTATTATTACTTTATTTATAATTTGTTTGTTTGTTTCTTTAACGCCCCTTTATGCTACTAAGGCTAATCGGACGATGCTAAAGTGGGATTCCTAAATTTTGCCTATGCAGGTATAATTAGGATAGTGATACTTACCTGACATCGTACAGGCTCGGGACGGCATAGCCAAGGACCACCCCGGGACGCGAACTCGCGACCTTTAGTATTATAGGATACTACGCTAAACACCCCTATTTATAATTTTATTCTAAACTTAATCATATAATGTTTCAAATGTTACCTCTTGAGTTAATGATGGTGAAAGATTGTGTTAAACTTGAAGATTGTGAATTAAATTAAATAAATTAATTAAAAGTGAGTCTAAATTTTTGACTGGTACTGTATATATATATATATATATATATATATAAATTGATATTGCATGAATTAAGTCCCCATATATCTTATTAAAGCTACTAATATATTTTTTTTTTTTGTTACAGGTGTAATGAAGATACAACTTTTAGCCTTATCATTTTTAATTGGTAAGTACGAAGAATTTTTCATTGCTTTTTTTTTTCTCCCTCCCATCAAATGTTATATTATCAAATGGTAATAATGTACCTCCCATATCTGGTTTTAATAAATTTTATGCAAAGCGTAATGATAAAGTAAAAGCGTAATTATTAAAGTTTCTATTTTATAATTTGGAAATGTGTACTTATATTTTTTCCTATTCTTATTGGATTTAAATTCGATGTTTTAAGAAATACTGTAATCATAATTCGTTAATTTAATCGGTAATTTTAAATGTTAATCATAAATAGAATACCTACCATTCAATTATACAAATGTTGAATTAAAAATTGTAAAATTAAAAAAGTAATTTTCCTGAGAGGTTCCTTGGTAGGATATACAAATATCTTATCGAATGACGAAAAAACTTTTTGTTAAGGTATTTAATTTATTTTAGTACTTTTATGGTGATTCCATTAAACTCTAAACTTCAGTTTATTATTTATATTGACTTATTTTGTTGGATATTGATAAGTATCTGTAAAATGTTTATGAAATATTTGAATTTATCAAAATAAAATTAATGATAATTTAGAGAGAGAAATATTGAAGGAATCCTCTTAGTCCCCTCTCTAAATTTCGAATGGCAAATACACAAATTGAAAAGGAAGCCATCTAAATAATGACAGCCAACGACCGGGAAGATAAGCAAAAGGAAAAAAAATACAAAATGGGAAAAGGACCTTTTTGCCTGTCAGAAGATACAAAGAATCCTTGATATCTATAACAAAGAAATCTCCCTTCGCTGCCAGTTAGACTGCCAATGAAAATGGAATATACAAAAATTGTTAAAAATACAAAACAAAAAAAACTTGAAATTCTAAGCTGGATCAGGTATCTCAGTATGAAACTGCGTCCAGCGAACTTTAATTAACCTAAACACCTCAATTCTGTATGAGGACCACTTTTTAATTCATTCCTGTCCTAGAGGAAATTGAAAACAAGACAGAATCTGAGGGCTTTAGGAATTAATTCAGACATTTTTTTGATTTAGAAAAAAATAATTTTTAACATAAATGAAGCACTCTATAGCAGAGAAGTGCTATAACAAAAAATAAAAAAAACATTTGAACCCACTGTTTAATGTCAGATTACTTTTTTCAAAAATTAACATGAAACATGATATATAATTATACTACATTTAAATATTGTTTTAATTATGTTTATACATTTTACCATTAATATATGACAGGTGTAGGATAATTTTTTTTTTTAAATTACGGAATTCTTCAATGTAGTTTGCTTAATATTTTAGTGAAAAAATAAAACTAATTCCAATTACTTTATTTTTTATTTTTATTACATGTTCGTCTACGTTTCGGGGTATACTACCCCATCATCAGGACTCATCTAAAAACATTCCTACATTAATATCCCTACATGATTATTTATTGAGTTTTTCAATATTAGATTTAATAAAATGAGCTTATATAAAACAAAAACTTTTGTTACCACTATTACCACAATATTAATGTGTCTTTCTTATATCTTTGTCACTGAGTTGAAAACTAAATTAATTGGAATTATTTTTATTTTTTCACTCAAATATTACACAAATTCGTTTCCTTTATCTTGTTTAAAATTTCATTATTGACATTTTAATGTACACAGAGAAAGGAGGATCTTGTTTTTTAAATCTTTAGATAATCTTTAGGAAAAAGATTAAAAAAGATGCCCAACCCAAACTGTCACGTTGAATGGTTTTAAAATAATATGAGTAAAAAAAATAATAATAATAAGATAGGAAGGATGTGGCTGAAAAGATTTTCCCAGAATCAATCTCTCGAAAATCTTTTACTCGTTTTCAATAAGAAAACAGTTGAAAGAAAACAAAAGAAAAAGTTATTAAAAGAAGGGCTTTATTTCGTTAAAATTAAATTAAGCGGAGAATTATTGAATTAATGTCTATAGTACGTACAAAGAAAATAGAAAAATACTAAATTGTAGTGATCGGCTCTCAGATATTACTGTAGAAGTTATTTATCTGTTATTGCGAAATTACAAAACTTAAAGGCCAGAATGTCTATGAAGCATGAAAACTACATAGCTTGTCTACCTTTCGTATTTTTATCAGGAAAAAAATCCAAATAAGCGCGCAAAAATAAAATGCAACAATTAATGAAATACTACAAACTGAAAACCGAACGTCTCTCCATAAAATGTATAATATTGGTTGATCAGGATATCTACTGGCACTCATCCTTTTTCGTTGAGTAATGAAGCCCATGGCATCTCCTTTAACTATCATTTCTGTTTCAACTCTCCTATCATCGATACTTTGTTCAACTTTAATACCATCAAGAAAGATATCGAATTTTCTGGCTAACTTTTTCATTATTGGTATTTAGTTATTTATTATTCATTTCAAATGAATACCATAAACACTCAATAATCATTAAAAATACTCCGTACTGATTATGAATAATGGTTATTCATTTTTCATTTGTTTTATGATTACCGATTATTCATATTCATGAATCATTATTCAGATTACAATTTGCCCAACTCTGGTCTTAGTGCGCCGCCAATCGCTGTTAAATGAATGACCTCCGTTCTTTCTAAAATCCTCTCCTCAATCAATTCCCTACATACATTAATTAGATTTATGGGAGAGCAGGAAGCATCAGAAAGAGCAATCATGACAATTAGGAGAACGACTTTTTCCAGATATGGTTTTTTTTTTGTACCCATCATCTTTTATAGTCTATGTAATAAAAATATTCAACATTTTTCCGATTTCTCACATTTAATAAAAATAAACACGGTTGAAAAATTTTAATTTAATGCAATAGAGATCATTAACTCTTGAATCTATCGCTACGGGTATGTTCTCTCTATCTATGGATGACATACGAACACTCACATGCAAATATATACCAGTAAGCAGGCCTACTATAACAACAAAACTCTCCAGAATATAGATACTTGATAATATGTATTATATACTGTATATGTATATATGTTACCTACTCTCATTGAGTCAATTAAATAACAGGAAAAGCATGAGCTAGTATATGAGAATGTATAATAATGATTTTCAAAAAATTGTGACATAGTTATGATCTTATATTATTTAAATACAAGACATTCAATCATATGATTGAGAAATACATGTTTTGATAATGGGGACACAACCCCGAAAGGTAAAGGAAGTTATGCTATAAGAAAATAAAGAAAAATAATAAGGAAGATACATTATATTATAAATAATATTTGATTTATGAAGTGGGTTGTACCATGTAATATATTTAAGTATTTACTAATGTATTAATGGTAATGTTATTTTTCTTTGTTCATAAAAATGACCTATCGTTAAAAAACACTATTTTAAATTATTTATTTTTCATCTATCCATTCTTATTTTATCTGATTTCCATTGGATAACATCCATTCAGTACGAAATAAGATAAAATTAAAAACTTACCCGTGTTCTTTATTTCCTATACGATCTTAGAGAATTTACAACCACAATATTTAACGTTCCTCCGTCCTAAAATATTATTGGTCTTAAGAAACATTCAGGTCCGCCAGACGAAATTTATATTACAACTTATTTACAATTATGGTTACGAAAAAATCTATTGAACTATTCATTTATGTTTTCTATTCGCAATATTAAATATTTTCTCACGGTTATATAAGCCCAATAAGATGGGCTGAGACAGAAAATTTGATCCCTTAAGAGGAAGCAGGCTTTAGATAAGGAAATGGACGTAGAACGCATTTTATCCTCAATACATATCGACTTGAGAGCTAAAAGAAGCAATGTCTGTCATCACAAGATTTAACAATAATTTGATTTTACAAATTCCTGCTGGGATAAAAATTATTTGACGATTATTTAATCGAAAAAAATTATACTAAGGAAAATGATAACACTTTATACTGTATGAGGAAATACCTAAGTGATGTACAACTGAAATATAACCTCAGTTAACTGAATATTGAGCTTTAATTAATAATTAAGCTTATGCTGGTATTTCCTCATTTTCCGAACCATATAAATGAAAAATGTCAACATTTTCATTAGTTCTTGAGGAAAATAAAAGGTTTAAGAGTGAATAAAAAATAAAAGCTGTAAGAAATGAGAAGAGGGAACGTGGGAAGATGGTCACGGAGTATTACAATAAGCAATTTGGTGGAGACGATATCTATTCAGTGAACTGGTAAGATGGAATGAGACTGAGTTTGACGAAGTGATCGAAGAAGAGGAAATGGAAAGATCTATCTATTTAAACTCACTGCTATTTCTAATTAATATAGATGAAGGGGCGCCAATCTGTAAAAGAAGAACTAGAGGACGTTCTTCATACAATGATATGGGTGAAAAGTTACAGCGAGCTATGACAGAACAGCATGAATACCAGAAATAGCAAGATATTTCAAATAGGAAGGCATATTGAAGATGAACATGCACACTGAAAGCGAGAGGAATTTGAAGGAGACGCAGACTTAATCCACTAATTAACAATCATAAACAAATCTGAGAAGGTGATCTCAAACATTTCTAACAGAATAATGAAGTCTAATATGCAGTCCAATACCAGATTCGCAACACTGGATTAAAAAACAAAAGGCAGTACATAACGTCATCAAGTATGGTCTATAATTCTATTAGGAATACCATAAACCACGAAACATTGGTGGTTCCGCTGGTAATGAAATGTGGACTGGTAAATTAAAAAAAATGAATAAGATATTGATTGAACAAAATATGATATTGTATTCATGAAAATATGGGAAATATTGTCAATGAAACATGGCCGAAAATAGGTTACAATGGTTGTTACTGGTTAATTTGATAGCAATAATTTAATGATGGCTGCTGTTCATGATTGGCGATGTATGGTGAATTTAAGTCGTTTCCTACCTTGATTATTTGATGCTCGGCTGATATGTGCAATGTAGTAGAGTAAGATGCCTCATTATAAATGAACTGAAATTTTGCTGGCCAGCACTCAATATCTTTATCTTCCTCCTCCTCAAGACCCACTAGGGCCTTCAAGAATTACTCACTCATTATGTTAAATAAACTTTACGTCCAAAATATGATCTGCCACCCTGCTGTCTTGCTGCCCGTCTCTGACCACACGGTCGGTCCCAATCATTGCTGCCAATCCACGAACTTTTTTTTCTTAAATTTATTGTGACAATTTTAAAAGGTAAAAGGTTAAGTTACATATTTCGAGCTAGTGGCTCGAACACATCAAGCTTCATAAAATTAAATCTTTACCTGGCAGAAAGCTGGATTTTGACAGAAAGGCTGGAGACATTGCTATTAAAGTGAAATTTTTGTGAAGAACAACCGGTAAGAATAGGAGGGACCGTGTTCGCAATGATATGATTGGACATGTACATAAGGTCGTCCCACTGAAAGAGGTTCTGCAAAATTATCAATTGAAATGTGGTTAGGCCCATGTGGTTGGGACCCATTGAAGTGGTTGGACTAAGTTCCGGATGAAAGAACACCTCGGGGATGCCCAATAATGTAATTTCTGAAATAAAGCGATATACTTTGCAGAGGAAATGGCAAAGATCTCCGTCAGGCAGCAACATCAACTAGAAATCCATCAAGAGAGGAGTGTAATTCGTGGCTATGTACTGGCCTGTGTTGAGAAGCACAAAAGGGAGAAAAGCAAGAAGAAGAAGAGATGAAGATATCACAAACCAAAGTCTTCCTCAGATTAAACACTTGTCTGATCAGTTATCGTTAAGTAACGGTTCACAGCTTCCGAATCACAGAATTCAAATGGGAACAAAATTGTGCGCTCCCCCCTTATAAAATAACTGAATCCGCCACCGAGATGATCTGCCACTTAAAGGCATACTTAATCATACTTGAAATACAATCTGTGGGGCCATATACATTGAGCATAGTGTACAGTTGTGCATCTCGCACGACCATCTTGTCTTCTGAGTTTATCTGCCGTTAAAATGTAATCCTTTAAACCTGAATGCGAAAGTATGCTTTGACTTTGACTTCGGTCGATTTTTAACTACCCTTTGAACCGAGAATTTAACTCTTTATAAACATTTTTAGTCTAACAATTTGTTATGCGATGAATCTCGATGGACCACCACATTTCGTGGAGAAATATGCTTACACTGTGTAAGAGCTCTAATAGCATTCAATACCCTTGGAATATTGTTCTGGGTGATTTCAAAAGACCTGTTTTGTATCATCGATATGACAAAAGATCCGTTTTGTCTGCAGACAATCTATTAAGATTAGCATTGAACAAATATTTCGACTCTTCACTTTGATATTAAAATAACCAAACAGGAATTATAACTTACATCTGACATCATTCATATCAGGATTAAACAATAGTTCTAACAATACTTACAGCATTTTAATACTTTCTTATACTCCAGATCATATGAGGAGGCTAAGACCCACCCTGGGTTGTTGCGCAACGTAGGTAGGTCATCACCATATAAATTAAGCTCAAATCGACATATTTAAATAAACATTATCCTGAGGAAAACTAACAAAACTTTCCAGTGTATTCTCTTGTACAGAATAGCAACCTTACAACCATGGAATAGTAAATTAAAGTTTAAAACTAACAGTTGTGACTTTGCAAGAAGTCAGTTTAATACGATTCGTTTAAATAAGGAAGTTGGATTGTTTCAGCTTGCCCTGGATCCTCTTTTCATTCATCTTAGAATTCAGAGCACGAACAAAAAAAAGAGAATTCTAAAATACTTTTACTAACTATTTTAGCATATCATATTAGAATTTCTTTTATAATTTTAAATATATTCAGTGAAAAGCTATGTAAATTTTAGAAAAGATTGAAGGAAAGAATAAACTGAAAAAATAAAAATGTAATAAGGAATAGCATATAATTTCATTCTATGGTCTAAAAATAATTATGACGTCCGAAAAATGGCACTAGTAATGATCTGATAGAAAAATATAAAGAAAAAATAATGATATATAAGTTATAATAATATTTTAATCTAATTATATAAAAATGTTATACATTATATGCGTAATATAACCAAGCAAAGAATAATTTTAGTTTATGTCTAATATTATTCATAGTTAATTTTTTGACTTTATTTAGACTTAACTTCTTTCCTTCCCCTTCAACGTCAACTTTGAGGAGTCAGATTTTGAAAGAACATACAAATATATCAAATACACCACAAGAAAGTGAATAACAGTTTTGTATGTGGATGTGCAATCAAACAACAGAAGTTTTGGGTCTTACTTAGATAATGTACGCTAGTTACTTTTTTGACCAGTAATGGTTAATGTGGCAATATGAATAAATGCAATCAGTTAATTTACATTGATTAATATTTTAATGCCAATTATATAATCTTTATATAATATAATATAAGGATTTTTTTTTTAAATAATGTCGATTTTTACTTCTGGGCTTTCGGTTTAATACTCGTATTTTCATTTCTGACCAGAATCGGAAACATCTCCTACTAAAGACTGATTACTTACTTCAGCGATTTCTTGAAGAAAGGAGCTTCATCGATTCGTATTTTAAATGCAATACCTGCCCCCTCGTAGATTCCGGGGAAGTGAATCCTCTTTGGACGAGGGCCCACTACGTCACAACGCTAATGACTGACCCGAAAGACCGCCCTCTTCCGATGGAGGTTACTACGTGACCCAGCTTTATATTCAGTAACATTCAACTGTAATTTTTATCTGAAAAGGGGTCCGGGACCCGGGTCCACCTTAGCAGTATTGTCCTAGTACTACAGCATTAGCCGCCACCGGGGCCGGAATACGAAGCAGGCACAACATCCACGCTCTTCGGGATTGCTTTTCTCAAATCCCCTTTCAATGTATCGGCCCCCAATCTACTCCCCCCCCCCCCCGTCTCCTCCCCCCACCACGCTCCGGGGCGAGAACTTGGGCTATAAAATATTTTACGGCAGATCGCTCCCTTTTATCACCTAATTCCGTGGGACTCGTCCATCTTTCATAAACTAGCTCCCCAGTGAGAAAAAAAAAGAAAATTCAATCCTAACCACTTTTCGATAAACTTGTTAAGTGAAATAAAAAAATAAATAAATTCCAAGTCTTTTACACTTTTCAATGAGTAGAGGAAGGGAAGGCCAAGAAACAGTCTCATAGGCACACACATGCATATATATATTATTAAACCAAATGGTCGCCTGTTCAGGCATATAAAAGACTTTAAGGAGATTTTCAAAAGACATATTCAAAGAATTGCATCAAAATCCAGTAATAGCAGTAAAAACCCTCAACCATAATAAAATTAATCGATCAAAGAAACGGGAGATCAGTCACTTTCAAAGCTCCATGGATAATCATTTTATAAATCTATTCTCAAGTCAGGTAGTAGTCAAAAGCCTTCCTCGTAAATATAACACTATTAGGGCCGGGATAGCCGAGCGTGTTGGAGCGCTACCCGCTTTAACATTTTCGAGCTAAACGGTGGCGGTTCGAATCGTCCTTGGTGAGTGGAATTTTTTTCGTGGCGGACCCAAGGAATAAATCTTGACCTTCCCACCGCGGTTATAATAGGCTGGTTATCTGTTGTTAAATCCACGTATGTCACAGACGAACACACAGTCTAAAACTCGATTCTGTATTTATTAAAATCAATCTATTGGGGGTCATAGAGAATTAAATTAAATAAAAAAATATTTAATTAATTTGAATATAAATTATTTAGAGGGGATATTAATAGTTTCCGAATAGAAATTATTCAGGCCAGAATCGGTTTCATAATTCATCCAGCTTTGTAGGTTCTCTAGGGAGAGATATGTAGACTGTTTCTTAATACTTCAATTTTCGTTCGGATCCGTCTAGATACAAAATTAGAGGGTTGATAAAAGTGTTTATCTAAGGCAATTTTATGTTACATAGCCCCCCTTTTCTCATCTTTCTACTCAGTAAATGAGATTTTATGATGATATATTCAATTCTTCAAATTTTGAGTCGTCATTCTGATATAGGAATCAGGGCATGATAAACAGTTTAACCATATTCGCATTCATAACTCTGGCCACTTAATAGATGCTTATAAAGCACTTCACAAAAGGACCTTTGAACTAAATCTTATCGATAAGAAATACCAACTATCTTTCTTTGGAAACTTCAAGCCACAGAGGCTTATAAATAAAATCAAATTTCAGCCACTAAACGTTCGTGTTGTCTTTTAAGGTGACGAAAGCTATTTTAAGTTTAAGATAATTGTGCCTGCTATTGAATTCATTCTTTTTTAAATTTCTTGCTCATTTTTTGCCTCTGTTTATCTTATAAGCAATTTTGTATCACTATTACCATTGTCGTTAATCGATACAGAATTAAGTATTTTGCAATGGATATTTCATTAAACAGATGTTTTAACAGAAAATATGCTGATGTATTCTGAATTAAAGTTTTATTTAAACGAATACTGTAATGTCCCTGGTAACGGCCTAGCTCTTGGAATGTTGCCGCTTGTTCGGACCATTTTGCCGAAAAACGATTGGTTCCCATCGGGATAGACAGAGAGAGACTGAGTGTGAGGCAGAGCGAGATATAGGGAGACTGAGTGAGAGGGAGAGAAGGAAAAATAGAGAGTGAGAGAGAGGGAGTTGGAACCTTTGTATTTTTCAAAGAGAGAGGGAAGAGGGGAGTTAAGTTGAATTAAAGATATAAGAAGTAGGTGCCTGAGGGAGGTAATCAGAGCTTTTCTAACTGCCCTAATCCTACACCTTTCCAACAACACCTGATTTACTACCTTTTATAATTCTAACACCCCTTTCTATCTTCTCTCCTTCTTTCCTGATCACTGCTATCCTTCTCTTTTTTTCACCACCACAGCTTTAATTTTAGTCATAAATTCTTTAATCCGTGTCTATACGCCGACAAAGCATCGGGGATGAAAGAAACTGAATGGGTAAAAGTTCATTGAAACGTTTTTACGAATCTTTTAATATGTATTAAAAAAAAAAAAAAGTTTCATAAACTGTTATATAGAAGCCTATCAATAAATAACTAAAATGTTATTTTTGAATAATTTATTGTCTCAAAAACGTTATATATTGGTTGAGAATAGGGTTCGAAATCGATAATTGTTTTCCAAAAATCATAATTAATTTAATTATAATTTAATTATAAATCATAATTAATACATGATTTTTATTATAAAATAATGCTTGATTTTAACATTGAAATAAAATAATGCTCGATTTTAACATTGAAATCTATATTGGATGTATATTAGTTTGATTAAAAATAATTATCACTCACTGTGTGATATGGTATACCAAAATAAATATTAATGATCAAAGAATAGAAATTACATTTTAAAAGACTTATTTTAATGTTATATTTATTCTTTTCATTAGAATTCAATAGTTTTTTTCTGTTCTATACTAGTAATACTAATATATTTGGTATTTGGGCCTGGTGCGTTAAGGATTTTACTAAAACCGGCTACCGAAGAATTTTACCATACTACTTGTTGACCCCTGAGCACAAAGCATATTCTCAAAAAGCCTATATATGTATATATATATATATATATATATATATATATATATATATATATAGAGAGAGAGAGAGAGAGAGAGAGAGAGAGAAACAGAGAGAGAAACAGAGAGGGAGTGAGAGAGAGGGAATTAGATGATAAATAAAAAGAAAATTATCTTTTATTTGCATAAATCCTTTACTTTTGCCTCTTTAATGATTTTTGTGGGATATTATTATAACTTTAAGTAATTACCGTATACATAATATACCTTAACTAAGAATATTAGCATGCCTTTCAAATGCACCTATAAATGCCAAATGCATCACAAAATATACCACAACCAATTATACAAATATCAATTTAACAATTGTATCGTTAATATGCACATGTTATTCATGGAGTTATTATCAATTTAAATTTTTTTCATCGTAGCTTCACAAGCAATCGGCCCCAAATTTCCCAAAAGGATTTGACCATTTAGTTATGTTGCTATAATAATAATGTAAAAATAAATTTGATAATTATGAATTAAACATTCGACATTAAGCTATAGATAAAAAAAAGGCTTGAATACAGCATCGGTATCTACCATACCATTTAAGGATATTGACTTTGTATTAAACTAGACAGACATTTCTATTAAAATATAAATATACCCCAAATAATATTTTACCAAATAATGTCTTTTGTTTTTATTTTGGAGGACTGATGGAATACCTAATAAAATAATAATCATCTTTTTGTTAGATATTTAATATTTATTTTAACTATTGACTAACATTTCATTTTAAATGTTCTGTAATTCCTAAGTTTTATAACGTATTTATAGGTTTACTTTTAATGCTTAAGGATTTACTTACCCAGAAAACATTTTGCATAATACGTAAATATTAAAAAATATATATATAAATAAATATTAGATATATAAATCTATATATTCGTAGATTTATATATCTAATATTTATCAAATAAAGTCTAAATTTATTATTATTAAAATTAAACACATTCTATGTGTATTGGGATATACACGTATATAGTACTTTATATCTGTTTATAATTCATTCATTAAAGTTTTGTATTAATTATGTAATTATTTATCTTTTATAGGATTAGTTGTAGCCCCTTAAAATATCCTAGATACATCAGCTGAACCTTCAAGACTGAAAAGTAATGGTGGCTTAGTTGATATAATACTTGTAGGCGTTTGTAAATTCTCAACGTTAAGCCGGTTTTCTTTATTTTTACAAACTATTTTGTTTTACTTTTGTAATATAATTATTGCTATAACCATCCATTTTTATTTTTTTATTTCTTTCAGCACTTTTCCTTATTTTTTTTAATGAAATACTTTGTTAATGTGAATTTGAAAAACAATAATTCGTTATTTGTTAATGTGAATTAAAAAAAAAATCATTATTTGTTAATGATAATGAGTAAATCAGCATAATAAAACAGAAGACACGTTTATGTTGATCGTTTTAATAAATTAAATGGGAGGATTCGATGGGTGGAGTAATAGAAGTTTATATTTATTCTATTTTTTTTTGTTTATATCATATAGGTTTTACATGCGAAATTTAATGTTACAAATACGAAATTTATTCATCAAAATATCAAAACACGTCTATCTGATCCTATACAGCATTGTCATTGAGGTTTATTATATAAAATAAAGGTCATCACTTGAATAAAACCAGCTTTTAGTACTAAGGAAAAAATTATTTAATTAATCTTGAATTTAAAATATTTATTTTTTTATTGTTTGTCAATTTTTTTCTGAGTTTAAATTAAAATAGTTGGTTCAAATGAAAAATTGAAAAAATGAAAAAACTTCTAATTGAAAATTTATTTATTCATGTATTTAGGTGGTTTTTTAAAGATAAAAGATTGGCCATGGGCGTGACTCCATATATTTGTATGTTTAGTTTAAAATTATCTTTTCTGCTAATTTTCAAGAAGCGAGTAAATAATGAACCGATTATATGTCTTTTGTGTTACTAAAGCAGAGCGATCGTCCGATTAGCCTTAGTAGCATAAATGGACGTTAAGAAAAAAAAAAAAAAAAAAAAAAAAACATAGCGAATATGGTGATTACAAAAGCCCATGTAAGTTTTCAACCTCGCTTCCTCAAATTCATGAAATCGAAAATTTATGATTTTGTTTTAATCCGGGCCTCAACTGGAAGAAAAGACTTTTGGAGGAAAAGCAGTATTTTGATGATAATATGTTTTCATTGAGCATATTTTGCAATTTGAGCGGTGACCTTGAATGATAATCAAACAATTCTAACATAATTGTAATATCACATAAACATATTTTGTTTTTTTTTGTATAATGGAGTCAATAATACTAAATAAAAAATAAAAGTTTACTAAATCAAATTAACAAAATAGGCTATGCTGTAAAAGATTAAGTTATACGTGATTTCAATGAACTATTATATCATTCCGTGGTAATATTTGCAAGTACGGGACGTTTAAATTTCTAATGATGAAACGCAGCATATTCAGGGTTGTTAGCTAGCAACTAGCAATTAGCTTTGCCTCAGGAATGTTTTGTAAACTTTATAGTATTGAACTATGATGGCGTCGTCACTGAACTTTGTTGGAGGCGATCCAACTACGAAGTAAATAGCTTAAAGTTTTTTAATCGGGAAACATCGGCTATGAATAGAGAGTTGGATATGGATCCGTTCAGGATGAGGAAGTGAGGAGAACGGCAAAGGATTTATAATTAATATTGGAAGTTGGCAAATACCTGGATCATGGAGTCAGACGAAGTTTTACATCTCTGGATCTTGATTGACTTGATCTGTAGTCTGTTTCCATTCGCTTGATTCCTATGTTTTTCAAAAATAAGATGGTGAAGTTCGTGAGACATAATTAGCTGATTACCAATGAAGCAAAAATAGCCAATTAACGACGAATCTAAAACAAATTTTGAGCACCTAGAGATTCCGAACGAATTGTTCAACAGCAATTATAGACCCTAAAAATCCACCAAATTTAATATTAAAAAGAAAAGGTTAAGAATATAGGATTTAGGAATTTTTAAGGCGTATTCTTTAACTGTTCTTTATTGTATTTTACTTTAGATATACTATTATATTTCAAATTTTACATATATGCATATATTATTTAAATATAGACATATCGCTTCTACACTTCGCTTGACTCTGAGCTTTTAGTTGAATCCAAAATTAGCAATCCACGGAAATATATAAATAAAATAGATATAAAATAGAAAATAGATATAAAATATATAAAATAGAAAAAACAAAACAAAAAAAACAGGATCTGATACATGGGCAAGCCTACAATATCCTTTCCTTCAGTATCCTTTATTAATATTTTACTAATCCTTCTTGAACATATTTGCTACCCTACCATTACATTCTGAAAAGAGTCTTATTTTTAAACTCGTCTCAAAAGACTGAATACAAGAAGGACTGAATACTGCTCTTAAATTCCTATTGCTGCAGCAATGTCTTCACAAACGCTCTAAGCATCCAATCTTCTTGTCACAAAATAAATTACATCAAGAGACCTCATTATTCCATTTGTTGCTGATTTGGCCCGAAGCAGATATGCTTCTTTTACTTCCTAACTTTTTCCTTTCTTCCTGGTCAAACAAGTCCTCTTATTTTAAACTTATAATACCTAACGCTGTATAATACAATGAATAAAAAATAAGAGACAGTTTTAAAAAACAATGGGAAATGCTTGTTTATTTTAATACTTTCTTTTACTTAATTAAATTAAGTTTTAAAAAAGTTTCCAAACGATCCCGAACAACCCTCGAAAAATAATATGGGCCTAGAACCTACTAATTTAGAATAGTCTGAAGTGCTGTCAATGGGTGGTTACTTCCCAAATTTTTATGATGCGATTTGCTTTTGAAGCAAACTTACTTGTTGCGTATAGTGTATAATTAAAATTAGTAAATAAATACGAATTTCTAGAGGGGGGAGGGGCTGCTTGCAAAGAAGAAAGTTAACAAGGCAACTTACAATATAATTATATATATATATATATATATATATATATATATATGTATATATATATATATATATCATTTTTTATTTGATTTAAATCAACTTATATATTTTTAATCCGTTAGTTTTATATTAATTAACCTATTGCCAAAGTACATTAAACAAGGACAGATGGTTTGTCCACCATTAGCTTTTGAATAAATCAGCAAGTCCAGGACCTGCCTTGTTTTTGCTCCAAAGGTAGTATGCATTCATTAACATCGGTGTAAAAAACATGGTAAGTCCGGACGTTTCTGCTTTTTGCACCAAAGGGAAACAGTTTCCATTGGTCGATGGTACGGTCTTCACACATTATTCTCCATCCAGAAAAGGAATGTGGTTACATTTGTGTCTGATTCTTACACCTGTATGAAAATTACTACAGAGTACATATAAAACTGTAAATTGGAATAAGAGTGGAAAATATTTTGGGGAAATCAAAATCACACAATAAAATAACATATGAGTCTTTCCACCGTGACGCGATATCGTCCTATATGAAACGATAATCTCCACTACATTGTCGTACGTTAGCGCATTACATTAAAAACAGTACTTGGATCGATTCATCAAGTTACGGATTCCGTTATTTTTATTTTTTTTTTTTTAATGAACCTGAATGTAGAACAAAACTATTTGAAACTTATCGTAAACTGCAAAGCATTTTTTGGTTTTTCCTTAGCTTACAACTGTTGAGACCTGTTACAACTAGTTAACAACTGTTAAGTATAGTTAATGGCCATAAATTCATGAAAGTAAGTGAGACCAATAGGACGTCGGAGCTACGATGAGAAATCAGATTTATGTTTTAACATAATAATATCATTTTTATCTGTATTGTCATTATTCTTAATAAAAGCAATTTTTGTTTGTTATTTTGTGCTAAGTATTTTGCCTATTCCCTTATCTTAACAGACTTTTCATCATTTTCATGGATTAACTTTACCACCAGCAACTTCAACATCAAAATATAAGCATTTTCCTCAGAAAATTCCGGGTAATGAAGAAAAGAAAATTTCACATATGGATCATTAAAAAAACATAATAGTAGAAGGATTATAGGATTGCAGAAATGGACATGAATATTATTAAATATTAGTAGAACTTCTTGAAAATATGAACATAAACAAAAAATTAAATAGCGAATGATATAACTATTGCAGTATAATTTTTCTTTACAGACCTACTAGATCCTCAGCCCACATGAACCAGCCTTTTCCATCTTTCCCTAACTTAGGCTTTACATGTAGCTGCTGCAACTTGGTTGATTATGTTTATCTATCTACTTCTTGGCCTACCACGTGGACTTTTGCTCTACAAGTGAGGAATTCATTGTAGTGTAGGGCGCTTCCAAATGAAAATAGCTTTGAGCCGTCCTGGCCATCTTAACCTCCTTACCTTCTCTCATGAGATGTAGACTGGCAATTTGCTGCCAGAAGTTGTTTGTTAGTCCTTCTCTTCTATTTATTAATCGTTAGGGGGACTTTTCTTTCGAATCTTCCAATATTTTTTATGGGGGGCTAGATAGTGTCCTGGTCTCACAGTTAAATGACAGAACTGGTTTCGTCATTTGTTATACATTTATTCATTATTTTAAGATTTTTTTTTTCGGGATTTCAGTACATTTGAAAAAGTGTAGAAAGCTCTCTTTGCGCTGTTTTATTATATCCCGTTTGTTATGCAACCTTTATAAGCTCTTGCCTTATAGAAAAAATAATAAAAAAATATTTATATATTTTTAATGCGCTAGGAAAAGGCTCCCCCAGATTAAGTATTAGTTTCAAACCACAAACTTAATGAATGGATTTTTTTTATTGAAGCTGAGGGAAAAATATTATTTTCAAAGGTTGAAGAATGGCGCATAAATCTTATCCCGGTTATCCATCTTACGGACGGTCTTAAAGAGATAAAGGGAAATGTAAAGCGAAAATGCGCAGGAGAGGAAGAGAAAAAGGTTTTTGAGAACCTCTTTCAGACGATTAAGAGTCGCGGCATGTTTTCCAAAGGTGGAATAAGGTTTCCATCAGGCGTGGATTGTTTAGCGCCTTTGAGGAAGGCGTTGGAGCATCACAGCTGGCGGCCTCACAGCTCCTCATTTGGTGTAGCTTGGAAAACTTTTCCAATATTTCATTACTTGAGAGGTGAGTACTAAGTAGAGGCCCTGGGATGTGCAAGTTTGGCCCTTTTAGGGACCGGAGTCGGCTCCAGCAAAGTGCTAGCTCCCTCGTTCGGCTAAACTTCCCTCACCTCACCCTTTCTCACACTCTCTCTCTCGCACTCTCTCACACCCTCTCTCCTCTCTCTCTCTCTTCAACCCCTAATCAAAATTTCACATATTCTCACCTACTCCAGTCGCCTCCCCCCCCCCCTCTCACTCCCTATTTCTCACCTCATAAGGAGACCTTCCCGCCGTTATCGTGCGCTGAATGCCTTAGTAGATAAAATCTTGCAGGAACCTCTAACGCCGTAAAAGGAGATATTGGTAATCGATTTCATAGGCAATATATGCGAAAATGCATTAAAGATTACCGTTTTTTTGTAAAACCAAATAGTTTATCTAATATTTTTATAAGGAATGGACAATGTAACCATCAAGTCTGGCTTTTAATAAATTTATAAATATTGAATTTAAATTTTTTAAAATAATGAATGCTTCCTTAAAAATAATTGACTTATTAATATTAATTAATGTCAAAAGTAATAAATATGGGACGAAATAATTTATCTAATTTTTACACGTTTTTTTTCTCATAATAATAGTGGTAATTATCTATGGAAATTTATTATTTATCGTTTTTATAGTTTCATTAGCTATATACAGTCTGTATATATCGAAGTGAGTGGTGCCTTAGATCACTAATACCAAATGTCTTTTGAGTTTGGCAGATTTTTCAATATTTTTTTTTTGTGTAATTACGATTAATCCTATGTCTTTAAAATTAGAACAGTAAATTAAATATTGCTAAACTAAGCTAAAAATTATCTTACCATATTAAATTTTAAAACCAAATGAAAAGAAGAAAAAAAACTATATATATTTTTTTCATAATACATAAATATTAATTATTTTATTTTTATTTTTATAGCTTATTTTAAAAATTGAAGTTTTTATACAATAAAAGAAAGAACTTAAATGCGCGGTGAAAATCAAGAGCTAAAAAGTGATATTATTGATATTCTATGTTGATAGCATTTTACAGATTAAAGTAAGTAAATAATAATAAAAAATTGTAAAAGTATTATTTTTTTCAAAAGTATCGAGAAAAATTCTCAAAAAGTGATAATTTTACATTTCAAATAGAAATAAAGATTTGAATGAAATAAAGAAACAAATTACTATTATAAAAATATAAACAGGAAAAATTAAAGCCAATGACCCTTACGGGTAGAGGCTAAAATGTAAATAAATAAATAAAGATTTGAAAAACGAGATAAAACAAATTGAGTAATAACAAAACATCCTTTATTCATAGCGTTAAAAAAATAGATAAATAAAGGAAGTTAGATATTTAGAAGACTTCCTAAGACCATATTTTAGGGTTGGAAACCGATTTAAAATGTCCTCCATCACTCAAAATGTTCAATCATTTTCGTCAGTGACTTACTCTTACTGAATTACGGAAATTAAATTTAATAAATTAATGTATTTCTCACGTGGCCAAAAGAAATAACACGAAGATCAAATGTCTGACAATTTTCCTTTTTTAAGGTACTATAAAAGTATGAGTAAATAATAATACAATAGCAACGAGAATGACACGGCTATTATATTTTATAGATATTAGCTGTAACAGAGGATTTAAACTATATTTTTTTTGTATACATTTCTTCTTCAGAGTTCGACCAAGTAATTTGAGTTTTACCATTCTTCTTGTATTAGCCCTGAAGAAGCCCACTGCATGATGGGATAAAGCTTGGTGATGGTAACATTGTTAAACTCTGGAAAAGAAATGTACATAATGGATTCAGACCAGGGAAGCCTAAAACAATATATTTTTGTTGTTCAAATGTTTTATAGGTGTTAAGTAAAGTATATTCTTTATTTGCTAATACTTTGTATTTAAAGTCACGTCCCATCGCAAATAAAATAAAACAACAAAACAATGGGTCCAGGGTTTGTTGGCAGACTCTCAAAGTGATGCCCTAATGAATATTAATGCTGTAGGGACGATTTTTCCTGTCATCACGCAGCGGTCTTTATCGAAACTTTGATTTGAAAACTCTTTAAATGCGCATATGCATGAACTGTGTCGAATGAGATCTGGTTCTATTTTCCCCGTCACGACCAATAAAGTAATAATTAAACTCAATACGTGCTTTTAAAAAGATTGTAAATGCATTTAGAGAAACCGAGGAAAAATAATTATTAATAAAAAAAGTTAGATATTTTCCTAGTATAATATTTGTTTCATAGCTTTCTGTTATTTTCTTCATTATCATTGATCAGAATATTATATCTATCTTTCAAATTTGCAATATTTAAATATTAGCTAAGCGGGGGGTCTTCCTGTAATAATATCAAGGACCCCCACCTTTATATACAATATTCAATCATAATTCTTTACTGAACTATTCATTATTTGTATTGCTAAACCTATATACCTATAAACGTTGGTGGAAATAACCCTATATAAATTCTGTTGTTCCCTTGTAATTAATCGCTCTATTACTTTTGTGTATAGTCCAATCGATGACCTATTATTTGGATTGGGTCATGGGGAAGAAAATAATTACTCTAATATAAGGTTAAATGAATATTTTATTATCCTATATCGATTCCGAACAATATATCACAATCCTAATATAGTCTGAAATATCTTCATATCTAATGTGCACACGATAGATTCAAGCATTTCCCCTTCTAATTAGATACGAGTTTATCACAATAATTAATTCATCGCATCATGGATTCTCTGTATAAGAACAAGGGTTGCTAATTGTTTGGCGTTGGTCTTGAACAGGAAAACAGTATTATATTAATGTATTCATTGTACTTCATTTGGAAACTGAATTCGGAACGCTGAATTTCGACATTATTTTGTCAGTAAATGTTTAAGGACAATGAATGCTTTTAGCATAATTCAATAAAATAAAATAATAGTTCATTCAATAACGTTGATTTGAAACTATCATAATCATTGGGAATCCTGTGAAAATTGGGGTATATTATTGAAAATTACATAATTTTTTTATTTTAACTTATAATAATAATTTGTATATAAAAATTTTTCATTTTATTATAAAATAGTAATTATTATTGAAAAATATTATACAGATATTTAATATTATACTTAATATAATTATTGAGTATTATTATAATTTTTAGAAAGCTCTATAATGTGGAATACTTCTTTAGACAATTAAATGGTAAAGCAATATAACCTAGCATAACCAAAAATAATTCAAAGAACCATGGCAAATAAGATGATACAAAAAATCTTGCAAAATATCGTATCGTGCAGCGTATATATCTATACGTTTACCACCTGTAGGGTGCTAATTAAGATTTCCATTTTTTTTTTTTTGATAAATGAGAAAATTCGCACCATATTTACGAAAATTCATTACAATTATATATTACAGAAACATTTAATGGCCCATTAGTCGTCCATTTTGTTCGTTGTTTTTTTTTAAATCGTCCAAGTTTTTAAATGGATAAGGGAACACGGAAGCTAAATTGAATCAGCATACAAACCGGCAAAATAAGTATCTCGGAAATGTTTATATAATCAATATACAGATCAATTTACTTTTGAAGTATCAAACCTGCCACTTTTCTGCAGCACTATTCATGGCCGGACATAGAGAAATAATCGTTTATAGCTTTGAATTTAAAAAAAAAAAAAAAGACCACCATGCATGCCATCCTGACAGTGCATACTGAACAGAACTACCATCACATACTTTACCATTGTCCATAAACCGAGATCGAAAAAGACCTAAAACCCACAAAACAACTTTTACATAAACAGACGCCAGGTGTTGAGGGTGAATTTCTAATTTTGATAAAAAGTTCACCTAAATTTCATCGGGGTTAAAGTTGAGCCAGTTATTTGACTGCAAATTAGTTGAGCAGATGTTACTAGTTTAAAAAAACAAAGAGAAAAATTGAATAACTTTAGAGTTGTTAGTTTGCTATTTGTTTCCGCTTAAAACATTCAGAAGTTTTGTTTGTATAATGTTGTCTGATTATTGAAAATAAAAGAAATGAGTATGATTATTGAACAAGAAAAGGACATGTCCATACATAAAAAAAATTAAGGCCAGATCATCAACCTAGACTTAGACATAGAAGCTTATCTTGATTAATCCATTTAGTAATTCGCTTTCATTTCTCTTTTTGTTTCATAATTTTATTTTTTGAAAATATTAATTGCACTAGTCATTAACAACACTGCCAAATGGAAGTGGACTTAGAAATAGCATTTCTTGAATAATCCATTTGGTCAAGTCTCTTTTATTTCTACATCTTTTCCTTCCTAGGAGCAAACTTTAGAAGGTAAAATGCTAAAAATGACAAATAAATTATATCTTTCTCTAAACCAAATGCGTTTTGGGCAAAATTTAGAAGTGATAACATTCTAAGGATCGCTTGACATTGAGTCAATTTTTAAATATTTGTATAATAACTTAATCATTTCGTGTTGGTTACCACTCATTATAATGTTATACTAATTTTAAATATTTTATTTTTGAAGAGTAAAGATCAACCGGGATTCCAATCTGGTCCGATTTCGACTTCCGGCCGAGGTAAATTGGACAAAATAGTCCACCCCCCCCCTATATAAAATTTGCAAAAATAATGCGAGATCGTGGGATAGGGATCAGTAAAGAGGAGAGAATGAAAGGCTTGGAAGCTAACTCTGGCGCAGTGAATTGCGTACCGCGCATGATACGCTGGAGACCCGGGTTCGATTCCCGGACGAGGCCAATCTTTTTTCTTCAAAAATAAAATATTTAAAATGAATACATAGATATACGTGTATATATATATATATATATATATATATATATATATATATATATATATACGTATGTATATTTATACGTAATTTTTATATCATTTTCAGCAGTTTTGTTCACGAAAGTTTTAGGAAAACTGAAGCCTATTATAAAAAAAAAACTGAGTTCATATTCGTTTTCAACGCATCTTTAACATCAATAATGACGGTGATTCGAGTGGATAACATTCTTCCTGCGGCAAACCTATTTTTTGCAGTAACCTTTGGATGAAACGGGTATCAAGTGCTATATATTTGAAGCTAGAGCTAAGCGAGAGAAATAGTTGCAAGATTTAAGCTTTTCACACCCAAAAACAGTCCACTTCCATGCGGAAAATTTGTTGTTGACCAGTGATATCGTTATACTACATGTAAACGGTTTTATTTCTCCCTTTGTAACGAGAGATAACTTTCTAATTTAAGTTGCATAATCGTAATAGTGATATCAAATTAATAAAAAAAAATACCCATTTCTTTCAAAAAGTGGAGATTTGTTAACTGGTGTTATTTCATCATTCTTTTTTTTAAAATTATTCTGAAAGTAATTTTTGGTATTAAAGCTATTCAATATATAGGCGTGTTATGCACCATGTAGATAGTATGGAACAAATATAATCCAATCTTGCTAGGTCATTGTTAGAAGAAATAAATATAGGCTATGGTTTATACAATGTACTCGTAATCACCCTTTATCTCTTATCCATCCCTTGATCGAGTATCTCTTATATGTATAATTTTGAACAAAAGAGTTGAATATTTAAATGATAAACTCAAATCTTATAAAATCATTTGATTTTTGTCCCAACATTATCCAACCCGATCTTCATTAAAGCTCTAAAACCTTTGAAGATTAATATATGATTATGGAAATCTGTAGTTCTTTCAGTTTATAATTATTTTTTATTCTTCTTTTATTAATCATCAGCTATTGTGAGATACGTAATATATACTTGTAGATGAATTTACAAAAAATTTAAAAGTATTTAATTTACTTCGATAATTTAGTCATGTTTCTCAGCTTTCTTCAGTATAAAAATTAACCCTTTGGACGCGGCACCGTTTTGGACGCGGCACCGTTTTGGACGTTACCTACCGGCAACTCGACGCAACTTATTCGCGAAAACGTACATCCTTAAAACGTAAAATTATACAGTAAAATTTTAGAACCAAGTAAGGAATTGTAATGAAATTTAGGTTATATGTATTTGTGAAGCTTCAAGAACACATAGTTACAAAAAAAAAAAATTTTTAAATTTCATATTTTTTTTTTTTATAATTTTATATTAATTTCAAAATTTTAGTTTTAAATTTTCGTTTTTTGTGAATAAAAACACCGCGAGCCGCGACCGTCATTTATCCCCAAAAGCGAAATATCTATAAATAGTTTTTACGATTTGTTTATATCCTTATATGTTAAAAACCGGAAATTATTTGCATTGTCTCCGTAGCGGAGCCCTCGAGTTTGAAGACAAATTTTAAATGGCCCGCTCCAGAGACCTCGAGTGCAAAGGGTTAAAATGAATATGAGAACCACTTGACCAGATTTTTGAAAAATGTAAAATTTGACTTGATACAATGTTTATTGTAAATATCGATAATGAACTGGTCAGTACTGAATACTGAAAACCCAAATAGGTATTGAACATGTTAACTGTCAATTACAATACTCCCTCCAGGACTTTACTTTGTTTAGGTACCATGTTTTGCAACTACGATGTGATTCGTAGAGCTTTCTGATTACTATTAGCATTAAATCAATTATCACTGATAAAATTAGAATTCTTAATCATATAATGTGATAAAATTAAATTGGCCAACAATCCTACATAAAAAACATGCATTCGATTTAGTAACACATGCATAGAGAAGAAATAACACGAAGTAATAGATAAAAAAAAGAAGTTAAAAGTGGATATGGTAAAACATAGAATATTTTTTTAGGGGGCAGGCATTGATGACCGGGGGAGGGGACCAACTTTACTGTTTTCCATGATTCATTTAAATAATGTATATTACTCCGTGTTAATAAAATTTGTTTCACAAGGGTTTCGCAACAAATGTATTGGAGGATGATAACAAAATCGAAATCGTACTGTTGGAAGAGGAACTGAAACTGTCAACAAGCTAGATTCAAGAAATAAAATAAGATAAGAAGAATTTTTATTTATAAGATTTTGAGGGGAAAAAAGATCAATGCGGTCGTGGGAAAGAAAGGCTGGATTGAAATTGAAATCACAATATCCCTAGCAAATATTATCGTAAAATGAAAAAGAAGAAAAGGCTAACATGGTTGGGGTGCGGTAAGAAATAAAGCGCAAAAGAAGGTATCTTATATAAGAAAATATATTATACCCTTATTTTTCAAGTTTTCTCTTTTGATCCTTTAATGTTCATCGTTCCCTTTTATTTCTTCTTTGTCTATTGATATTTTTTCTTGGTTTACTTTACCCTCGCATAAGCTACAACTTAGTACGGCCCTTCGTAACTGAATGCATATCACCAAAGATCCCACACCAAAACAATCTGTTTACACTTTCATCTGTTATACGTTCCGTTAGTTATTTATTTGTTATAAAATTTAATTATGTTACGTGATCGGATTACGATTTATAATGCAGATAACCGACGTATTTCGTTACTCTAGAAACGACCTACGGCTTCTATTCAGAGGTTGATGGTGATCTATGTCTTATGTTGATGTACCAAGACTTTTTTTTTTCTATTCAATGGGGGATGGAGAACCAGTCTCTTTTACATTATCGAGAAGTCTAAAGAATCCAGGATAATAAGCCTTCCAATGAGGCATCATGTGTAATTCGTTCCTATCCCTTAATGAGCTATTGCTTTAGGAGCTAATTAATGCTGCTTGGGTTTCGCAATGGTTTTGCAAGTATATAATTGTCCCCACAGGAGGGCGCAGCAGATCTAAGGAAGGTAAACCACTAATGATTGAAAGTCAGGGCCTCCCATTAGAAACTTTTAATGAGGACGACGCGTTTAACGAATTCGCGCCCCTTTTCCAACAGCAGAAAACTTCCATTTCAATATCACTCTACTTCTGATAAAAGAAGTCCCGAGGAAGGCGTAGATCCCTTACAATACCCATTCAGACGTCAGTTATAACCTCTCCTACAATCATATTTTTGTCTTATTTGTCTCGCAAGAAACATGATTATTTTTTAAAACAGTACTTCAGTTTATTCATTTGAAAAAAATATATACTCACAACCGACCATTGAATCTGACTTCTTAATGAATTCGGGGATTGCTTTACATTTCTTTTTATGCTTTATTCTTCTCGTATGAAGAAAATGATATGGCTGAGGAATGGAACCTTGATTTTTACTTGGAGGTGACGACTAATATTTAATAGTGTCCGGAAAATAAAAAAAGTATTTAATTTTTTTCCGAAATTAATAAAAATACAAAAACACACACAAAAAAAGAAAAACTTATTGTTAAGTATGCTTTTGTTCTCTTGAACAAATGAACAGAGGCAGTTTTATCAATTCAGACTTAGAAAAGAAACAGTTTATAGTAGTGTGGTAGAACGTCAACTAAATGACAAATTAAAAAAAAAAAACTAATAAAAAAAACTGTAGTTGCGGTAGTCAATAGTTAAAGAAGTAATCTGGCCGAGATCACGCTCAACCGCAATGTTTTTCTTAATAAATTATTTAATTGAGAGCTAGGATTGGCCAGTTTATAGAGGCCGGGCGCAAGCAAGTCGGGTGCAAGTAGTCGGTGCAAGCAAAGCATGTGAGGCACATGCTTCTAGTCTACTTTTCTTATATTCCAAAAGGTTTTACTCATGCTTTTAAAATTTTGATATAAATGAATTTATTTACATATTTAATTTGCTATAAAATTACATATTGCTAATTGTTAATTTAACTAAAGCAATAATAAATTGTTGTATTTTTCCGTTTTTTATCTAAAATCATCGAGTACAAACAGTGGATAGTTTCGCTACATAATTGTTCATGACATTATTTTTCTCTTATTATATCACATTAACTTAATGCATTATTGTAAATCCCGTTGTATATTTCACTAAATATGTACTAAAAAAAAATTCTAAAATCAAAGACTAACGTTGATCGTTTGTAAACTCAGGTTTCATAGTTTCTCCCAAACAACCATAAAAATTTAAAAAATATTTTTTAAGAATCATGCTTTTAATCCGAACCCTATCAATCACTATGAAAACGTTTTGAAACTTTATTGCGGGAAGTTTGAGTGTGACTTCAGTGGCTTGCTTAGCTTCCGAAGTTATAGTATCGGGAACCTACAAGGAAACCATTAAAACCTTCCTTTATCTTACTCAGCAACTTGAAAATTCTTCTCCATCCCTTAATAATAAGTAACAAGTTGGGTAACTTCCGTCATCATGAATAACTTAATTTATAATGATTGATCACTTACCCCTAATTCTCCAAATTAGCCTGTAAATATCTAAGGCCTTCAGTTATTATATTCTTTATTATACCAGCCCTTATTGTTTTATTATTTAAACGGTCTAAAAAAGTAATTGAAACAAATATCATAAAATAAATATCTTATGTGAATAATAGCATACTTAAATATTTCTGTCAAGATCCGAACTTAACATAACGTTCAACTTATAGTCTGCTAGTATAAAAAAACTAGTCGAGAAGCATTCAAACTTATTATATTTATTTATAAATTAATGCGTTTCTTCCCTTCGACCTTGCTTCTGTTTCTAACTATTGCTGGATGCTGCGACTTGTGGACAAAATAAAAAAAAATCAATTTTTTTTTTTGTGGTTTCATTTAAAATGATCTGATTGTAGTATATGATCATTAATTTTATTTTTTATATCAATTTCAATTTTAAGTGAAACGCTATTGCAAATAAAAGTAAGAAATATTAAAAAAGATCAATAATTGTAACCTCGTACTTGCTCGTGTTAGTCGAGTAGGGATTCTATTTGCATCTGGTAAACTTTGTTCTAGGTGAAAAATTGTATTATTGTGGAATATTATGCGTTAGTACATATCTTTCCTTACTGAACTTACTTACTTACTGAATTAAATAGAATAAATTTAAAACCAAATATCATGAAACATGAAACATGAAAAACCATTCAATTTCTTGACGATATCCTACCTAACTAAATTAGAATATAATTGTGTAATGATCATCTGTGAAAGTTCGCAAGTTTAATTTTGACTTTTTTTTTTTTTAAATCTTACTTGAAAACCAACTCACACTTCTTCGATTAGCCGTTCTAATGAAATTAAATTTAACGCTCGAGCCCATAGAAAATATTAGTTTAAACAATATCAATAAATTTTAGCATGAAAATGAAAAATCCAATGTAATTAATTTTCTTATTTATATTTTATTAACATTTGATTTCTGTCTGGAAGATAAGTTTTGTCTAGCTATCTTATGATATTTCTCCTAAAATCTTCCTATTTGGCCTAAAAACGGTGATTTTCTACGTTTTTTGGAACTCTGTCAAATACTATTCCCAGCCCCCTACATGAGATATTTTCTATCAGCATGACATCTCCTATAAAATTGCACAGTCTAAAGATTTTTGTAAGAGAACTCCATATACCCTAAGCACTATTTGTTGATTCAAGGGTAATTCCTTTTATATCTTTTTAACAACATTATTTTCCCCCTTATAATAACTTCTGTTTTATCCTTATTAACTTTAAGACTTGATGCTTCGTTTTTTTTTTTTTTTTTTAATTTGACGTCGTTGTAATTAATTTAAAAGTTTCCGCATCTTCAACAAGTAATAACAATCAACTAGCAATAACGAACCATCGGTGTTTTAAGGAGCAGTAATAAATTGTAATATAACATGGGTTAATATATATTACGCTATTGGGTATTAATTAGATAACCTTTTCAAGAGTTGGATAAAAATTGTTTAAAAACATTAGTTACCGTACGACTATCAAAAATAACATAAATAGGCCCGATACTCAGTCCATCACTCAAAAACCTATCAACTGTTCAAGGACTAGAAATATTACAGAGGATTTTTTATTGTTATTCTATTGCTAAAATGAACAAGACAATAAATAAAAAAAGCCACCTATGGAGAAATATGAGATGAAAAATCAGTAGGAATAATAGATTATATCAAAAGAATTTTAATTTTATCCATCAAAATAATTGATTACTCCCATACCATTGATATTGCAAAATGATATTTATCAGTAATAATAATAACAATTTCATGAAAGATCATATTATTGAGAAAAAAATGTTTACTAGCTAGAAAAAGTGTTCGTTTTTTATCTATGTCACCAATCAAATGAAAAATTGATTTTTTTTTGTAAAGGATTATTCCTAAGAGTATTGGGTTTTCTTAACCTAGATTTTCTATAGCCTCCTTCCAGGTGTTTCTAAGACCCATTCCTCTTGCAGACCATGTCTCATCATGGATTCATTCTCTTCGATATCCCAGGTTTTCCTAAGTCTTCTTCAATCTATTTTCAAAGGATTTACGGCACTTGGAGATCTTCCTTCAAGCACACTTTTAATTGATTAATATTATTGGTAAATTAACACATTTTTCCCGGCAGTAAAACAGCTATCCTTTTGTCAAAATGTTTTTAAATTATGTTAAAAAAAACAAATTAAAACTTTTTTGACATTTTTTATTCAAATAATAACAATAACTAAAAGAAAAAAAACTCGGACAAAAGTGGGTTCAATTTAAACCATAGATATTGATGGCATTTGTATTAATAATACTGAAAATGCAATCTCAGATAAAAGAGAATTAGACAAATATACAGCAGTAAAGTACAGCGAATTGTATATTATAACTTGTTATGCATATTGTTACAACAAGCCTAAAATTTAACAAAATGAAATGATTCGCGTTAGATCATAGCATATAACAATGCATCTAGAGCGAGCATGGCTTAACCATTCCCAATATAGAACATGATGGAGCAGGTAGAGGAAATGAGCTGCCAGCAGCTCAAGATTTATGGACAGATTTGGATTTCTAATCTGCTCACGATTCTCGATGCGTCATGAGACTGTGCCAATTTAGTAACTGCTTTCCACAATGTGATTGTAGGTTGGGCTAAATTATAATATTTTGTAACAATTAGCTTCAGGCACCACTTTTTGTAACATTTTTATGCTATTGGAACAGGGTATAATGGAGGACCTACACTAGCTGGCGACGAAGTCACAATTGTAACTCTCCAAAACCGAGACAAATAAAATACAAAATAAAGAGTATTACTGAGAATCTCACAAGTGATTAGCCATAAACTCTTTTGTATAACGAAAGTCTTTTTTACTCACTTACATAAAAAACAAGTTTTGAAAGACGTCCATAAAATATGGCATTTCCAAGAAATTTTCACACATATCTTACAGTGGTATGTTTTTTTAAATAATTATAATATCCTTAGCGACAAATATGTGCTAATATTATTCTCCCTCTTCAAACCTCTGTCCTGTTCGGAAAATAGTTTCCCAAACTCTTATCAACCGCTTCATGTCACACAATTATTGATTAAAAATTGGAATACCCAAAAATAGAGGGGTAGGTGCGGTAGATTCCCTATTTCACGTTCAAAAATAATTGTAACCGAATCTCACTCGCCCCCTCACTCCTCTTGGAAAACTTCAGTTATCCTTACCTGGAAGGCTACCTTATTAAACGGGAAGGAACTACCAAGCAGTATAAAAATATCACTTCTCACCAACCAACAACTTCTGGAGTTATTTTTAAAAATGTTTTGTTACCAATACTCTCTCTACGGTATTCCAGACAGTCATCCTGAGAAGTTCAAACATTGAAGTTACTTTTATCACATATATGCAATGATTGTAGAGGCAAATAATTACTGTTCTACTTCATCTTCACTTTTTCTACAAAATTATTTGTAACAGTGTGTGTGTGTGTTTGTGTGTATAGGATTGTGCTAAGACAGATGTTATGAAGTTTGGTAATCGAAGTTGGAAGGAAGTTTGTTTCTGGGTATAGATGGAAAACATTACCCTATACCAATGTGGTGCTGACAATACTAGGGTGATCGTTGGAGGCCAGGACATGCAGTATCATTTACAATAATTTTCTATTAGTATAAATAATAATAGATAAAAAAACATCATATTTATTGAAATTTACAAAATTATTAAAATTACAAATGCGCCCCCCCCCCTTTCTCAAGCCTCATAGAATTATCGGGAAAAAATAATGTAAAGATATTAGTAACAAGAAGAAAATCAATATTAAATATTTGAATAGTTATTTCCTCGTATCGGTCTAATTGTCATTAGCCATTCTTATCTGGATTGCAATTACACATGTTTGTTAGGGTGTTATAAAAGTAGTTGAATATCGTTCGACAATCGAAAATCGTCAAAGTGCTAACGATTATTCTGATTTTCGAGAATATAATGTTTTATTATTAATCTTTCAGTTAACATTTTATTTTTGTAACAACCAAGGAAATACGCTTGCTATTTCTGGCCTTTCTGTATGGTTAATAATAATAATAATATTTATATTAATATTATAACCCTTTCTTTTATAAAAACATAATAAAACAGAAAACTAGATTACAACTAGATGAAAAACTAGATACAGACTAGATGAAAAAAGAAGAAATGACTATCCAGATAATAATGTTGATGGTTGAATACGTTAGCAAAAATAAATATAATATCATACATCCCAATATATAATTCAAATTTCGTATAATAATCCGAATGAGTACATCGGATCGGATTACATTATTAAAGGTTTCTTCGATGATAATTATATTTAATGTTGCTAATTTGTACAATATTATTTTTTATTAGAATTGAGGGCAGACTGATATTTATCCATGCCCATAATTCATGAGGAAAAAAAAAGTTCGAGGAAACAGCAAACAAATAATTGAGAAAATGTTATTAAAATGTGCTCAGTATCAAATATTTATTCTCAGACTGAGTTATATCGTTTTAATTAATATTTCACTTGAAATGCAGATCAATTCAACTTCATCTCTAGTTTCCATTTCCACTTAATTTTGCCTTTTTCACACTAAATTCATTAACTTGAGAAAATCGTTAAAAGCGTGAAAGAAAACGTTATTCATATGTGTAAAGTGTGCAAGATGAATTATTTTATTGATTTTTGAACTTTAATATTCTTAATCATGCTCAATTATTTTTTCATGGGTAACCACACTTTAATTATTTATAATAATTTTTTATTAATTTAAAATTAACCTTTGCTGAGAATCGAACCCGGATCTCATCCAAGAGGATTGACTCGGCTTGAATGCGATATATGCAAATACTGGTGACGGAACCTAAGATTCCAACAAGCCGAATTACCAAGCCTGAGGATTATGGGAGTCAAGATAGTGAGAAATCGGGGCGGAAACCTAATGCAGCCATTTAAAAAGCCATAAACTTTTGTTCCTTTTATTATTTATTCGATCTTGAATTCTCTTTTAAATTTAAAATTCAATTTTCAATCTTTTGATATATAAAGCAAAAATGACTTCCCTTTCATTTCGATTAAATCTCGGGCCGAAGTTTAAAAAAAATCAATAAGCAATTGTTATTCACCTCATATATCGTTTGTCATTAGCGGGATTTGATCCGCAAAATTATGTTTTGGGTCCGTTTTGGGACAGATTAATGTCATTTATAAATAACAAGAGCCCAAACTTCATGAAAATTTAACGTCAAAATCAGGCTTTTACGTGTCACTTATACCAGACCCGTTGTCAGGAAACTCTCTCAACATTCATTGAAATAAATCCATTGGGAGGTGACCCCTCTCACCTGTCCATATTAAATTAATTTTCTGTCTACTCTACTCTGACTAAGTTAAGACTTTTTCGTGGTTGTCTTATTGTGCATTCTATAGTCCCCCATCGTTTCCTTATATAATAATTATTCGGATAAACCGACTCCCGTAAAGTTCTTACATAGGTTAAAAAAAAAAAAAAAAACATAATTTTGTTTAAAAGCCATGACGATTGTGAATTCATTTATTTATATAAGTATCAGTAATATTTTTTTCAATCAAAAAACAATTCTTCGAAACGAATTAAGAATGCGTAATGATGAAAAAATTAATCTAAAACAAATTAAAAGAAAACTAATCAGGAAGCTTCGTGAACTAAAAAGAGGTAAACTGTTACATAAATTTTATATAACTTGTTTATAATAATGAATTATGTAAAAACAATAAAGAGATAAATAATGTTATCATAAATAAGATGAAATATAAAATAATTTAATCAGGACGATAACTATATTAACAGGATAAAGATACATTCGTATATTAATTGTAAAATTAGACTGATAAACTGGTACGCTATCAGTGGCATAGTATTAATTGTGTTTCTAGATATACAAACATAGTCAATTAAACGGCATTAAGATTCATTTTACCAATTTTATCATACATAAATATATATTTTCATTACCCCCACTTTATTCCCAAACTAGAATAACTTTTCTGAAAAAAAATTGTCTGGCGTCAGAAAAACAAAAACTAAACTAGAACTCGGTTCTCTGTAGAAACAGAGAGTTGTTAGTTAAAAGACACCAAAAAATAATTGATACTAATTTATGAATAATTTGATCCTCCAAGATGTTAAGTTCCCCGGCTTAGGGTAGCAACACGAAATTTCTAAATCGCCAGAATTATTAATCATAAATTGATGATCCTAATTTATGGATTACCATTCCTATACTTAAACCAGAAAAAATAATTAATTTTGTATAGATTCGGGCCAAATTCATCTTATAAGATTGATTTACAAATAAATTGAAGCATTTACGAATAAAGTTATGTATCATTCGACACGTCGAATAAAGATAACAGCATCTGAAAATAACGAATAATTCAAATTTATCGGTCATCTTTTATATTAATATTTACAGTTAATTAATAATGAACAACGAAAATTCCTTTATTGACTATTAGTATATTCAAAAAACGAATACACTTTTTTTTTCGTCATCCGTCATTTGAATATAAAAATATTCGAATAATGCCCAACTCTGGTCTTTGTTATTGATCTTAATTATATGCAGTAATTATTAAATTTTACTACTGATAATTATTTTATTTCAAAATTTGATTAGAGGCGTAAAAAAAAAAAAAAAAAATGATGTACGAGTATGTTATTGGGTTTAAGGTTGTTGAAAAAATATGGAGGTGAATTATTTTTTTTCATCAGTTATTCTAAATTATTTGCATATTTTAAATAATTAATGTTCGTTGATTATATGTTCGAATAACGATTAAAAAAATTATTCGAACACCGAACTCATATATTTGATAGGTTGCCTGAAATATTGATTTATTAATATTGATAAAAGACTAAATGGACTTGAAGGTTCGACTATGGTGCCACCAAACATATTTTGTCTCACAATTGATAATGGCGAAATGTTCTTTAGCTCACTGATATTCCAAAGGTTTTATTTTTAATTATAAAAATTTACTGTTTCATACCATCCCTCAATTCAAAGTTTTCTTTTGGTAAAAAGTTTTCCAAGGTAAATGAGGAGAGACCCAACTCATGGATTAAAATTTTCAAAGAAATCGATTGAATGGAACTTCTTGCAGTAATTTTCAAAGGGGAGCGCCATTTTCTCGAAAATTGTTTCGAATAAGGGATGTAAAAGTTAAAAAAGGAGTAAATTACTTTTTGTCACGAACTACCAAATTCTTGAAGAAAAGGGAAAATATCAGCCCTGCCGAATCTGCCTTTGTTGATTCCTTGTTCTTTTTTTCTATTTCCCTTTTGAGTGGAAATAGCCGGCCGCTGTCGCTGGGATAGATGCCTTCCGGACAGGCCTCTATTTACTTTTTCTTTTGTAGTCGACAAGGCGCAAGAGGGGAGGGGGTAAGGAGGGGGTTGAGGGATGAAAGGGGGGGCAGGGGGGCAGGGGGCAAGGGTGGTAAGGGGGGGGGGCAAGGGGGGCAAGGCTAAAGGAAATTTAGTAACCATTCCTTTCTCCCCACAGTACCGCTGTACCAAACATGTATTGAGGGACAGCTTTTGACAGGTGTAATTTTTGTTTAAATCACTAATAATCTTGATTCATATAATAATATTAATCTGTATTTATGCAAATCATTTTTCGAGGAGTTCGGTTCTTAAATTCATAAAACACAAGTATAAAGAATGACTTTATTTGTTGAAAATTAGTTATTTATTATTATCTTTATTTAAATTGGCCTGAGCTCTGCAACGGAGATGCAGAGGACCTTGGTTAGATTCCCGGCCAAGGACAATCAGGTCTCTTCTAGCATATCTAATAACGTAATTAGAAAAATGGAAAAATAAAATATTCCAAACATTTCAAAATATATAATAAGAAACTCTTTACTGATTATCTCGGGAACTAGTGTAGAACGAGTGTTGCGGGAATAGACAGAGGATTTGAACTGGAGAAGTTCGGTGATGTATGAAGGACAGCGGGATCGGATAATTTGGAAAAGAAAGGAGCTCAGGAAATATTTACAGCGGTAGGATGGGTATAACCACTTTAACCATTCCTATAAAGGGGAGGCGGAGACGTCTCTTGGGACCCCAAAGATAAATCGTACGAAACAATTAAATACACGTTTTAGTTTTGCTTCGAGATCCCCAGAGATACCCCCCATACACCGCACAACAATAGTCAAAGTGGGTATACACCAGGGAGTGACCAGGAGCCTACGTGTTTCAAATGGAAAAAGGCTTCGGAGGTGATTTAATTGCTTTAAGGTGGTCAAGGAACGGCGGGGAATAGAGATTTGGTTTATATACAACATAAACATTATTTAAATAACACATTATAGTAACCAGAAACAGTTTCAGCTAATGTATTTTACACAAAGGGTATATTAATTACTATTTCAAACAAATTAACTGAAAAAAAAATTGAAACAAATATTTAAAATAAATAAATACATAAAAACAGGCATTATCTTTGTGACAAAGTACAATGTTATTACTCTCTGTCTGAAGTAATTACAAAAGATCTGATTTTGTTTGGCTTGAATAGTGGAATAATAAATATCCGAAGGAGTTGTCTCAATAGGTAGTCGGAAATTATTAATACAGTTTTCTGTTGGGGCAAAAAATTATTTATGTACTTATAATTCATATTTTAATTTATCTATCGAGACAAACCGTAATTTAAAAGCAGTATAATTGTATGCAATATTTCTTGGAATGTGCAAAGTTTCGATATAAACCATTGAAGTATGTATTTAAGAAAAAAATAAAAAACTACCAAAAATGTAAATTATGGGATTTGTAAAAATTAATAAAAAGTATTCGTCATCGCCAAATAATTCTTTAAAACACCTCAGCATATTTATTAGACTAGGAGTTTTGAAAAAAGTATTTTTAAATGGTTTAAATATTTCTATAGCAAATCAAATTAAAATAAAAGTAGGAACAAATATTTATATTCATGGGTATTTAAAATAATAGGGTCCGATCATAGAAAGCCAATGATAATACCGAACAATGACAGAATCGTCCAGGAATAATTTAAGATTTTTTTATTTAGATTATTTCCATTTATCCCTCAGTGAGACATAGGACGTTTATGAAGTTTCACCACCTATCTCAATCTGGAGCCACCTCCTTGAGGGTGACCCATGTATTAACTTAAGAGATACATTATAATTATCTGTTATGAAAAAAACAAAGACGTATCGAGAAAATAACACCATAGGAGCTCAAATTTTAATAAAACATTAAAATAATTTAAACAATCAAGTATAGCTTGAATTGAAAGAACAAAGCAAATAACAATAAAAATGTCTGTATTTTTTTTTTATCCATCAGTTTTTTGTTTTGTTTTTTTCATTAATTTATTTATGTCATTTTTTATATCGTTCTCTGTTTACTGGACCCACTTTTGATAAGAAAACTATGTAACGATATGTTAAACAAATAGAAAAAAAATTAAAAAAAAGAACTATACATTATATTAATATATTATTAAGTATGTCGAAGAAATTCAGTTATTTCTACCTCATGTGAATGTTTATGTAGTCGTTAGACTGAAATAAATTATCTGCATGATGGTGGTTTAGGAAACAATGGAGAAGGGGGTTGAAGGAGCTGTACCCCTTGAGATAACGTCTGAAACATCCTTAGCCTAATTTAAACGTACTCGAAAGATAAAAAAGGACACTTGAAGATAGCATACTCCACTTAAACATCCTTCTACTAATTAAATATGGATCAACAAAACCATCTTCGCGGAAGGAAAAATGGCCCTTGAGTATGTGTAGGGTTGTTTTAAGAGTAAATTAACTAATATAAAGGTGATAAATACATTTGCGTATATTTAATTATTAAACAATTGCATATAATTTACGATTAAAAATCTGGCATATTACTATTATATCTTAATTTATGATTTTTTTTTTACTGCTCTTACAGAAACCTTTTTTTTATTGAATTAATTATCATAATGGATATGTGGGAGCATATTTACATTAGAGAGAGAATTGTTTTAACTATAAAGCAATGCCGCCCAAATAAACAATGCCTTTCTACAAAGTTACTTCATAAAGCATAGGTACTAATTAATTCCATTGAACGCGAGTAATTAAATCAGATAGAAAATAATTAAAATATTCTATGCAATGAAAATGGCTGGGGGTGCGGTCAAATAAAACAACACATATATAACATACATATATTGTGCCTACCTTATACCCGAAGTTCAGGTCTTATAGTTAATATAAATCAAGATAACAACCAAGGAAAATATATAAAGAGATATGAAAAACCTTTTTTTTTTTGTTTAATAATTACAGATCAAAAGAATATTAATAAAATAGAAATAATAGTAAATAGTAATGATAAATGAATAAAGAATAGAAATATAGATGAGTAAAGAGTAGAAAGGAGATCAATAGTTTCGAATTTCACAAGATTATTATAGAGTAATAACAACAAAAAATGGGGGTCACCTGTGGTGTAGTGGTTAGCATGGTAACCAACAATACCAAAGGTCGCAGATTCGCGACCCGCGGTGGCCCTGGGATTTTTTAATGGGAGTAAAAAATCCATAGCCATGCCGTCCCTCGGATAGGACGTAAAATGGAGGTCCCGAGCCTGTACGATGTCAGGTACTCGTTAAAAATCCCTATCCTAATTATACCTGGATAGGCAAAATTTAGTACTCCCACTGCATCATCGTCCGATTAGCCTTAGTAGCATAAAAGAACCTTAACAAACAAACAAACAAAATGAAAAGTTATTTCAAAAAAAGGGAAGTTATATAAATCAAAATATACGAATACAATACTAATGAATAACCATGTTAAATGGTTAAAGATTATGGATTTGTGACATGAGGAAGTGAATGGATGAATGAAAATTAAAATCATTTTAAATAATTTATTTTTTTAAGAGAAAAGATTTGGCTCCGCCGGGAGTCGAACCCGGGTCTTCCGCGTGACATGCACGGTATGCTAACCACCGCACCACTGAGCTCGCTTCCAAGCGGTGCCAAATCCTCCCTCTTCACTGACACCTTGGAAGCGAGCTCAGTGGTGCGGTGGTTACCCACAATAATGATTAAATTAATAGAAAAAAAGATTAAAATCGATATAGATAAAAAAATTCTAAATTGTTTCATGCTTCTCTTTTTAAGATTGTCCTTAAAAATCTCATGACACATGAATATTTTATCACATATCTCAAAACTAAGAAATATAAAAATTAAAAAAAAAAACTAAAACTTTGACCGATTTTTTATTTTTGAATTATTATTTCCAAATGAATGGGAAGTTAGCTCTTGTTACGAAGGAATTTATATGTCTATATTACCGTGCTATTTAACAAAAAAAAAAATTAAATCAAATATTAACAAAATTTTAATAAAAATAACAGTAGTAATAATATAGGTAACTAATAGAAATGGAAAAAAAGTTGAAATTTATTATTATCGTTGATATGACTGTCAATTGCAATCGAAATGTCAACCTCACCTACATGAATTATTGACAAGGCAGTCGGGTCGGGAAGAGACAGTGGGGCTTCCCATCCTCCCAACACAAAGTACCTTATTTCCGAGCTTATAATTCAACGCACAGTCCCAGATTCGTCTTTTCATGGTTTGAGGCGGTTATAGATTTTATGTAAAATAGCAGTGTTGATTTCTAGGGTAGATAACTATTTAATCCTCAAGAAATTTTAAATTTTTAGATTAATGTGAAAAAAAATAAATAAAATAAAATAATATTATTTCTAGGAAATATAATATATATCATTTTATACAAAATGATCATTTATCAACACCTTTCGGGCTATTTCGTCAGCAGTATATAAAGAACTCAGTCTCACTGTGGACCAACAAAAAACCCAATATATGCAAGATGATGGAACTACATATAATCAATGTCCTATTGCTGTACCATAAAAGGACCTAAACACAATCTTTGCATGTTTCTTTGGTATGTAGATACAGTAATCATAAAAAATGGGAAAATTATTAATTTTTTTATAAATTTCATACATATTCAGAATCCAATGCCAATGCCAATACTTTGTTATTACTACCCCAAAACAGAAATCAATGCTTGGCAATGACTTTCTTCCAAAAGCACCGACCGATCTCGGCTAGTATAGCTGTCGTTCGTTGTCCTAGATTTGCTTACAGTTTATGTAGAAGAGAGTAATTACAAACATAACAGGATTGCATAAATTAAGTATTAAACTGGTACTGATGATTACTTACCTATATGGATTTAAGAGTGATTGATGGTTCTCCCATTTTTTGGTAGATTATTTTACTATGATTGAGAATTTTTCTGGTGTAACTGTATGTTTTAATTGTAATTCTTTGAATATCTTTTGTAAATCTCCTGTAAATTTTTCAGATGCACTATCATACTTAAATTAAATAATCCTGAAGATGCCTGAATAGACGAAAATTTTCTTTACAAATGCATTTCTATATGAGACTCTTTCTTGGCCTTCCTCTTTCCTACATGAGTTTTCCAGTTTCCGCTGAAGATTCAGCTAATTCGTGTTTATGTTTCTTAACGCGGATGGCCATGGAGTTATGTTCATGAAGTTATATGCATACATTGTTCTGATCGCATTCTCCACTGATTCTATATTTCATTAATCTTTGCAAAGTGGATTAAGTCAGAACATAAGATTTGATTTACTTTTCCACGAAAATTGCTATCATGGGTAGTTCTTTCACACGCTCGTTCATGCCTTTAAATTTCTCTTTTTTTACTATCGCATTACTTGATGTATTATATTAAATTTCTAAAAATAAATAAATTTCCGAAGAATTCGCCGTAATTACAAATATTCCTTCATGTTAAATAGAATGTTAATATCATACATAAAAACATAATAATGCATAGCTTTAAACATCCCTTCAATTAATATCCTGCACCATAGTTTAGCTATCTAAAATTTGAATTATAGCGCAACCAATAATGCAATCAAATTTTTAAAAATTGTATCAAGGATGTATTTTGATCTTTATCGTCTTAACATAGTTGGCTTCTTTTCACCAAATTTCCCAATCGAATTTCTCGATGCATAGATCTACCAACTTATACTTTTCATATATTTTTTTTTAATCCTTTTTTTTTTTAGAGTTTCAGAAAAGAAAGTTTTATCCACTTTAAAGTTCATAGCTAGGTCCCGCACAGTTAGATTCTCTTTTTCACTTAGTTGTCCGATTTTTACTTCTTTTTTTTTTAAGAACTTTCTTCTTGGTCAACGAGAAATCGGCTTATTCATTTTTATTTTTTTTAACAAGTGAAGAAATTCTGTTTAAAAGTAACTGGATTCATTGAATAGTTCTTTTATATTCAGGTTATATTTTCTTTTCTTTTTTTTTTATATTCTGTTAATATTTACGTAATTTTCTAATTTAATTAATAACAAAAATAGGAGTGTATTTTATATCTGTTTTGGAACCCGCAGAATACGATTATGGGTTTGTGTTAAAGTTTTAACAAACTCTTGAACCAATGAGTTATCTCGGGATAGACCAAGACTAATGTCTGTAGATTTTTTCAATTATATCGTAGGTCAGTGAATGGACTTGTATAATGGAAACATCTTAGACGTTATTATTATTTTCAACACACGTCATTTCATTACACTTACAAGGGGAGGCTACGGACGTGGGGTCACCGATTACAATGAAACTTTTTTTCGAGTTTCTATATCCAAAAATATTAGATACGTGTCCGAGGGTTCTTGCCAATGGGCCTTCTGAGCCGAGAAAAAAAATTTCTTAGGAACGAAAATAGCCAAAAATTGCATCAACAAAGTTGCCGCTGCTCAAAGCTCCTTCAACCAATTTCAATGAAATTTTCAGGCATGTCAGAGTATTGAAAAGTATTAGACACGTGTATAGGGGATTTGCGAAATTAGCCTCTGGAAGCCCAGAATAAATCATTCAATTTTGTGTTATATTAGCGCTCTCGGTAACGTTAAAAATCAATTCCATTACTTTGTAAATTGAATAAACTACGTTTTTTCAGCTTCTTACTTCAAAAACTAAATATTTATATTTAAAAACAAATTATTTTGAGACGAAGTTTTTTTTTTTCTCTCTTTTTTATCTTTTTTTTTTATCTTCTAAATTTATATTTAAATATTATAAATATTTAACAGGAAATATTTTTCATAACAAAATTTTCTTGCTTGGAGGAGATTGTCACCAAAAAATTTTTTGTTGATTCCCCAAAAATATTTATGACCTTGTTTCACGATGTTCTTATCATAACAAAGATGACTAAAACAGTCGTCCAAATTTTGACCGTTCATATTTTTTAACAATGAAAAAAAGGAGATTTAATTAGTGACAGAGAAATGTCGATTAATCAAAATCCAAAAAAGATGCCCAAGAGATGCCAAATAAATCAAAAGCTAGATAATCCAATTAATATGTTTAAGAACAAACTTTTCGCAGTAGATACGTACGGGACGAATGCCAATGGGAGAGTGAAGTTATTTTCCACAAACCTGGGAGAAGGAATTACCTACCTAATCAGTTTGTCATGTTTATTTATATTACATGTCGTTGACCCTGTTTTTTGTATTTAGAAGTTCATACTGTGTTTATAACTGCAATCCCTTAATTAAATAAAAACAGTTGTCGTCTTCCAAAGATTTATTATTCTTAATTTTTAACAAACGTTTTCAATCATAAAATAATTCCTTAATTCTTTGGGCAAGGGAAAACAACAATGGATCAGATTCAAAATTCAAACTTTCGAATTCAATTTTTCGCAAAATTATCTTAAATATTTTTTTAATTAACTATGAAATTGTGCTTTTTGCATAAAAACTGGAACATATTTCAAATAGTAATATTTTTTTTTGGTAGAAAATTTTTGTTCAGTCTAAGCAAAAAATGCTTTTTCATGAACAATATTTCCTGTTAAATATTTAATAATATTTAAATACAAATATTTAGTTTTTGACATAAAAAGATGAAAAATGTAATTTATTCAATTTACAAAGTAATGGAATTGATTTTTAACGTTACCCAGAGCACGAATATACCACAATATTGAATGATTTATTCTGGGCTTCCAGAGGCTAATTTCGCCAATCCCCTATACACGTGTCTAATACTTTTCAATACTCTGACATGCCTGAAAATTTCATTGAAATTGGTTGAAGGAGCTTTGAGCAGCGGCAACTTTGTTGATGCAATTTTTGGCTATTTTCGTTCCTAAGAAATTTTTTTTCTCGGCTCAGAAGGCCCATTGGCAAGAACCCTCGGACACGTATCTAATATTTTTGGATATAGAAACTCGAAAAAAAGTTTCATTGTAATCGGTGACCCCACGTCCGTAGCCTCCCCTTGTTAGTAGGAGAATTTTGACAAGTACTGAAAATAACGAAAATTTTTATTTCGGTAGATGAAAAAAAATTATCATACAAAAAAACTTGTTTTAATATTACAGATTTTTACGGATTATAGCCCAATCTCGCAAAATGTAGCTTTATAAGCCCTGCCGATCAGATGTTCCCAGTGGAGGAGAAGCCGACGATCCTCCGAAATACTTACTTAACACGTTCACGCCGGGACTGTTAAATGCTTTTCGGTCTATCGGGCGGGAGCTATTCCAGGGGATTATGCAATATTGGCAATCCAACAATAATAAAATAAACAATAAAAAATACTATACTACTAGTTATGATTATAATACGATATTAGTTATAATTGTTATTAAAAAATAAATGTTTATGCTTTTATAAGTATAAATAAATACAAATAAATATAAAAGTAAATGAATTTAGGTTAAATTTTCATTATTTTAATTTTCAGCCATATAGAATTATTTCTACTTTCTTAACACTTTGGCTGCCATGTCACCTGAAATCGAGTAACTCTTGTCAGAGAATTAAATATTAAATTTGTGTCGAAACGAGAGCGTGACTCTCGGTTATTCTTTTTTTTTGCAGTCAAAGTGTTAAAGATCTGATTATTTGGCAAAGGCGGCATTCTAGTGTGAGCCACCGGTGGTACACGCCGCCCGATGAGGCAGTCAAGTGTGGGCCACCGGTGGTACACGTGTTAATCGATTCCTTTTATACCGCTTAGCAGTGTGAGACACCAAATTCATATTATATATTTGAAGATAAGATGAAATTTGACATTCAACAATTTATAGGACAATGGCTGGAGTTCTTCCTCTTCTACTAGATCAACAGGCGCATATATCGTCCTCTGTTTTTTTTCAACCTCTGCCTTCCACTTGTCCTCTGTCTCTTACTTACATACAATGTATATCGTAATAAAGTTCCATTTGGTCATAAAATGATTAAACTTTGACAAGATTATTAAAAAAATCAAATATTTTTATAAATTAATAAATAATTTTATTACAGTCGTATTGTATCAGGTGTGTGTTCATGTTAGAAGAATATGCTAGAACCCTGTGAATATGCTAGTGGTGTGTTGCAATGTATGGTTGATTGGTGTATATCCAGCCCTCTCATTAGGTATCGTGGGAGCTATGAATGCCAGGCTCGGAATCTAGTCGGCATCATTTCTCTGATCTGTATTCCATAGAAAATGTTTTCTATGGTATAAAATCCTATTTTTATTTTTTAATAAGCTTTTAGGGATTTCGATCATATTTTTAATTCTTAGTTATATGAAGGGATGTATATCGAAGAAAAAAATTTAAGTTTCTTAGTGCAACAGTAGAAATTTTTTTTCGCCTTTTTGTAAAGTTGAATCGGTGGATATGACGGACATTCTCAAGCAACTGACTCTTTTTTTGAATAATTTTAAAATTTGACTATTTTAGATAGTAAAGTGCATTGCTAATGAATACACTGAGTAAAGTAAAAAAAAAAATTTTACGCTCAAGTTAAACAATACTAATCTTTACATTCAACGTAAAGACTTAGACTTAGAATTCTTTACATGTGAAAAATTGATATAATATAAGTGGCGCATACCTGTTTGTAACCCATGCTTTGTAAAAAAAAAGTCATATATTATAATTTTTACTTAAACAGTGTTATAAAAATTCTGTCAATAAAAAGACGTTTTGTTTCTTTAACCCTTTGTTTTCATAGATTATGTTCACTATCAAAGTGATTCCTAGAATCTTCTCTAGGAAATGGTTCTTAGATAAAAAAAAATTATTATTAATGTTGATAACAAACCTGATACCACGAATCAAGAACATTATGGAAGGATAAAATATATTGATTTGAAAATTCATTAATTAAATCGTTTAGTTTTAAATGGGCACCTGTCCACTTTTTTTAAAAATATATTGAGATTTTGAAGCCGTCTGGTTCCACTACTGTAGTGCTATTGTTGATAAGGCAGATCTTTAATCTGCTCTATTGCAAAGTTACGAGATAAATGAAATCAATGTCTTAATAATATGTGACATAAAAAATGTTCTTAAATATATCCCTAAAGAAGAAAAAGGTTTTTTACAACTACTTGATATCATGAACAGTAGCATGAAGTGTACATCTTGAAGAGAAACAGACTTACGTTACATCATATAGGTATATAAATCAGTAGTTTAAAAAAGTTTTTTTTTAACTTTATATTACTATTGTGCCTTTTACTGATATTTATGCAAAAAGATGATTGAAAAATTATGGCAAAGAAGCTGCATATTCTTTAAAAATCAAAAAATCCGTAATAATCCATGCGATTACTTACCATATTTAGTCATTTTTAACAAACATTCAAAACAAAGAAAAAGTGAGGCATGCGAGCTTTTATGCTCTCCTCCAACATGAGGAAAACGGAAACGTGCGGAAAAATAAATGATTCATTTCAGTAAAAAAAGACATTGAAGAAAATATTGTAACATTAAATTTATTACGTTAAATTTGAATCCAAAATATTCAAACGAAACAGATTCCCTTTTATATTTGAATTTCATTTTTATATTTTAGTTTTTTATTAGTTTTATCACTTCCATAGAATGTATTTAAATGTTCTGACTGAGTATGTTGGTTGAATGAATATAATGATAAATTAAAAAAAAATCGATTATTTCGTATGATGACGATTTATGGTTTTATTTTATAAATTAGAAATATTTCAAATAAAATCTGAAGAAACCTGGGGCAATGTTTAGTATGAAAATTAGTTTTTTTTAATTACTGTTGGAAAATTCTTTTTAATTGGCACCGAGCGGCCAAAACAACAATAAAATGATGTGTGTATAATTTGCAGTTATTAGTGTCCTACGGCCTAACTATTAATGTAGAAAAAAATAAGAAAATTACACAAAATGTTGAGGATGTGATTACGAAATGAAACTGAAAACTATGATAACGTTAAAAAAATTGGTTAAAATTTTGGCTGGAGCTCCGAAAACCTCCGATTGGCTTCAAATGTTTACCAGATACGCTGTAATGTATCAAATGATGGTACCTGAAAGGGATTTTTGGTGATTCGAATTGGAGGGGAAGGTGCAATTTAAATCATATATGAAATATATAGTAAGGGAAAGTATTGCGATCGATTTCGACTTCCGGTTTCCAACGGAAATACACGTTTTGGGGTCCCCTGAGTTAAGATAACCAAGTCCCGCAAAATGGTCTGTGTGTGTGTTCGACTAAGACTAGCTCAAAAACTATAAACCATACGAACCTGAAATTGGGTATTTGGTGTATTTATATGTCCGTGATGTGACAGAAAAAATTTCTTCAAAATTGGTCAAACGTAGGGAGTACTTTATTTCATAACTTTTTACCCATTTTTTTTTCCATTTTCCCAAAAATAGCTTTAACGATTTTGATTAAACTCGTCATGTTTAATGAGAATCAAGTACTCTTTAATATCAGGTAAGCTTTATCATTATTAAAATGTTCTGAGGGGGCATAAATGGGGAAGGGTACTTTATATCCTATAAAGTACCTTTATTTTTGTTAATATAGAGAAATCATCTGTCTCTCAATTCGCCTAAAATAATAAATGGCTAAATGTGAAATATAAAAAAAAAAAGATCCAGTAAACATCGTAGGAGAAAAAAGAAAAATATTCCGTCAACTCATAAAACACGTTGAGCCCACGCATGCGCAACACGCCTTGAATGATGGACAATTGTTTATAATTAAATATGTTATGTTCATTTAATGGAAATTATTTGACTATATATTTAACTATATGAAATTTTCAACTACTACATAGAGTTGAATTATAAAATCAGACGACTTGGAGTATTATGCCGAATTATCACAAGTAAAATATTTTATTTTATAATAAAAAAAAATATTGTACTGTAAAGAGCAAATACAAACAAAATAACTTAATGAATGTGGAAAAATGCGTGACTTTTAGAAATGGCATTTAACCAAACATGTCAATTTCTAATCAAAGTAAGTTGGTAAGTGAAAGTTATGTGTTGCGCGCATCGCACCAGATTTTTGTGCACCAGATTTTTTATTATCATGTAGACAAAAAATATCGCATTAATAATAAATAAATTTCGTAAAACTAACAGATTTTCAAGGTATGTAGAATGTTTAATATCGAGACGAAACGGGTCGGTAAAAAAAAATAGTATGTAAAAAGAGTAAAAACAGCACACTTATTTATCTATAAACAGAATAGTAACTATATTAAATTGATATACATAAATAGACACATATACATCACGTTAATACTATACTAGAAAAGTTGTCATAAATTAGATGTGTAAATTTATTATAATGTTTTTTATTGGATGAAAAATAAATTTGTAAAAATAAATATTATATTTTGCATTTTACTCAATCGTCAGATCTATGATTTCAATACTTTTACACTATCTTGGGTTAAAAAAATAGTGAACTTACTGTGCTTCACAAATGTGAAATTTGAAAGACTACATATAAATATATCTATGTATATGGTTAAGTCGTTCAACAACTGCAGACCGCTATAAGAGTTTCTTGATAGGCTATCAGCGAGCGTTGTTATGCATCACTTCATCCAGGGAAGAGAAGGCAAAAGAAATAAATAATTTTAGCGGTAGGAGGGAGCTGACACAGAGAAATGCTCGCCATTTTGTCGGCGGTTCCTTCACCTGGCAGGTCATTTAGTTTTTACCCCCGCTGCAACGAGTCCTCTTCCTTGCTCCCATTTTTCAGGCTGCGTGTAGGTAGCTTGGTTGGTAGCCTCCTCATGAAATATAACCCCCGACCTTCAGAGAAACCTCTACAGATTAAACCTCGTCATGCTTTTTCATTTCCAAATTCTTCTTTCGCCACGTCACTCACTTTCCTCCTAAAAAATATGTATTTATAAATATCGAGAAGATTCGATATATATCGATATTATATCGATAAAGTAATCTTGTAACATTACTTTAGGTTTAATGTCAATAAACTCAAATCATATAAAAAAAAAAACCTGTACCACTACAACCCATGAAGTGTCTTGGTATCAGTACTATGTAAGGAAGCACTGATTCTTGGTTAGCAGTCGTGCAAGGAGGTGATTTGACTGTGATCACGCTCAACCACCAGGTTTCCCCCCTTAATTTTTCAATTAAGGGTACCCACTTTATAGATGCTGGGTTTGCCCCGGGAGAGTCTCTTGGCCCACGAGACAAACTGTGGCAGAATAATAAAGATATCCCTCAGCCATGCCAGATTCGAACTCGGGACCTTGAGCGCAGCAATTCACTTCCTTACCAATAAGCTACCCCGCTCCCAACTCAAATCATATACATCTGTTATAATACAAAATAAGAATTATCATATTATTAGAAAAACATTACCTGGGAATCTAGCCAGTGCCAAAAATCATTGTACCTACCTGATTGATTAACGTGAATTAAAAAAAAAATACATTAGTCCCTTTTTTTTTTAGTCGGAAAATTGGCTTGTTCTAGTTATTTTTATCTTAGTAACCTTGTTAACGATTTTTAACTTTGATATCCTGGAAGAGTATTATTTTTTATTTATAAATTATTTATTTATATTTTATTATTAATAGAAGATTCATATTTCTTATTTATTCATAATTAGGTTTAACATTTATTTAGATTATAAAACTTTGTTCTTCCTTGTATAATCTCTTCCTGCATCTCATCATGAATAAATAAATTTAATATGCAAATTGAATGCCTCCAGTTATTTTTATCTAAATAATTTGTATGGTGATTTCTTTATTTATTTGAGGCAAACAGATTTTCGTTCAGTATTTACAAGATCCTTAAAGTAGTAATAAAAATTTATTTTTTATTTTGGCAACGTTTCGGCTTCTAGAGCCATTTTCAAGCCATGCATCATACTTTGGGATTTTTCTTGTGGTGGTTTAGAATACAAATATTTTTAAGGTTGTAAATAAAAAAACTTGTTCCTGGAGGCGTCATTTTTAAATCCATCTGTCATACATTGTTATATCTGCCACCACTAACTCCGAGCAACTGATTGTTAGTTAAACAACATTAAACAATTATAATCCCACTGTGTGCAAAGGTCATAAGAAGTTGTCCTCTCATTTATGTTTATGTAACATTAGGTAATCAGCAAGAATTTAGGTCAACCCCCCCCCCTTAACTCCCTTTAAAAAAGGATTATTTTTATTTTATTTTTTTTGGGAGGGGAGAGGGGTAGGGAGGGCTTTCCACCTTCACAACTAGAAGGTGAGGAGATAGGAAACTAGTTTCTGCGCCATTCTACCCCGTTTAGCATGCAGTATTACCCAATTTTTATTTTTACACTGTCTCTGGGACACCCTGTATATCTCAACAACTAGAGCTGATAGAGGAAAACTAATGGCTAATTTGGATTCAGCTGACCAATTATACAATTATCTCGGCACCAAGACCACTGCAGACTTGTGTCAATGCTATACCAAATTATTTCACTTTTCACATTATATAATTGTAAATTCGTAAAACAGTAAAATTTAATGTATTTGATAGGTGTATTATATGCCTAGTGTAAGGAGCATTTACTAATCAACCGATACACAGCTCTCGTACAGGGATACTGAACAAAGAAAAAAAAAAAGAGAGATCCTTAATTAATGCCTCACTCATTTACATTATTGTTTGACGTTTCAGGATTTACGCGATTATCCACATACCACTTCCTGTGACCATAAAAATTCTTTACAATTAAATAGGCTAAATGCTCCGTCAAACAAAATCAAAACTTATAATAGTCGAAAACAGTCCTATCCTATCAAAGAATGCAATTTCTTGCAACTGAAACTTTAACAAGTACTTGTCATTTCATGACATTCAGTCAACAGGAGTATATTGAAAAACGTTGGAAATAATGCAAATACGACAATATGAATATGAGAACGAAAATGTAATGATAATATCCAGAAAGGCTACTCTTATTATGGGGAAAGAACGTCAACAATATTTTTAAAGTAAAAATATCAGAGGTTTTTACGGGTTCTAACCAAATATCACTGGACGTAACTTATTCGTCGGGTCCAAGGTGGGAGAAACCAGTACTCGTCCGAAGCCGAATATTTTAATTTATATTGTGTAATTTAAGGTAAGATAAAACCCAAAATTGATTACTTGACCCCAAATTATCAACATACAAAAAAATATTTCAGTCATTAAGATTTTACTGGAATAAATTACCGCGGTTGGTTGGTTCGGTTTAATGATACGACTTTTGCTCGTTTTTATTTACTTTATTTTTTCAGTGATCAGTTCACTTTTTTTTTTAATAAACAAGAATGTTTCTAGTTTAATGGATTCAGAATATTTTGGTCTCTAAAGTTACGATTCTAATACTTTAAACAAACCTTTCGAGTGATTTCTTGATCCGTTCGTATTCGGAGAGAAAACGCTGGTACCATAATATATAATAAACAAAAATAAATATATCTGATAATCATGTCATTTCAAACTTATTCATATATTCATCATTTGAGGCAATAAATGCTGCTGATATTTGCCGACGTAATGAATATATAACTTACAATAATATTTATTTTCATTCATAATCTACGTTGGATACCAAAAACGAATTATGCATAGTTGATTAAAAATAAAATTTAACCTATTATAGAAAATACGCATATAAAATAAAATGGAACATACATTAATTAACTCTAAAAAAAAGGTAATGAAAATGAATCATAAATAATTTGAAAAATAATTAATAATGATATTTACAACCATTTATTTTTAAATCAGTGCATATATCCTCCTTTTTTTTTAAATATATATATAGTTAAACATTTTTTCAGCTTTCAAGGTCACACACTTTTACTAACCGAGTATTTTTCCTACACCTAAAAATTCCGATTCTCTATCCAGTGGGCCCAAAGTGCCGAAAAAAATGTTGTAAGACTTACTCGTCTTTTTCCAATTAACCAGCATTAACAAAAAAAAAAAAAAAACTTATGCGTATTTTTCTTGTTTTATGCACGTTTAAAACGAGATAAAATATATGAGATTAGGACATTGAAAAATGACGAAAAACCTTGGATACAAATTTTCAATAAAAACTGTAACAAATTGAGATTTTTCTCCCATATAATAATAAAGAAATATTTGCGAAATTCCATCGATTTGTTGTCACCTATTATATTACGCATGCCTACATTCACTAAATTAGATTGTCATTATAACTAATAAGCGTTCAGATCAAATGGTCAGTAAAAGACCTGTAACAAAGTGGGTAATAGAAATACTGAAATGAATAATGGGATTTTAATGGCTAAAAAAGTGATAATTGCTTTTAACGACTAAATACGAAGTATGTGGCCCGATTTTCCTGTGACCATTTAAATTCCTATTTCAGCCACTAACAAAAATAAAAAAAAGAAGACTTAAATCATCGATTTAGAGAGCATTTTTATACAAGTATTTAAATAGACTTTTACATTTCAATGTAAATATATTTCAATTTTTTTAGCGGATCTTCATAAATATAATTTTTATTTAAATTCAACTAGATTTTAAATAATACCTATCTAAAAAAGAAAATCGGATCTACAGTTTTAAATCACTAACGATTGTCTATTTTTTAAAATAATATTGAAATAGTACATAATTAATATTCATATGTGATATTTAATTTTATTATTTATTTTTCCTGAATTTTCACCAGATACCGACTGTTAATTTTCCTTTATTGAACAAATATTCCTCTTTTTTTTAACTTCATTTCACGTTATTACATCTCTTTACATGTTGAAATTTGGTCATTTTTTAATTTTAAATAATTAATTTATAATTTTTAAATGATTTGAAACCCTGTCCGTGGTTCTATCTTTTTTCTTCCATTAAGATACATTACATTACATTTACCCATCATTAATAAAAATATATACAAATTGTTATATTTATCTGGATTCTATTTCTATTGTTATTTATGTATAGGTTATAATGTTATGATATGCTATATGGTTATCTCTATTTGAAAGGGTTCATCCCTAAGGAAAAATAAATGGAAAATATATGTATTTAAAGAAAAAATTTTAGTATATCAACACTCTAGAAATAGTTACTTGAAGTTTGTTTTATTATTATTATCAATTATTTGTATTTCTTTTAAATGTGATTTAATTGTTTTGTTTTTTATAATCAAATTTATTAATTTTTTCTGTACTAAAGAGTTCAAGAAACAAATTTCTAAGAGAACATCAGCTTATATATTTGTTTAAATTAATATGAAATTGCGTAGAGATTATTTAAGTATCTACTGCAAAAGTCTTTCTTGAAAAACATACCACAATTATTCTATTGGAAATACGTTGACTTACGATAAAATTAATTGTGTTCTTTTGCGGTCAGACTTTTAGGATACCAGTTCAAAACGTTTTTAGATAACCCAAATTATCGTTGTAATTTAGTTGAGGATCAATTCCATTCGTTATATAGGCTTCTTAACTAAAACACCGTACAATGGTTATCTTTTGGTAGAAACCCAAAGAAAACATAAAATCTTTAACAGAAAGCAGAACAGAACAGGCCATTCAATGAATTCAGGGACAGTGTAGATTGTTTGGGAACGACGTTGGGGACGAACTTGCCAAGGAAATTGCACAAAACCTCCGTCAATAGCATCCGAAGTCTGGGCGTAATAAAAAAAGCATTCTTTAACAATCAGAAAAACAAATCTTGGCACACAAAACTGGTCTATTGTGTATGGCAAATACGCGCTGATGAAATTTCTTCCATTATGACGATGATATTACTATACTATCGATAATTTTATAGATTTGGATAGTTACCCGGAAAGTATTAAGAATTAGATTAGGAAAGTATTTACCCGTAATCATTTCAGCTGTCAGCTGGACATTGTTTATAGATCTAATGCATCGAATTTTCTCAATTGAAAATTTTCAACTTTAAGAATCGCTTCTGACAACTTATTCGTCTCGTCTAAAAGCCGTTCTTTGAACCAGAAAGATCGTTCTTATTTAGCAATGTCGTGACTCCATAACTCCAAGGTGCCTCAGAGATTCAGAAGAAACCATGCGAACTTCCCAATTACTATTTCCGATTACTTAATTGAATATTGGAAATCAGATCTGTTGAATAAATTTCTAGACTGTCATAAACACATGATCCCATGACGAATCTCGATTTCGCCTAGAGTTACTCTTGGAGAGCCACTTCCTAGACTTCCTAACTACACTTTTACGATTTTAAGTTCGTGAAACTTCAGTTGGTGAAACGACTGCTATTTCCGCTATAAAACTAACTTTTACTAATACTAACTACTTTTTTCTTTTGTTTATAAATAAGATGTTGCCTATTGCAAATTACAAAGGAAACAGAGGATATAAACAAACAAGAAAATCTTTATTCGATTATCCTTAATTTTGACATGGGTCAAACTTCAAATTTGTAATTTTTTTCTTTACTATCACTGACTTATTTTACATGCATATTAATTTTCGGTTAAAACTTTTAAAACGAAAAACACCAGGTTGGTTGTTTTTTATTCCAAAAAAAGGGTTCCTGCAGATCATAGAAAATGTTTTTTCTATATATCAACATCTTACAAGTTCCTGCGATATCAGATCCCTTTACTGGAAATATGAGGAAGCAGGAAATGCATGTAAAACAGTTTAAAAAAAAAAAAAAAAAAAAAAGTAGCAATCGTTTTATAGTCGTTAGGCGAACAAACTCCTCGTCAGGCTATTTAATTTTTGACCAGCTTTCCTTATTACAATATAAGAACCTCAAAGGGGTAGGCATCTATGCGTGGCCGAATTTTCGGGGCCAAAATTATAAAAATATTAATTAACTTTTTTTTGGAAAATCCAAATCTAAGCTCGATTTTCGAGAAAAGAAATTTTTCCATAGATCCGATAATTTTGAAATTTTTAGCATCCTCTAACTTAATTCATGAATATTTTGGAAAAGTTGAGCTAAAATAAAAAAAAAAACTTCATTTGAACAAGAGAGATTTTTTTTTGTCTTGAGCTCGCCAACTTTCATTATACGATGCTTTTATTGACATTTAATTCACAATTTTTCTAATGTGTCAATATTCATCCCGAGATTTACCTACAAAATTGTCATTATACCCAGAGATGCTTCTGGTGTCCTTTTTTTTATTTTGCTTCTTTGGCTTCTGTTTTAATTAAAGTAATCCTGGCTGAAGACTCTCATATCAGGAATGAGCATGATATTTCTGCTCATTCCTGGTATTTTAATCATAAAGGTGGGGCGATGAGTTTCCAGTTTGCAGAAGGGTTAAGGAAGCCTCTTTTATTTTCTCCCTCGATTCCTTTCTAACTCTCTCCCTCCCCTCTCTCACTCTCTCTCTCTCTCTCTCTAGATATATATATATATATATATATATATATACATATATCACATTAATTGGTATTATACACCTAAGTTACAATGACTGATCTCTGTATTCTACATCCAACCAATTAAATATTTAATTAAATTGTATTTGATGCGCTTAAATATTATAACAAAAGTTTTTTTTTAAACCATCCCTTCATCTTTAGACAAATTTATGATCTGTTATGTTAATTCTTGTAATTCTAATAAGATCCTGAAGAATCCGAAGTTTTGTTGTTTTCATCTGCGAAATCCACATCGATAGAGGCCTTGTTCCCCATCAGCAAACGAGTTTGTAAATAGAACTTTGTACAAGAGGGAACAGATATTTTAAGGTAGTTACACGAATGACTCTCTTCTCTTAGATTGGGAATTTTATTTTTTCTATCCATCAATAATGCATTGTGTTAAAAACTATTATATTACGCGTGCCTACATAGACTAAATTGTATGGTATAGTACCTACCGTTAGAACGATGAGTTTCCCTTTATACAATTATAAATTATACGCCTTCTGTTCGAATGTTCAGTATGAGACACGGGACAAACCGAGTAATAAACTTCTTTTAAGTTGTTACACCAATCATATGTCTCTTATGATCATATGCCTATATAAATGATAATGCCCCCCCCCTCTTGTATTGGGAATAATATGGGAATAATATGGGAATACTTCTATCTACCTTGAATGGCCTCACTTTTTCCATGATTTGGTTATGAAGATTTTTTTCTAAATCAAAGAGCAACCATAATTGTAATAGGCTATACTAGGAGATGATCTACAGTATCTCATGTTTAATTCTTCGAGAACTTCTATAACATATTCATCATAAGTTGTTATAGGATCTCAACCGAAATTCTTGAGCCAATTATTTCTGGCGTTCATGCATGCAGGGCGGTCGAGCTTAAATGATTCCACATTGATAAAATGTGTATAAATTATATTTACATTACATATTTCCCAATATATTACAAATATTTCCAATAAAAACTACTGAAACCATAAAAAGTGATTGACTACTCCTTTTATAGGTTATATATTTATTTTGGTTATATGGCTTATCTCCAAGATGATTTTCTCGTAATTTATGTGAATGAGAGTTATTTTCAATCCTTGGTATTCAAGACTTGGAGAAATTGGAGAAATGAATTACAAATATTGATGATCACGGTTTTGGGCATCATTTTGCAGGTAAAGACCATGCCTTAGAAAACTAAACAAAAAAGATTTTTTTTTCCAACAAAATTTGAATTTGTAACAAAACAAGGTCATCCACTCATGTATTCAATTACTAATATTCAGACTGTGTTGTGCTTTGGTTTTTTTTTTCGAGAAAAGGTAGGTTTATAATGCAGGCAACTCCTTGTCAATCGATACCTTCACGTAGGGCAGTGGAAACTTAACAAACGCTATGAAAATGATTTTATTTAAGTTTTAATAAAAATATATTAAAAATGTGAAAGTGTGAACTCTGAATAAGTTGAGTTAGAAGCGGAATGTGATAGTAAAAAAACTACTGTCTTGATTGGTAAAGAGATCGAAGTGTATATTGTTATAAGTGTAAATAAAAATATATAAAACCCATCTCCCAAAATCTTTTTATGGTAACATTTATGTGGAATAAACCTTCTTATACTACTATTACATCCGAAAATGTGTTTCATATTTTTTAACGTTTTTATACTTACTCTAATATTCGAGGTGAATAAAAAAAACCCATCAAATCGAAGATCATAAAAATCGGTCCTGGCGTTGTTGATATATTACTAACCCGACTTTGTTTATACATCTATAACAGATTATGATAGACCTAAAAGTAAAAAGTTAGAACTAATATTGAAAGTCGCAGATCTGATTGAGAATTCAGAATGAAAAAATAATAATGTTTCAAATCCATATAAAATTATTTTTTCAAACTTTAAATTTGAAATAATTTATGATTTTTAATTTTAAACAATTAATTCATCAATTAAATGCTTTTCATTATTTAATACATTTTTCATGAACTGAAATACATAGTAACGAAAAGATTTTTTCTTAAATCAGGGACCTCGCCGTACGTTCCTCATCCAAGATCCGAGGGGAGAGGGGAGGTCTGTAAATATTAGCTACTCAGTCAGACCTTATAGCAATCGCCGTTGGCCCTTACTCAGTCCAAGATGTTTTTCTCACCCCTATCCAATGCAACCTAAATTCTATAACGTCTTTCCCACATGATTTTCTTCTTTCACACCCTCTTATTTGTTGATCGTAATGTGTTGAATATCCACCTTATTGAGTTTATATAAAAATAAAAGTATTTTTGGCTGTAACAATGAATGAATGAATGAAACATGAAACAATTAATGATAGTAACAATGTTTTTTGTTTTTTCAAGAAAAAAAAAGTAGTATCAGTTTTTATTTATTTTAAACTGGCCCGAAAGTTTCCAATTATCATGGTTCCAAGGTAGGGATGGGATATAGAAAGCCGATATCTCTATCGATATTGTCATCAATATAAACATCTGGAAATGATTGTTCATACTATCGAAATATTGGATTTGAATCGAAACTATATTTTCGCCGCGAGTTTCATCGATATATTAAACGTTTTAGAAGTATGAACGTGAATATAAATATCGATTATATAGCACATAGGCGCATCAAAAAAGGCGTAATTTTACTCTCAAAATTAATTGATGGAAACATTTGGCTTTTCAGGTTGCTTGTGTTACCTGAAGTCTTTAAAATTTTAGCGCACGTACGACATTTAACCGAAAACGTAGTCGAAATATAACCGATCACCACTGACACATCACGATCTCTTTCTCTGGCAGATCCCCAAAAAACTAAAATATTCCAGTCATTACACAACAGTAACACGCAAAAAATAATAAAAGTTCTATCATAAACAAATACCAACGAAAAACGAAAAGAAAAGTAGCAAAAACAAAAATAATCTACAGTTACAAACTTATAACCAACGCGCTATTCAACATTATACACTGCACTCTTGCAACCACTCTACACGAAAAAAGGCAAGATGAGTTTAAATTTGTCTAACGATCATATCTATATACGACACCTAGAGCTTTCCAAAAACGATAGGTTTAAATTATCTTGTCAGACTGCTTTGAATTATTTGTAATAATGAAACACTGGTATCCCATTACAGTCTCAATAATATATATTTTCAATATATATTTTTTACATTCCTTAAATTTGGTGGACGTTTCGGACTGTTGTGTCCATACTCATCACCTGCATAATGTACACTTGATTTTAGTTTTTTCTTATACAGTATGTAAACAATAAAAATTAAAGTACCATTAAAATTATAAAGATATAGTTAAAATAGATATGAACATGACATAAAGGTATGTCAAGTGTCAATTTTAAAAGTTACATAAATAAATACACATGAATCAATAAATAACATAGAACAAAAATAAAAATAAAATAATAGTAAGATGGCAACAATGCTCACCAACCTTCTCGTTTCTGGATATTAAAAAATTAATATTCTGATAGAATTTGTCATTATTACAATGGATGTTTGACCTGTGGGGAGTTTGCTATATTTTTAATCCTGGTATTGCTATATCCTATTTATTATTGCATAATAGTGTTTACTTACTATTTCAGAGTCCTTTTTATGGTTGACCATTTCTATTTCATTCTTTTTGATATAAATTGATTCAATAATGTTTCTTTTAATTGTGTTGCTTTCCCTATGTAGAATCTGTGCATTATCAAAGTTAATTTTGTGTTTGTAGTTTTTTGAGTGTAGTGAAAGGGCTGTATTGGTTTTGGTTGATTCTTTGATATTATTTCTATGGTTATAAATTCTTGTCTTTAGATTAGTTGAAGTATTGCCTATATATGATTTATTGCAGTCATTACATGGAATTCTATAAATCAGATCTTTTTGTTCAGCTGTAAATATAAATTATTGAGACTGTAATGGGATACCAGTGTTTCATTATTTATTTATTTATAAGGTTTAATTTTTCCCTTAATTTTTTAAAATACCGTAGGTATGATACATCAAATTAGATACCATCGATGGTAAAATATCGAATATTGAAATAAAAACATCGATTTTTTATCGACTATCTACAGCCATCCCTAATCGTCAACGATACACATATATGTGTGTATCGGATATATATCTAAGATAACAACACCTTCCCCAACCTAAGTATTGAAACAAAAATGAAAGGTCTTGGATGTAATGTTTAAGTAATTTTGGGGGAAACTAACTTTCTTCATCTATAATAGTTAACTGTTGGTTTCGTTTTTACAATAAAAGTAATAATTGATAAGGTAGGTGCTAAAAGCTTCATTTTATCTTGTTCAGTTAGGGAATGTTCCAATTTTATCTTTCACGGCAATGATGTTCTTGTAGCAGGGTGGTAAGACTCTAGAGGAACCTGCCTAATTTTCCTTTGAGATCTGACAAAAGGATGAGGAAATTCCAACCACGTAGAGTATTAGATGACCGTTATAGAGAGAGGAAGCTAGGCTGAAGGTGCCCGCCGATGGCGACTGTATCTCATGGTTTCCTCTGTCATGTTCCTATTACAATGTTGCTAAGTGTGATTTAGTGCCTCGCGACCCACTACCCTCTCATATCCCTCAAATAGTCCTATTTGTTCTTACATGCTACTTTTGTCGTATTCTCTTTTTTAATAAAATTTAAAAAATATTTTGATAATATGTAACTTTTCTCGTACATAGTCTAAAAATACGCAAAATAATATATTAGATATAACTCTTATTTTGATTGTAGTGGTGTGATTGCTGGTTCCTATGGATCTGATGGTACGATATTGTCCACATAAAGTTATCAATATTAGTGTTCAGGAAAACGAAATAAAAAAAGAAATTAAAAATAATTACGAATTATTGGTTATCTATTAGTCTTCATAATTTTTATTTTTAAAGACTTTAATTGGATTTTCTTTTCAATTTTCGGTCCTCCCTTTTCAACAATACAAATGTTTATTGTTATAAAAATAATGATAATAGTCATAATTAGTACGTTTATGTATGTATAAAAAACGATATTTTTTCCTGATAAGTTTTAGAGTACTCACATAAACTATTGATTGTTATATTATTACTTATTATAAACACTCCCATTCTATTAAAGAAACTAAATATAATGCGTTGGTATTTTTTTCATTCTATTTGGCAAGACTATGGTAGTCTGAAATATCAATTTATAAGCATCTAATAAGCAAGATTTTTTTCCTCCCCATCCTGGAAAAGGTTTGCTCAACCGTACTGAAAACAATTAAAATGAGTTTTAAGAGGGATAAAGTGGAGATAAACTTTACCAGAATTGCTTTAAGGAATATGGAATGCTAAGATGAAGAATGTTCTAAAAGAAGAATCCCACAGGAATTTATTCGTAATCTTACTAAGCTAATATCACTTCAAACGCAAACTAATGAAAATAAAATGCCAGAAAAAAAAAAAAGATTAATGAAACATTTTGAATGTGACTTGTTCCGTTTTTGTTTTTATATGTTTTTTGTAGTTTTAATTGCATTCCTTTGTATACATGCCTTTGATTGTTTACTGCAATATACTGGGGAGATATTAATTATTATGTGGTCGGAAAACTGAAACAATTATATTGTCGTGCCTTTGATTAACCACTCTGTGTGTATGATAATTGAATAGCAAATTCGGAAGATAGAATATGTAATGTAGAAAAATATCGGTATATATTCTATCGATACTTTTCAACAATATCTAAATATTAATTCGACATATCTAAAAAATATATATCGGGTACCGATATTTTTAATCTTAGGTTCACATTAAAATGATTGCAGAAATCACATTTATAAAAAGTCCTGGATGTAAATTAACTTTACTTAATAAACAATTTATTAAATATAAAACAATTTGTTAAAATATGCTAAAAATCAAAATGGAATTTTCATAGTTATACAAAATTATTAAAGATTAAATAAAGATAATTTAAAATATTAGTTGAACCTTTTCTCTGGTTTGATGAAAATGTCAATTATCGGACACAAAGTTGTTGTTTCCCATTAATTTTAACTAGTTTTGACCTACAAGATTATCCTTAGGTGGTGTTTGAAAAACTAAAACAAGGAGGACGTTAACATATTGATCTTATTAACTCAGTACATTTAAACCATTCGAATAGCGCCGAGTAAAGATCAATCTGCTAATGTCATTCTTATTTTAATTTTATTCACACATTGCCTGAAAATAAACCTTTAGGTCACTCACTAGTTAGTGTTGCCAATAAAATCACTAACGGTATCTATTGGTACTCTCACTTGACAGACTAGAGTTAATACGCCAACCGTCCTTGTAACCATTTTTTTCATTTATTTATACGACTCTTTATTGCTATTATTATATTCTGCCTCATTTCGAGCCAATAGTAATATTGCTGATCGAACAAATTAACACTTCATTCGCAAAAAATATAAATAAATACAAATAAAATAATCAACTCAAATAAAGAAACATAAATAAACAATGCAATAAATAAACAAGCATCTTAAGCACATTCATACACTATTTACAACCAGGCAGGAGAAACCCGAGGTAGGCTTTTCCCACCACAGAGGAGGGAAAAGCAAGGCTCAAGAGGTTCCCGCGCTTCTCTCTCAGCCGCATCACTGTTATTAGGCCAGTGGAGACTGAACGAGGGCGCAATAGCCACAAGCACACCTGACTTGAGTAGAGAATTTGGTCATTGCCAGAACTCCAACATAGAAAGGAGCATTGAGGATTTTGGACTGTTTTGAGGATTTTGGACAGAAAGGATTAGATGCGTTTGATGTTAGAAGGTTTAGCTGTCCCCCACAGTTCAATTCCATAGGTCCAGATAGGTTTCAAAATAGTTTTGCAGATAAGTAGTTTATTTCCGATTGAAATTTGTGATTTTCTGTTCAGCAATCTGTAAAGTTGGCCAAATCGTCGGTTAAGCTCTTGTCGTTTTAGTTTAGTATGTGGGTTCCACGTTAGTCTTCTATCTAACATGAAGCCAAGCCGTGTCAGAGAAGGGGAGTTGAACAGAGTTGAAATAAACTGGTGGGCAGCATCTGCGTCGAAGGGTGAATGTTATATGCTTGCAGTTTGCTTCGTTTAATTTGATGCGTCAGTTGTTCCATCAGTGTTCAGTTAGGAAGAGGTGCATTTGTAGGTTAGATGCTGTTCCAGAGTCTGAGTTGAAGGATAGGATGGCGGTAACATCAGCGAATGTTGCCAGTAGGGTGTCAGGATCAGTAGGAATGACAGATGTAAAGAGGATGTGAAGGACGGGACCTAAGACACTTCCTTGTGGAACACCGGCCTCTACGGGATAACAATTGGAGAATTCTGTTCCATAGCGAACTCGGAAGGATCGGTTTGTGAGGTAGGATCGGAAGACTAAGTATTAGAACTGGGGTAAATGGATTTAAGCTTGAAGAGAAATCCGGCGTGTCATGCCCTTTTATTTCTTGAAACCAAAATATCGGTTTTCCATACTTGAATTTTAATATCGATATTTCGATATATCGAAATTTAAACATCGGGAAAAATTAGATATTTTGTAATGAAAATATCAATTTTTTTTTCATTCCTAGCAAGGACCATAAGGCCAGCCGGCGTTGGGACCAGGCCCCTCCACGCTATCAATAGCATAAGTTTGATCCTTACTTCAGTAAATATTTGAGCTTTATCCTATCGGGCCCATTTATATATGTTCTGAATTTTCATTTGTAGTTTATACACGTTCTTCAGATTGTATGGCATGTCATGTGTTGAGTAAAGTGGTTGAATACTAGGAGGACTATTTTTTTTTCTTTTTCAGAGAGCTGCCAGGGAGTCCACATGGAAGGACCGATGTTTACGGAGGAGCCTCCGAACTGGTACGACTTCACAAACAGCAGCGGTGCCATGCTCACCTGCAGGGCCACTGGAAGCCCCACTCCTTACATATCCTGGCTCGACTCTCTCGACAACCCTGTCTCCAATATACCCGGTCTCAGGTACTCGATAAGTTTTATCAATATTTTATTTAATATATATTATGTTATATTGATATAATTATCGACACTACTACACCACAACCAATCTGCATATTTTGTGAGGCCCTTAATCCATGCAATTTTTTATGAGTTTCATATTTTAAAACACGCCCGTTTCAACGCAAAATGAATGGGTTAGATAAGTGCGATTTACACTGTTTCACTTTGGATGTACATCAATTTACATCTTGGATGTACATGCTGTTTAATTGAACCTCTCAGAGTGAATTTATCCAGACTTTTCATCCTTGTTTACATATTTTCATCCATTTAAGTGTTTTCATCTCACGTGCACTGTCTCTGTTCCTTCAATTCTGTTTACTTCACCCAAGTATGAAAGGGATATATATATAAATAAGAGAATATGACAAAGGGGCGAAAACCAAAAACCAATCAGCGTGCATGGAATCTAGGCGTACCTGAACATTTCTTCATTTATATTGTAAAAAGTGGCGGGCATAAACGTGAATTACACAAGTCTCTTAGACATAAACCTAATTCGATGTTCTGACAAAATATAGATATTTTACCATCGATATGTGGATAATAACAAAGATTTTTTTAACAACGATATTTTGACAAAAACGAAGCTTTTTTAACACCGAAGCAGAGATACATTTTAACATTGATGATTTTGCAAAAACAAATATGTTTTCAGTACCGATGTTTTGACATTAACAAAGATTTCGATGTTTTGACAAAAACATAAATACAATTAACATAGATATATTTAACATTGATAATTTGGCAAAAAAGTAGATGTGTTTATCATCGATGTTTTGATAAAAACAATCTTGGATATTTTTAATGTTGTTTTTTTGAAGATATTGATAATTTTGTCCCACCAAACTATACAATATTTACAATGCTTATATACATGATAGAAAATATTTTATCAATATTACATAATCTCCTGTCATATTGTATTGTTTTTGTAAAATGGAAAATATTCATTTTCAAACAAGACTAATCATGCAAAAATTCATAAAGGATTAAGTTGTAGAAAAAGCTCACCCTGATGCCCAGCGTCCTACTTGAAATGTCTCAAAAGCTATTGGAGGATTTTACGAAAACGCTATTTCATAATCTTCATTTAGGTAATGTGGCGGCTATTTTTTTTTTTTTTTTTTTTTCAATATCCAACAGAAATACGTTTCTATGTCCATAATAGAGAAGCGACTTCTAGTTTAAATAAGTTAGGGCCCTAACAGGTTAACGATTAAAAAACATCGATGGTTTTTGGTCGATGTTTTATATTCAAAACATCCATGTTTTTCTATCGATGTCGCATCACTATTTATGCTGTCACATCAGTACATAGGAGTACACCTATTCGCGTGCATTCATTTTTTTATAGTCATTACATCTATTATTCTACAAGCACTCGTATTTCTGATAAGTTTCAATAAACAAAGTATGTTGCCACTTTAACGACATGATAACATTTTAATGTAAATTATTAAAATTATAAATATGAAATTAATTAATTAAACAAAAGCATGCTATACGGAAGAGAACCGACTGGTCTCGTATGATGAATACAATGGGAAAAGAACACATCGTTTGCTTAAATTTTTCACTGAGCCTTCACTTTCACAAATCATCGATTCGAGGAGTGGCTCTTTCATCAAAAGAAGGAAAGGTGTCAACCTGCTTCATCGCTCACTTTTAGTGTACACTTTGGATGAAACGAAGATGAAACACACTTTACACGTGTCATATTGAATGATTCATCCAAGATGTACATCCAAAGTTACAAGTGTAAATACCTCTATATTTTCCTTCAGATAATTGATGCAATGTATGAACCCTTTCATTAAAAACGTCGATGAACCTGGTAGATCGATAAACTTTACGATTGCTTACCTTCTTAAAAACACTGTAAGATCTAATGTATTAAGGCTAAGTACCTCAAATGGTATTACGGACATAGAACACGAAAATACGAGTACAACGTAAGCTCGTGAGGCTTTAGAAAAAGAAAGCAAGGGGGTGTTTCTGTGTGAATTCGTCCATCGACGACTAACATGTTGCTAGGAAACTTTGCGAGTATACTTTGTAATATTTCTACCTGAATACACATAAGATTTCATCATTTCTTATATGATTTAAAGACAATGTTTTAATTTGACGAATTGAGTTTTTATTTGGATATTTTGTCTTAAGTAAAACAAAATCTGATGTTGTGCATTACAATACGCAATCTGATAGCAAATAGAGTTGCAGACACATCCACCTCTAGTCCAGTCAAATTTTCAAAAAAAAGTTACCTTGCAACAAGTGGAGTAGAAGATTTTGTTGTTTTAACTTGTTGATATGGATAGTAAGATGGGTAAAACAAGTTTTGCCGACAAAACTTATCATGGCTAAATTTTCTGTAGCCGAAAAAAACAAAAACAAAAACCCTAAAACAATAAAAAAACTATTTTTTTGTTGATAAATTTTGTCGGCAAAACTTGTTTTCCCATCTTATTATCTATATCAACAAATTAAAACAATAAAATCTTTTACAAGATTTTACTTCACCGATTGCAAGGTAAATCTAAATTTTAATAAATGACTACTCCACACTGTCACGAACAACCTCATTTCTAAGATTAAAGCCGAGATGACATTGACGCAGTTTCTGCTGCGTACTTTATGATCGGTTCTACGAAGGTATATCTTATGATGTTTGATAATGAGGTTTCTAAAAGAATTAGATTTCTAATGATTAATTAAACTACCCATATATCCAACCAGGAAACCGAATTCCCAAATTTTCTCTGTTATTTATCAAATTTTCTCGTCGTTAATATTGGCTCATTTTTGCACTAGACACTAGAGACAATTTTTGAAGAAAAAAAAAATTTCCTTATACAGCATTTTATCTCTCTTTGAATATTCTCATGAAAGTAAGACTTATGTGACATTAAAGACTACTATAATGTACATTTATACACTTCCAATAGTAGTATATGTACCGCCTAATTGTATACATGTATGTCTTCATTTTTTGAAGACTCTTCGCTTATGAGCTATAGTGTTCACAGAAAAACATTGCGAATCATGCACATTTCTCCATCTGATTATATATTTTTTTAAATTATTTCATTGTTTCAGATTGAATGGATCACTTTTTTCAACGGAATTTCAATTTCTTTTTTTTTTTTTTTTTTTTTTTTTTTTTTTTTGTATTTTATTTAGAATCCTATCAGGAGTAATTTTAGAGACGTTTATAAAGAAGAAGTGTGGAAAATAAATTGAATATGGGAGATAAGTGGGTAGAAGGAGCTGTGTAGTAAATTGAGCCAATAGCTGATTAGCCTGAGGGGAGATTTGGCAGGGCGTCCTCCCCCGTATTGGCCAATCACCTTTCAATCGTTTTATAATAATCTCATCCGAATCAGTGACTAACCAACCCATTTATTTCAATTTTCCACAATTTATATATCCGTATCGAATACTATCATATTTTATACGTTTTCAAATGACATATCTTTATTGATTAATTTTCAGAATGATTTACAAAACAATTTATCAATATTTTATGCTTACTAGTGATCTTACTTATTTCAATTTTCAGTCTATTAACAATGCATGCATAATTACTTCATATAAACTATGTGTATATTATGTATTATTACTATGTATTAGGATAGTAAATAAAATATTGCAAAACCATAAATACAAAAAAATAATAATAAATGCATAATATAAATTAAGAGTTTTCATCTTGTCCCCTCCAAAAATATAGAGGACAAGATTTCAGGAGATTCTTTTATTTCAACTGCATCATTAGAAATAAAAGGTGGCTGAGTCAGGACGACAAAGTCGCATACGAATATGGCTTGAGCGAAGAATATGTTGCAATCATGCCAATTTTTTTACCCCTACAACTCAAAAAGAATCATGGTCCCATTTCTTGTCTTATGATGTTACTGCTCACCAGTTGTGAATTCTCAATATGAACCTTGCATCGGCTACTACTACATTCGATTGGTTCTTCGGTCATCACACTCTTCTCGTACCATAAATCCTTTTGTCTAGGACCATCCTAGGAATATTATCTGGGGTACTTCTAATTATATGTCCCAGCCTTATGGTCCGTCCAATCACCCATACAATAAATATCTGTGTTGTTGAATAGTCCAGTTTCCATTGTGGCCGAAAATTCTCCTCTCGAACCTTAAGAGTAATCTTTGGGTAATACCTCACATTAGGAGACATAAGCGAGGAATGTTATTATCGGTGTCTTGATAATTTCGAGAAATAGCCATGCTCCTGAAATGCTTGAGTTGCCTAAAAAGCATTTATTTGCAGGAATAATTCAGCGATGGATTTCTGCTTGCATTTCATTTATGAAGAAAGATAAACTCTTTCAACTTTTCAAGTGAATAGCCAATATTATATTGCGATTTTGGTTTCAACTTCCGAACTCTAATATTGGTCGGCCCTTGTGAGTTTCTAAGCCACCAATCATACCTGATTACGCACTGTGGATTGTACTTTTCTCACTTAGCTCTAATCAGATGCTAATTGCTTTTTTACAGTGCCGTAAGGCACCCGAAAGTCGATGAACAGGTATCACTCTAACATTATACTGTTTAATTTTTGTTTATTATTTATAATTTTTTTTATTAAATAAAACCTGTAGGTGATCAAACTATAGAACATTTCCTCTTCATTAAAATAGTGAATTTTTAAGCTTGGTAAGATCAAATCAAATCAATTCCAATCTTGAATGAAATGATAAATTTTAATTTTATTCATGTATGCTATGCGAATTCATGCTCCGCTGCATTACAGCGTCTCGATTAGCAGTTCGCTGGAATTGCTCAGGGCCCATATCGGTGCATCTCATTTGTATCAACAGTGTTGAATTAATAGGAAAAAATTACGAATCACTTTCTTTTTTCCAGTTTTTTTATTTTATTTTAAAAATAAAACTTTACTTTGATCTATTGTCTATTACAATTGCTCAAATCTGCCAGAAAAAAAATTAATAATATTTAAAGATGTTTAAATTCATCGCATATAATTTATTTATTTTTTTAATAAACGATCCCTAATAAACCATCCCTAACCATCGGTATTGTTATTGGCCGAAAATGTTTTCTACGACAACAAACCTACTTTCCTACATCATTTGTAATAATAAAAATAAACATGAAACTATACGTGAAATACGCTTAACGCGAATACGATTAAGACGAAATTTCGGTTAAAATGGAATAATAAAACGGTCCGGAAAACACCGGCTTTGCCGGCAAGAATTAAGAGAAAAGAGAAACGATACTTCATGTAACATGGGAAAGGATGCTAACTTGACACCATCGGTATAGCTGGTGGGACGAACAAATGTTTTTTTATCCAAACCCACTCCTCCATAATTTCGTTTATTGTTTTTTATTAAATCCGTGCATATATACAAATCTATGTAAACAAAAATTGATCTAAAATGCGTGATATTGTTGAGTATATATATTTTTTGTTATAACCTTTAACACGAAATTCTTTTAATATGATATTTTGGTGCCACCACTTTCGTTTTAAACGATTTTACAATACTGTGATTTAAAAAAAATCCCTGAATATCTTAGGTTTGATAAATATCATTAGTATTGGAAGCAAATAAACACTAATTAGTAAAATTTAAGTTGTTTTTTTTTTTTTTTTTTTTTTTTGTTAAAGCATTATTTTATATTAGTTCAGTTATTACTATTTTTTTTTTAAGTATAATTTGTGACGTAAAGTCTTTCCTTTTTTGATCTTATTCAATTCTAGCGGCTGAAGGCTTGTAATATCCTGCTGATTTCTAACTTGAAAAACGTATTACGGGATAAATAATTAAATTTATACCATTTTTGCATTTGGTAGGGAAAAAGTTTGAGCCATTTAAAGAAATAATTTATTTGAACATATAAATGCTTATACATAAATTTGCGCTAATTTTTTATAATTTAAAAGTATGCTAATAAAAATATGCATATCCTTTTTTAATACAAAGTAGACCAATTAAAACATTGTAGATTTTATGGATACACTAAATTTTCAAGATATTTAAGTAGTATTAATGATTAATTAATTGATTGAGGGAAAAAAAAACTCAATGAGCAAAAAGATGTTGAGTCCTTATTTACTCAGGTGCCCCATCGCCTTCTTTTACCTAACGCTATTAAATCACAGCCCAGTGGTCCACCCTCTTGCCCTCAATAAAGTTGCCAACAACCTAAATGCTAGTCTCCATCTGCATAATCCCCGAATGGAAGAGTTCCCCCTCCCCCCAAGATGCAGAACTTGTATTTATTGCGGTATTTGAATATTCATGTTGCCTTAATTGGAAGGGGCCGGTCTCTTTCCCTATTTTACCTTAAAAATGGGAGAGAAAAAGTTGATGATAACCAGAGGCGTAGTTATACCTGTTGAGGCCCCGGTGCAAGATAAGCTAATGAGGGCCCACTACCGTGATATACCAGGGGAGGAGGGTATAGAGTGTGTGGAATACCCCCTGGGGGGGGGGTGGTAGTTCAGGCCTTCCCCCGGATAATTTGAAAAAATTAAACATTAAAATGCTTGTTTTGGTTTTATTTCAGAGCATATATAAATTACTCACTCAAGGTAAATAAAAATAAATTTAGTATTAAAAAAAGATTTAGAGTTTCATGATTTATACATTTATAAATTTAAAAAAATAAATAAAAATGTGTTAGAGTTTCATGGAATCATGAAGAACATTTTTTCATTTTGAAATGAAATGATAAAATTATGTTTATTTATGAACAAATACAAATTATTATAGCACAAGTTAAAATAAGGAGATAAAAAAATAAGCAAATATAAATTATAAAGAAAATTAAATAGCTTAAAATATCAAGGGTTGTTCAAAATCATAAAGAGGCAGCACATACACACGTAACAAAAATAACATACCTACATATATACATACTACATACATACCTACATATAACATACATTTTTTTTATCCCGATTAGCCCTCGTGGCATAAAGCGGACGTTAAAAAAAAAAAAGCATACACACGCCTGTATGTGGGCAATATTTTTACTAAAGCCATGGTGAATAATCAAGACTTCTTAAAATAAACGAAAAACTTTATAATAACGTACAAAATAATAATAAAAATAATATTACCTTATTATTATCACGATTTTTATTTTTCATGTTCCCAAAGTTAATAAACAAATCTTACATAATTTGATATTTAATAATTATACTTTCTTGCATTATTTTTACTAGAGAGGTGATAACACTAGCGACTTCGTTTTTAATTGATGAAATGGCTAAGCCGATGTGACGATCCTGTCTCATTAAACTTATTGTGTATATTTTTAAGAGCTTTAGTTTTAATATTAATATAATTTGCTACCGTTACTGGAACAGTTAAGAACATAACATACGCAGTGCAGACATCAGGATATGTGCTTGCAATGTGATATGTTCTGATGGTAAGGTCCTGAGGGGTTTAGGTGAGGGGGGGGGGGGAGAATTGTGAATCATGCGTTACTCGTCTCCGCTCTTGGGTAACCAAACTCGGAAGGCAGAACCCTTTTCGTACTTCTTTTAAAATTTACAATATATGTTGTTTTCAAATCATCAAGACAAAGATACTGAGTTTCCTTTTTAAAGTAAGTCGAAATTTAAGATTGTTCGAGTTGGAGGCCCCGCTGCGATGCAAGGACTGCAACTGATAACCTACAAAATCTTAAGGCACATTTGTATTAAGTTGGAATTTATTTTTTACCAACTGTATTCCAACCTTTGAAAGCTTCAAAGCCCTATTGTACGATTATAATTTAGTAAGTGTTTATTCTATGAAAGAATTTATTTTACAGGAAATCTAATTCTACAAATAACTGTGATGAAGTATTTATCCTTTTTGAATTCTATTAGCCCTTCCTGCTCTTAGCTCATTTCTAGATTTTCGCATATAGTTTTACAATCATGGTAAATTTGATAGTTATAACTCACGTGAGTTTATGTTTGAACTCGTGTACTATGATTAATCAATCAGAGTAGGTACTTATTCCAACGCCACTGTCACATTCCGTTTTAGAAGACATAATAAATACTTAAAGAAAATGTTAATAATGTAATGTACTAGATAGCTAATAGCTGATTCTGAAAGTAAATATAAATAAAAAATTTGGAAAATTTTCCCGATGTTACTACTGGACGTAGCCTATTTCGGGAGGTTCTGTTACCATGATTTAAACGGACTCTCATCGCGTCCTTTTCAGTTAAAAAGGGATTTGATTAGCTTTATTAGATCCCAACTTTTGACCCGCGCTCGCTACGCTCGCTCCTCAGAAATAAATGAACCCCCAAAGGGGTCCTTTTCAGTGGAGATCGGTGCCACACTAAACGGCGCCACGGAATTCGGAAGAATTAGTAACAAAAGGACAAGGGCGAGTCAAAGGGGTCATGACCCCACCCCCCTCAAATATTTTTGCTATCTCAATTTTTTTGAATCTTTAAACGAATAATGCAATTAGGCACTTCCTATGATCTAAAAAATAACACTTTCGGTTGTTTAGATCGCAGTCCTTCTTATTACAAGGTAATAATCTCATACAAAAATGGTGCTGTCAGCCACGTGATTATGAGACAGGGAGGTCATGACCTCACCCCAAATTTCGTGCTAAATCGCCTCTGCAAAAGGATTACTATGATATACGAAATGATTGAAAATAATAATTTTCAAAGGAAAGGGGGGCTTAAGGACCAATATATGCAGCCGGATTATGAAAAATAGTCGCAAAATAATAATAAAAATGTTTTGTGTTTTGGACATTTAGTGTGATATTGGATATGACAAAACAATTCAAATTTATTTTATTCGATATCTAGTGAGCAATGAAGTTCTCATCGAGAAAGCATGTCAAATCGAATAAAGAGGGAAATTCAAGTCCGGTTGCTAACTTGAGATTGTACATGGTATTTTATTGGTTGATGAGTACGGTGGAACCCTTTTTGCAGCCTACAGTTACAATTTCCTGTCCTCTTCATAGAATGGGGGGGGGGAGAAACTTACGGTGCCCAAGTTTGAATGTTTTTATTCTGTTAACTACTCGCTGATTTCACTTTTTTTATTAATCTTGTTTGTTATTAGGGAAGTTCTGCATAACGGCAGCTTGTACATCCACCCGTTTCCAAGCTCAGAGCTGAGAGAAGAAATTCATAAAACTAGTTATAGATGTATTGCTTCTAACCCCGTAGGACAAATATTATCTAGAGAGTGCAAACTTCGTCCAGGTAATAAAAATCTATATGCATGTGTGGATATGTGTGTAGAAAAAAGATAGTTAGACGGTGAATAAAGTTGGATTAGAGAAAGAGGTCTCATCAGTATACAATTATTGATCTTCTTAATGTCAAATGAAATCTGTAAACTTATCAATGAGGATTAAAATGAAACAGTTAAGAACTTCTAACGGGTTCAATACTGTAGGCAAAAATATTATACTAACATAACAAAATCTGAAATACTTATATCATAAGAGAAACATTCAAATATATTTTACATCCGACATTTGTAAAGCTACTAATTGGCAAAAATGCTTAGTTTCGAGATAAAAATTGGGCTTATCTGATTAATGTTTGTGATTTTTCCCAAATATTATTTTCGTTGGCTAATGATTAACTTGTGTGGGTACCAAATTTCTTTAAATCAAGCTGGTCAGTAAAATGTTTTGAAAACCATCCAATTCAGCCGAGGTCCTTGCACTTAGCTTGGCCATGCTAAGGAAGTGGTCCGTCTCTAAATATGGCTCATCGGTAAGTTCTAACTTCAATGACGTTAGACTTATCAGAATATAGCCAATCTTATTAAAGACCTCTCCATTTGGTGATCTCCATTTAGTTTGGTGTGTTCTCTTTCCTGGGAATAAGGTACTTCCTACAACAAGGCCTTAAAAATTGCAAAGTCAGTCAGCATTATCATTAATAAACTCTCCCTTTGAGCATTGTCATTAATAAATTCTTGAAGGCTGAAAGCTCCTGTAAGCGGATGATATACTTGTTCCTCGCCTACTTCTGCATTAACATATCACAGCATTATCTTTGCATCGTTTAAGGGAAAAGCCGCGAAAGCTCTCACAAGATCTTCGTAGAAGCAAAACCTTATCGTCTTCAGTTGATATCTCAGTTTGTGCATGAGAGTTAATGATGGAGGTATTAAAGAACTTCCGTTTAAGCCGAATATAGCATAGGCCGTGGGAGATGGGGCTAAATTTTATGACCTGTATTATCTAATGGCAAAAGTTAAAAATAGCTGTTCCGTTTGAATCATTTTATGTAAAATATGAATATTATATCAGTTTTTGCAAACAATGCATTTTTTTTTTTTTTTTTTTTTTTTTGTAAAATAAACTTTTGTGGGAAAAACTGCTAAAATTACATCAAAATATAACACTTTTCCTAATTTAATTGAGTTTCGCACAAAGTGTAAAAGTAACAAATTAGATAGATAAATAAATAAACCATCTAAAACAAATGACATTTTCAGCATTTTTGTCCACTAGGTTTGCTTTTAGGAAAACTTAATTCCGATTGGTCCTATTTTGGTTTATCCAATTATAGTATATATACCAAAGCGAGGACTAAAAAAACTAAAAGCCTTTTATTCTTATTCAGTGACAACAAATTAATAAGAAAATACCCATTTCCTTCAAAAAGCAAACTAAAGGGAAATTTAGTTGACCAATGTAATCAGCATATGTTAAAATTAATAGTAATATTCAACTGCAATTTTATTAAATAAAGTTTCGGTTATTTGAGGTGTATCATAATTACACTAATTATATATATATTTATATTTTTTTGTTTTTCCAGAAATTCTCTCTGACTATGAAGTATATGTTGAAAATAGTTATGTACTTCAAGGAAACATTGGTGTATTAAAATGTAGAACTCGGCAGATGTTTGGAAAGTTACAAATCATTAATTGGCTAAGACAAGAACCAAGTGGCATGAGGGCTCCAATTATTCCTGAATCCAAATTTATTCTGACGAAAAATGGACAGCTTCACATACGATCAACATCTGTTTCCGATTCCTTAGCAACATATTATTGTGAAATACTAAACCCCTTAACGGGAAAAAAGTTTATCAGCAGGCAAGGAAGAATATTTTTAAAAGGTAATTTTAATGTTTGTATGAAGTATTTCCATTATTGTTCCAGTAACATTAGTTTTACTGTTTAATATTAATAATAAAAAAAAAAAAAAAAAAAAAAAAAAAAAAAAAAAAAAAAAAAAAAAGCAGATCCTGATGATACCTTTTTGATGAAGCATTGTAATTGACTTTTTTTCTAGACTTCCTATTTTCTTAAAAATTTATATTAAATTGATTATATCATAACAGAGCAGAAAAGTTATTGATAGGTATCCTATATTATAAAAATATTATTAGTAATGATGAATATCATTCACTTTTACCAATTATTTAATATATTTAATTAAGAATTGATGTTGATTGACATAGTTCTGATTTCCCCACTAATTTTAACCAAACTCATTCTGGTTGCATAGCAGCAGATAATTTTACATTAATATTTTACATATGAGGCGTTTGGTTTCAAAACCAGGTACATCCATTTTCAACAATTTTTCGAGATTAATCAAAAAAGGATCAATTGGAACCGCTTTTGAAAAGAAATGGAATTTTTTAGTATTGATTTTCGAAGGATCTAGACATTTTTGAAACAAACGCATCTAACACATTTTTTTTAACATGAAAAACTTGAAAATAATGAAGAAAAAATTGTTTAAAAAAAATGGATGTAACCGGTTTTGAAACCAAACGCCTCATATAATATAATTACACAGCAAATATTTAGATTCTTAATTTTTTTAAGTCAATCAATTCATCTTCGTGCATATTTGTTGACCAACAGCAAAGTGCTGAACGCTGGACCATCAATTAGTTGGTTGTATTGAAGTGATACAGGATAGAATTTTTTTTATTGTTTCAACTTAGTAATATAATGTTGAACTGTACTTATTTTAATAATATTTATATTGCATATAAATATACATTATATTAAATATTTTGCATTCATCGATTGAATAATCTAAACAAAAAGTATTTTTATCAAGCATTATAACTTTAAATAAATATCAGTTATGCTCCAAATATTTGAGAAATTATAATTTAAATTGTAATATTATACTTTTTAATGAGTAGTTCCATAGTAACTCTTCTCTCATTTCCTACACAGGATGTATTGTCAGTCAAATTTTAATTTTCTATGAAAAGATATTATTCAGATTATGTCTAATCTTAAACATTTATAGATCATGTCACTGAGGCAATCCCACAAATAAAAGAAGACTCTGAAACTTTGACTGCAAAAGCTGGAAGCGCTGTTGATTTGCTATGTGTCGCTCAAGGAGCACCTCCACCAACCTACAGGTTAAACTCGTACTGCATTAATTTAAATAAATCTCTATATACTTGCTCGATGTTTTAAAATATTAACACACTGTATCATCAGTTATGTTTGTTTTGGGGGAGAATCTTCAATAAACACCTCCTAGATTTTTTATCTTTTTGTTGAATGTACTAATCATTTTTGTTGTTTTTTTTTTGTAGTATTGTTTCTTTCTAGCAGTTATCTTCTATATGGGTTACAAAATAACTTATAACATACTACCTTGAAATCAATTAAAAGTTTAAAGTAACTGTTAATTTTTTCAGCTGAATTATTACGTAAATATTGATAGTTTTTATAAAGCAATGTTTTTCAACTCTATTTATGGATAAAATCAATTGATCAATGTTAATTTAGTCAATATTTTAAGTTTAATTTCTAAATCGGTTATTAACGGTTATTTTAAACTCTTTTTTTCTCTGAAATTATAAATTATTAATAAAAAATTTAACACGTTCACGCTGGGACTGCATTCACACTCCACGCCCATTGCCGGCTGAGTTTAATGCTTTTCGCTCTACCAAACAGGAGCTATTCCAGGGCATTATGCAGCATTGGCAATCCAACAATAATAAAATACTATCCTGCAGGCGTTGGGACGTGAGCGTGATTCATTTTTCTGCTAAAATGGTAAAAACTGCCAATCTTATTTGATAATTGGTTTTGGTGAAACGACTTGACCGCTTTCTACTTTCAGTAACTCATTTGACGCGAAACTTTATGCTCTCTTATTTTTAAGAGAGTAAAATTTTCTCTGCGATGATATTTTTTTGGGCTATAAGCAGAAATCTCCGATTTTTTTTTTCATTTTATTTTTTTGCCTACAAAATTTTTTGTCTCGGCTCCTAGACTGTTATTTGAATCAGCATATAGTGAAATTTAAAAAGTTAACATTGAATCATTAAATTATATTGCAAAGACGTACGAACTACTAAAACATTTTTTTTTTAATTTTAGATGGTTCAAAGAAAGAGAAGGAATTCTTGAAGAAATTTTGCAGGGATCCATCGTAATTAGACCAATGGAATCGGTTTTACGTTTTTCAAGTATTCAGAAACACGATTCTGGACATTATGTTTGTGTTGCACATAATATACACGGAGAAGATAGAAAACAGATTGAATTAATAGTACAAAGTGCTCTCACAGTGCAATTACGTCCTCATTATCAGGTTATTTTAATATTAGCTTTTTATTGTTCATATATGTTGTGTTTCATATTAATGAAAAATAAATTATGAAATCAATGCAATAACCAGATCAATGTTTCAATAAAGAAGGATTCACTATGCTGAGATGATGATTAAAGTTTGTTCAGGAGTAGGTAATAAAATAATCACAAGCTTGGTCTGACAAAGTATCAGATGAATAATTATATTACTTATTTTATATTTTCTAAATTGATTCTGTAAGTAAGTTTTATTTCCTAATAAAGTAAAAAAGTTCTAGTTTAATGAAATGTGTAAAAACAAAGAGAAAAAAAAATTATTTGCAAGTCTTGTGGTAGGAGCTATGTCTGAGGAAGCATTTAAAAAGGTCTAAGGCATGAGTGATAAGTCGCAGAAAGATTAAGTAAACAATTTCCAAACTATATATATCAATATTAATATGATTTTAATTAGTTTTATTTTCATGTGGAGATATAATCAATGTATATATTGATGGATCAGTATGCTGTGTGACTAGGAACCCTATAGTAGGACAGCATAACATTATATTTTTTTTAATAAAGTATTTCTCTCTCTATTATCATAAATGCAATGCAATAAAAATTTGATTATAAAATAATACCAAAATTTCTCCAAACTGCTTAGTGCTAATGACCTTTAGGTTCTTTAAAGGTAGTAATAAAACTAAAGTGTTAACCGACAAGAAAATTAATCTCAAATGTATTGATATTATTTTATTTTACAAGCCAATTATTACATGAACAAGAGGGTGATCTTTTTTTGTTTTGATCAAATAGGGGCCAGGCCATGGGTCCCATAGGGCTCATGGGCGGATCCAGGGGGTTTGTCACAGGGGTCATGACCCCCACTCAAATATTATGGCTATTTCATTTTTGTATTTTAAACGAATAATGCAATCAGGTTATTACTATGCCCTAAACAACACTTTTGATTGTTTAGATTGCAGTCCTTAATACAAGGTAATAATCTCAATCCAAAAAGGTACTGTGATTATGAGACAGAGGGGTCGTAACCCCCCAAAATTTCGTGCTAAATCAGCCCCTGGTAGGGCTTGGTGCATCTGATCTCAATCTAGAATTTCATCTAGTTTAAAAAAACAACAAAAAAACATGCTCACATACTTAGCATACCCATATTAAATCTGCTATAATCTTTATATGTCAACTACAATATTTGTAAGGAAATATAATATATAACCTTCTACCCAACCTGCACTCCACACCCTGTATGACGATTCAACTCCACAAGAAGAAAAAAAAATGGAAGGAATATATATCTGGTTAATTATCATTGATATATCCTCTGATATTGATAGTGTAGGTGGACCTGTTAACTCCTGTGGTTGTAGAGTACCAGGGTTGGTCTTATGGTTCAACAGTGGATTAGGTGCCCCCACTGAGGGGCACTACAGATTATTATTTTGACCGAAATTCAAAAAATCCTAAAAATGTGTTTAAAATAAATATTAATAGAATGACTTTTAATTATCAATAATGACTATGAGTATACTTCCATGTAAGCTCCATTGCTGCAGAATTCTTGAAATCCCTCATGGCAGCAATGTCAGGTTGAAGGATGTATAACAAAATAAAAATAATATGAAATCTTAAGAAAATAAAAGCCAAATATGTGAATCAACTCTGTCTTAATTTAATTGATGTTAAATTATTTTTGACAATTTTTCCATTAAAGCCAAAACATTGGTTTGATGAAGTATGTGTATATATATATATATATATATATATATATATTTTTTTTTTTTTAATGATTCCCATTTATATAAAAATAGCAAACAATATGCTCATGGAAGAAATGAACCTATTCTCTTAAAAATTATAATAATACAAAAAGATGATCACATTACTGATATCGATAGAGCAGCAGAAAATATAATCTTTAGAAAATATTTATAATTTATGAATTATTATATATTCCTACTTATTCAGAAGCCAAGGATTTTAAAATGTTTTAACTATATTTATAAATAGGTTGTTGATGGTGGTTCTTCAGTAACACTTAATTGCACAGTGGAAGGTGGTTCAAGTTCTCTGAACATAGCATGGTTGAAAAATGGAAAACCAGTTATAGATGATAATGATTTGAGACAGTATGAAAATGGAAAAATTCTAAGAATAAGAAATGTTAAAAAAGAAGATGCTGGGATGTATCAATGTTTGGCTCGTACTTCAGATGAAACAGAACAGTCCACTGCTCAACTAGTGCTTGGCTGTAAGATGTGATATTTTTATCTTTGATGTTTTATTTTAATATTTAAGATAAAAATATAATTCTTCTTATTTCATTAATTATTTTTATGGCCTAATAAGATAGAGATTGAGTATTAGTCTACTTACAATGATCTTTCTGGCGCATATTCTTTTGTTACATCTGGTATAACAACTTTTATTTAATTTTTTTATTTATTGTGTATTTGTTTTTGAATGTAGGCTTCACAAGTAATTTTATATATTATCCAATGTTTTTATGTTATTTTCTCTCTAGTCTTGTTTAAACTAAGCATTTGGTTCTATGGTTGTCTATTATTCTACTTACAAATCTAAACCACTTCTGGGGAATTTACTCCATTCTTTCTAAATGTTCTACTTTCTCTGATACCTTTGCTTGATATTAAGTTTCAAAATGCTTTGCCCCAGTACTTTCCTTAGAATTAGAATTATCATCATGTTTTCTGTAGTTGAAAATATAAAACACATGCATAAAAATCAATATATGTAATTGCTACATCCAATAATTTTAAATTATTTGGAAATGTTTTTCTTTGTTCTCCCTATATTTTACTTTATTTTTTTGTTATTATATTTTTGTCTATTTCAAAACCATTTAAAAAAAAAAATATGCAAAGTATTTGGTTAGAAGAGAACCACTTTAGTCGACCATGTCATAAAATGTGATTTAAATACCATTATTATACCCATTTTATTTATTAATGTTTTAATAAATAACTAAACTTTTCTCATACCATATTGCTGCTCTGTATAATGATGCAACTGTAAATATTAAAATTTCATGTCATTCCAATTTGTCTTAATAGACTAAAAATCTTAATACATAAAAAAAAAATCTTCATTTTTTTTAGAATTTTTTGGCTTCAAGACTTGCCACCCAAGTCCTATTTTGTCAAAAATCTTCATATTTTAACCTTATTTCTTGAAATCCCCTGCTGTATTAAAAGGAAAAACCAACAAATAATGTGACCACTTTAGTTTAATGAAATGAACAGGTTTTTGGGAACTACCTACCCATTAGTATTTAATACATACCATACTATTACTCCAATTTCTTGAGGTGAAAGTTTTTTTTGTTTTGTTTTTTATTGTAACAAGGTAATATTTATTCTCATTCTCTTGTCCTTTTATGTTTGGATAAAATCACTCGTTATCTTTGTACCTTTACTTAGCAGCAAGAACTGCCTAAATCAGCAGAATATCTTGATGTGTGCAATATTCCAAATGGTTATTTGGCATTCCTCCAACAAGGCCTGCATCATAGCGTCACTCATTGTAACTTCAAACTCGTAGTAAACCTATATGGTTTTTATATATAAGAATGTTTACTTATTTTTTAATGATGAATTTAGAAATTTCATCAGTTTTATAGATATTTGTATAAGCATAATTACAGAAATAAAAAAATTAATATCACAGTGCTATTTATATTTGATGTCTTTTTCCAGCACTGAAACCTACATTTCAATCAACATTTATTGAGCAAACTCTTCAACCTGGTTTATCCATGTCATTAAAATGTAAGGCATCTGGAATGCCTCCTCCACGAATCACATGGTCCCTTGATGGAAGTTCTTTGTTGCCTCGTGGAGAATACATGTTAGGCTCTTTTTTGGATTCAATGGGAGATGTTATAAGTTTTCTAAATATAACCAGCACTAAAGTTCATCATGGTGGCTTATATTCATGCATAGCACAGAATACATTCGGAGAAATAAGTCACTCAGCAGCACTAAATATATATGGTATGTACAACTTAATTTCTTTTCAAACCGATGAAAAGGTTTGTAATGTCATTGCAAAAATATAACAATAGTTAATACATATTAAGATATAGATAATATATTATTTCGGACCATATAATTGTTTCAGGCCCTCCAACAGCGAGACAACCTTTGAATATAACAGCCATTTATGGACATGATATTATGCTTTACTGTCCAGTTGCTGGTTTTCCTAAATCTTCTACATCATGGTTACATCATGGATCACACATAAGTAGTAAACATAAGCAATTTTCTAATGGTACTCTGCTACTTCATAATGTTGATTCGCAACATGACGAAGGAGAATATACTTGTGAAATAAAAAACCAGCAGTATAAAAGTGCACGCAGCCAAATTTACCTCAACATTTTAAGTAATTAAAATTATTAATTAATTTGTATCAGGTTATTTATGATATTTCAGGGAATGAAGACAATATATTTTCATAAATTCAAATATTTCAGAACCACCGGAAATTCAGGAATTCCATTTTCCATCCAATTTACAAGAAGGGAATCGAGCTCATGTTTCTTGCACAGTGATTTCGGGTGACTTACCAATTAAAATTAATTGGTTAAAAGATGGTAATCCTTTACCAAATGAACCTGCTGTACAAGTTCAACACCATCAATTTGTTAGTGCCTTGCTTTTTAGTAATTTAGCTGCCCACCATTCAGGTTTTTACACGTGTGTGGCCAAAAACGGAGCAGCACAGGCTAATTTCACATCAAAATTAGTCGTCAGAGGTGAATTGATAGTAACTTAATATGGGAAATTTTGAAATATTAAATGGATATACTATATTTTGTATGATGCTATCCATTTTTATTACTTCTTTATAATTATTTTACTTATTATTGATATTGTGTGTGTAGTGGCACCTAAATGGATCACAGAGCCCATTGATACTATTGTGCTTTATCATCATTCTGCAAGTATCCATTGTCAAGCATCAGGTTATCCTCCTCCAAAAGTTGTATGGAAATTTGCAAAAGGTAAATTGTGAAACTATGAAATTTTTGGAATATAATTTGAATTCTCATAGATAATTCATCTTTAAAATATAATCAAGAAACACTTATAAAATTATAGAACTTTTTAGTTCACTCCCATTTCTTTTAATATCAGGAAAAAATTATTTCAAAAATGGACACCAATAAATGTATTAACAAAAACTTATGTTTATATTAATCAAATCTTAATTTGTGGGTGACCACCATTTTAAATTATTTTTAAATAATTTATTTATTGAAGAGAAAAGATTTGGCTCCGCCAGGAGTCGAACCCGGGTCTCCCGTGTGACATGCGCGGATGCTAACCACTGCACCACAGAGCTCGGCTCCAAGCAGAGCCAATCTTTTCATATGTCCTTGATATAATCCTTTCATATCATATATAAACATAATTTAATATTGACATATGTCAATAAATACCAAAAATTGGACAAAATTTGTCCACCTCCCGTTACTACTCACAAAATTTGTGAGATCAGGGGAGTAGGTATCAGTGAAGAGAAAGGATTGGCTCTGCTTGGAGCCGAGCTCTGTGGTGCAGTGGTTAGTATCCGCACATGTCACGCAGGAGACCCGGGTTCGACTCCCGGCGAAGCCAAATCTTTTCTCTTCAAAAAATAAATTATTTAAAAACTAAAATACAAAATCATATGGATAACAATATGGCAAAATTCAATAAGATTATATCTTGACTCTTCTTGAATACCTCATAAATAAAATAATCAAAATAAAGTGGACAATAAAAGGAGTAAAAATATTTTTGTTCAAGAAAAATGCTCAAACTAAACTAAATTTTAGCTTTCATAAAAAATACAACTTTGCATATGGTAACATTGCTAACATTAATGTACACATTTATAAACACACATTTATTAAATATTCTAGAATGATTAGAGTGTTTCCAAGTTCCTCGGCCAGTCCAAATAACTGGATCCTCTCCACTCAATAATGTAATGTTCAGGCAGTTATATATGATGAAAAATTAACTGTCCTTTTTCTCATTGACTTCTCAAGGGCCTTTGATTCAATTAAAATACAATTAAAATACCCATTATTTTTTTCGAAATTAAAATTATTACCCTTTCCCATTAGCTCTATCTTTTGATTTCAATATTTCTCTGTCAACTTACCCAAGCAGTTGCCATCCCCAACCAATCTTTATCTTTTCTACTTTACTCTGTCTTTAAGAATTTTCCTAGACAAGCATATCTCCTCTTCTTTTTAACTCTTACATTAATGACATCCATAAATCAATCCTTCATTGTTCCCATAGCCTCTATGTCGGTGATGCCCACATCTATTTATCCTCCTCTTCTTTTTGAGGTATCAGCAGTATTTACTGCTGAATATGTGCATACTAATTCTAAAATTATAATTAAGAAGAATTATATGCATACTAATTCTTTTAATCAAACTCATTTTCATTGGGTGTCAACATTTGAAAAACTATCATTTAAAAAAAATCTGGTGTAATGCGCGCAACACACACTTTCACTTACGTAGATTATAAATTGACATGTTTCGATAATATGTCCTCAACTTCCATGGGCGTACCCAGCGGGGGGCAGGGGAAGGCCAGCTGCCCCCCCCCTGGAAGGCTGAATGCAATAATTTTTTAAGGCGGGAAGCAGTAATAGAATAATTGTTTTCAAGCAAATAATTGTAATAACTTAGTTGATAAAGCTTCTTCTTCTTCTTCTTCTTCTTCCTCCTTTGTGCCTTTCAGCGTGGAGGCGCCTCAGTCCAAGCCAGCCATGCACCCCGATCCTTAGCCAGCGCTTTCATGGCATTCAGGCCTCGTCCTCTTTTCTGTCCCAGCCTAGTGATGTGGTCTGTCCACGTTAGTCTAGGTCTGCCCCGGGGACGTCTTCCAGTCGGCCTAGCTTCAAAGTACTTCCTTGGGTCACGGTCCTCTTCCATACGGCAAAGGTGGCCAAACCATTTCAGCTGCCTCATTTCAATGATATCTCTTACAGCTGATACTCCCAGGTCCTCTCGTATTCGTTGATAAAGCACTGCTATAATTATATATAATTTTGGTTTCATTTACCTTTTCCGCGGTAAGATGTTACAACCTGAACGATCATAGCTTGCCCCCCCCCTAGTTTTGATCCTTGTCAACTTCACACATTTATATGCTTATATTTGTATATCTCCATAAGTTATAGAGTATTTTTATTGCAAAACTTGAAAGTTCTCATTACTTTTAGATTCATTATTGCTTATTTGTTTGTTTAAGGGGCCAAATTTTATCAAGATTCGAGTTTTTTTTACTACTTGGTTGTTTTTTACTGAGAGTTGCTTTTTGTAAAGATATCGGGAAGGTGAATCGATAGAAGGTGAATTTAAGTCTCATAGTAAAGTTTGACTCTTATGCCTTTCTGGAAACCGAGAGCAATTACTGTTCCTTCGCTTTATATTGCATTCAGAAATCTATTATGGAACTAAACTGAAATATAATTAATTAAAGATTATCTTATACCATATTTTTCACACTTTAAATGCTTTGAATTATTTGAGCATCACTTATTTACTCTCTAAAGTAAAATAAAAATTATTAAATTGAGTGCATCCTGTTGCAGTCTCAGAATATATTTTTAGATTGCGGTGGACGTTTTGGACAAATGTGTTCATAATCAAAACAACCCTTTTTTCATGTAAATATTAAATGAATTCTTTTGGCATTCCAGTTATGAATTTTTCAATTAATGGTGTATTTAATATCTTGTTGCTTGCATGTGACGTGCTAACTAGTTAAATACAATAATTAAATAAATACATCATTAATTGACAAATTCTATAACTGTAATGCCAAAAGAATTCACTTAATATTGACATGAAAAAAGGGTTGGTGATGAATATGGACACATTTGTCCAAAACGTCCACCACAATGTAAAAACATAAATAAATATATTCTGAGATTGCAACAAGATTTTGATTAAATTTACGCGGTCACATTAATACTCGATTCTCATTAAACATGACTGTCAGAACAGTCTACGCCTAATAAACGATAGAGAAGTTCACCCGGCGATTTTTCTCAGAAATAAAAAAAAATGCCCACGAAAACGGTTTCTTCTACACCTCAACTAGTCTCTTTGGATGTCGTATCCGCATTGTTAGATAAAAAACTGGCCCCTCTTGCTACGAAAGAAGATATTCAGTCACTTAGAAATGAGATTACTTCCCTTAGAGAAGAAAACACTGGCCTGAAGGCTGAAATTAATTCTTTAAAAGCCTTATATCGCAATTCAGAATATCGAATTGAAGAATTAGAAATTTCCTCTCGTCAAAACAATTTAATTTTTAAAGGGTTTAATGTACCTTCATCTGGTGGCTGTACTTCTTTTCTGACTGACTTTTGCAGGGAGATTCTTAAGGTCGATCTTCTTCCGGAAAACTTAAATGTTTTTCCTTAAGGTCATAAAAGTAACGTTAAGCGACCTCTTCTAGTCTCTTTCTCTCGCCCGCAAGATAAAAGGCAAATTCTCAATTCCACTAAACTACTAAAAGGCACAGGATATGTTATTCACCAAGATCTTCCAGAAAGCACTCGAAGAAAAAGAATTAAGTTGCTCCTGTTAAGACGTGAAATATTAAGGCTTAATAACCGTCTTAATGTGCAGGTTAGAACAAATTATCTTTTTGTTCTAGAACATAAATTTTTCTGGTCCAATGAGGAAGGTTTGAGGTTTTCGAGTGAAAATGGCATTAATAAGCTAAACAATTTAGTTGGTGCTAACCTCTCCGCTTTTGTTGCTGCTTTACAGCTTCTGGCTTCAGTTTTCTGGCTCTCTACCTAAAGACTATTTTTCTAAAGTTGTTCACCAATCTGGTCTGCATCTCGATGGCAGATTATCTAATGCCCACTCCTCAAGCGCTTCAATCCCGTCCTGAGATCTTGCTGCCGTCTGCCTGAATAAATCTTTGAGTACATCTCCAGGTTCTTCCGTCAATACTATTTCAATGGTTTTTTATAATATTTCAGGTTTAAAATCAAAAATTGAAAACTGTCCTACTTTGTTTCTTAATTTTTTGAGAAAATTTGATGTTTTTGTTTTAATTGAAACATTTGTAATAAAAGACGATTTTTGTAATTATGTAAATTACTTTTCAGAGTTTCACTTGGTCTGGGAGCCAGCTTTACTCGAGTTTTACTTTCTTCCGGTTTATTTGAATAGTAAGAATTAGGAGACAGACTTTAAAGCTCTCTCTGAATTTTATGCATCCTGCCCTAGAAAAAAGATAGTTTTGGTCGGTGATTTCAATGTTAGAGTCGGTTCAGCCCAGGTGATTCCTGATGATTTAATAATTAACAATCCAAATTGTTCTTTAACCAGAAAATCAAAAGACTTAGTTCTAAATTCTCGTGTTTTAAATATTATAGACTTTTGCAATGAAAATGATCTTATAATTTTAAATGGCCGTTTTTTTCCAGATACAGAGGGTGAATTTACCTTTGTTGGTCCTATGGGTTCCTCTGTCAATGATCTCTGTTGCATTCCCTTTGATTATATACCTTTTGTCCATCGATTCGCAGTTTTAGAAGAGACTTTTTCCGACTACCTCCCCCTCTCCATCACTTTCAGTCTTCTTTCAGAAATTAATTGTGTCTCCATGCCATTGCTTCCTCAGCTTTATTGGAATGACTCTAGCAAGGAAATATATAAGGCAAACCTTGATAAAATAATTGCCAGTATCCCTCAATTTCCAGAAAATCCTCAGAACTATGCCGATGTGTTAGTCAACTGTATTAAAAAGGCATACTCTCCTTTAGCATCCAAGAGCCCATCATTCATAAAAAAATTCCAAAAGAATCCATGGTTCGATTACCTTTGTCTGAAGGCTAGGAAAAGATCTTTTTGCCACCTCAATTTATTTAGAAAAACAAATTCTAGATTTGCAAAGGAAGCTTACATCACTGCTAAAAAAGATTTTGTGAATATTTGTAAAGCTCAAAAAGCTGAATATTTTTCTTCCTTTTCTGAAAAATTTAAGGCTGCTCATGATTCTAAGCAATTTTGGAGTTTGGTGAATCGATTTCGTAAAAGAACCTTCATTCTTGGAAATGATATCTCATTGGATGCCTTAGTTTCACATTTTAAAAACCTTCTCAATCCTTCCGTACTTTGCTCCTCCTCTTACACTGACCCGTTTATTTTCTCTACTATTCTGGACTCCCCTTTTACTCTGGATGAACTGAATGCTACTATATTAACCCTTAAAAACAATAAAGCCCCTGGTCCGGACAAACTAGTTTATGAATTTTATAAACATGCTACTCCTCTCTTCTTAGATAATATCCTCTCCTTTTTTAATTATATTTTTGAGATTGGCGATCTTCCACTATCCTTTAGTAAATCTGTAATTTTTCCTCTTTACAAACATGGAGACCCTAATATAGTTTCAAATTATTGAGGCATTTCTTGCATGGACACTATAGCCAAAATATTTACTTCCTTGCTTCTTCGTCGCCTGGAGGATTTTGTTTCATTAAATAATTTATTGAGTGATTTTCAGACTGGTTTTAGGCGCGGTTATTCCGCAGTTGATAACATATTTGTACTGACAAGTTTAATTCACCTAGAATTATCAACGAAGGGTGGGAAGTTATTTTGCTTCTTCGTCGATTTTAGATCTGCGTTTGATTCCATTGATCACCAGTCTCTATTCTTAAAGTTATTCAACCTTGGTGTTTCCTCTCGGTTTATTCTTATTTTGAAAAAGTTGTATTCTTTTGCTTGCTCCTCAGTTTGAGGTTTAGACCATAACTCCGAGTTCTTCCGTGTTGGCTCCGGTGTAAGACAGGGGTGTCTACTCAGTCCAATCCTGTTTGCCCTCTTTCTGGATGATCTTGTGTCATACTTAGAGGGAGGAATAATGATAGGAAGTCTGAAAGTTAAGATTCTGCTATACGCCGATGATATCGTTCTGATAGCCAATAATCCTACAGCTCTTCAAAGGAATATTAATATTCTTGAATGTTACTGTAAGCAGTGGAATTTGACGGTGGAAAAATCTAAAATAATGATCTTTCGGAATGGTGGAAGATTGGCCTCTTCAGAAAGGTGGTTCTATAAAGGAAAACAAATTGAAACGGTAAATCGTTTCAAATATCTCAGTGTTACTTTAACACCGCTCTTAAGCTTTTTCCCTCATTTGAAAGATAAAGTAGACGTGGCTAAACTAGGTCTTAACAGACTATGGTCAAACTTTATAATGAACAAAAACGTCCCATTAACGGCAAAATTCAAGTATTCAACAGTGCCGTTGTAACTTATGGTGCCCAAGTGTGGGGGTTTCAGTCTTATGAAGTCTTGGAGAAATTTCAGAGATTTTTTGTAAGAAAACTGTTTAGTTTGCCTTCTTCCACTCCCAATTATATGGTGGCTTTAGAGACCTCTTTGGAACCTCTTATGATTTACACCCTTCGCCTCCATGTGAAGTATATTATGAAAGTTCTTTCTCTTTCGGAACATAGGCTCCCAAAGATAGTCTCCCAACAAACAAGAAACAAGAAATTATTCTGGTTTAACAATTGGCTGTCTCTATTCCGCTCTTTTTCCTTACCATTCTCTAGTGATGACATGGGTTTATGGAGTCAACAATTTTCAGCCTTATTTTCCAAAATAAAAAAGGATTACTACGAAAAGAGCTTTAATCGCGCGATTGTATCAGACCACTTTCTTTTATACAAAGTTTTAATCTCGGATTATAAAAACCGCGTTACTGCATCTCTCTCCAAAGATTTGAATTTTTTGGAGGTGAAATGACTGCTTAAATTGAGGGGAGAGCTTCTTTATTTGAATTATCGTCCTTGGTTTTAAAATGATCCCGATCAGTCAAGATGTTCTCTATGCAATTGCAGTTCTCGTGAAGATTTGTATCACTTCTTGTCCTCTATTGGCTGAGTTTTGTTTACTTTATTTTAACAAGCGCTCTCTCACACGGGATGAGATAATTTCTTTTCTGACTGGTCTCTCTCATCCTCGTCCCTTGATCCGTTTTGCTCGTCACGCTTGGAGGGCTAGGTACTCCTGGATGTCTGATATTTAACTTTATAAGTTCTATTCTTTACTTTATTTTTACTATGGTATATTGAATCTAAGATTTTTTCTTTTATTTATTTTTTCTTTGTATTTTTTTTATTTATTGTTCCTCAGAGTATAATTATCCCTCTTTAATTATTTTCTTTCTATCTTTGTTGTACGTTATTTAATATGATAAAAGTAACTCATAAGTTAATTAATTTCTACGTTTTATTTTATTTATTGTAATTGCATAGTTGTATTTTATTATTGTTTACTTGAGCTTGTACACTTTTTACTTTCAGTGAACTCTGGCAGACGGCTATTGCCATTGCCATGTATACTTTATTTTTTAATCCTTTTGTAAATTTTGTATATAGCTAACAATAAAGTATTATTATTATTATTATTAAACATGACGAGTTTGATCAAAATCGTTTGAGCTGTTTTTGATGATATCAAAAAAAAAAGTTAAAATGAGAGGAAATTTATTAAATAAAGGGTACGAGTTCTGAACAGTGGCTCCTGCGTCGTTCACTAAGGCGTCCTTCAAAGTAAGGCCCAATATCCACTGAAAAGGACCCTTTTGGTTGGAGGTTTATCTATCTCTGAAGAGCGAGCAGGAGTCGAAAGCTGGAATCTATTAAAGCTGTCAAGGCCCCATTTTTAACAGAAAAAAACGCGATGGGAGTTCAATAACTTCACGGTTACATAACCTCTTAAAACATTCCATTCCCAGAAGCCACTCTTTAGAACCAGTACCAAATAAAGTGCCCCCTCCATTTGACCAATTTTGATGAAATTTTCGCTGTCACATAGTGGGCATATACATACACCAAATACCCAATTTTAGGTTCATTATAGTTTTTGAGCTAGTCTGTTCACATACACACACACACAAAGACCATTTCGTGGGACTTAGGGACTTAAGGGACCCCAAAATTGTATTTCCATTGAAAACCAGAAGTTGAAATTTTTTACGATCGCAATACTTTTCTTTACTATATATTTCATATATAGATAAGTGAAAGTAAAAATATATTGATAATTAACACTATCTCACATGTTGTGTTATCCTTGCAGGTTCTAATCCAAACCTTAGCAACAAATTGATAAAAACTGATTTTGTACAGCAAATTGAAAATGGGTCTGTTATAATTAAATCAGCAGAGCTTGATCATACTGGTTATTATACATGTGAGGCTGAAAATGGAATAGGAAAACCATTGATTAAAACTGTATCACTAAAAGTGAGAGGTAATATTATGATTTCTTATATGTTATAAAAGAAACTAAATTATATATATATACATATATATATATATATCATTCATATATATTATTTACAATCGCATGCTTACCTGTTTATTCTCCTTAAGTAGGATCATTAGTACATTTAAAATTTAAAAATCTGCTGTTGCCTGGCCCATCGCCCCTGAAGCGTACTGAAGGCCTGCTTGCTTAAAGGTCGACTGCAAGCGCGATCTATTGCTATTTATAATTTGTGAATAGTGATTTGGTATATGGGCTGCTTCCTGTTTTGTATTTAATATACTGTATTGATTACTTGAGATATAAATGGATTCAACTGTTTTTTGTTTTGGCCGGGAGGTGGATTTATGTTGGATTTGATGTTCTCAAAATCTATTTCATGTCTGTTTTCTTCTGCATGGTTTCCAAAAGAAACCAAAATTCATCGTCCTGGTGTATATTCTTTTATTAATTATATTAAACGATCTACCAACCACCAAGATAAAAAGTTTTATTTTTATTTGTAATATTAACAAAATCATATGATGGATTAGAGAATTTAATATTATTCTTCCATAATTTATTTTAATATTTATTTACTACATAATATTATCTTTTTCAGTGCCAGCTCATTTTAAGTCCCATCACATTAGCTACTGTGGGATATCTGGTGAGTCCATTAGACTTATTTGTGAGGCAGAAGGGGATTCTCCAATTCATATTTCATGGAGTGAAGCTCCTCGTCAAAATCTCCCATTACCACAAATAAGATATACAGAAAATGGAGTTTCTTCTGAAATTTTACTTGAAAAATTGACCAAGTATGATTCTGGAAAGTATTATTGTGTTGCCAGGAATGATTTTGGTTATGACACCAAGATAATACAGTTAATAATTGCTGGTAAGGTTTCTTTTTTTTTTTTTTTTTTTTTTTTAATTCCATCGTAATTGTAGGAACGAGATATCTATCATATGTCATGAACTTTGCATATAATTATTTTATTGTTAAAAAGATATATAAAAAGATTCCAAACGCAAAGGTTGTATTATTATTTATTAATATTTAACCGTAATCTTATAAGTATTTGGATAATTTAGACTTAGAGTTTCTAAGTCTTATGCTGCTTGTGTTCTTAATTATTTTCATAACAATGTAGCCTTTTTCAAAAGGATTTTCATAACATTTTTTTGCCTTGCATAAAATTAAACCATTTTTAAGAAAAAATCTCTGTAATTAACTGTATTAGAATATTAACTTTGAAAATGTTATAATAGCTGCTGAACATTTGATCAGGTTTTAAGTGCAAGATCACTGATATTTATGAATTTAAATATGAACCTTTCGTAATCAGTTAATCATTAAAATTATTTTTAGAATTTCCAACATTTTATTAAACAAATTTATGAATGTATTACATAATATAAATAGGTAACATTCAACAACAACAAAAATCTAACTTATATAGACAATTCAATTTACTTAATACAATAATATTCCATTGTAAAACATTAAACAATCATTAAACATCATTAAACATTAAACAATGGATCAAGAAGTCAAGGAGTACAAAGACCGTTATTTTTTTATCATCTATCATAGCCTTAACGTCACTGGTGATTTCTATGAGCGCATATTGTGAGGATCCAGTTGATTGAACTGAATGAAGTTTGAATCCTATTTATCTTATGTTTGTTATTAGGAATTCTGACAGTTCCCAGATTTAGATGTGTGGTCTCGATTGATTCAGTTAATAGAAGAACTGCTGTAGGGGAAAAAAAATAAGTTCTTTAATTAATGTTATTTTTCATAAAGATGCAGGGCTATTAGTGTATTTAAATACAAAAAATCAAGATTATATTTAATTCTCCGTAATAATTCCCGGAAAAGGAGTAAAGTATGTTTTCTTATGGGGGTCGCATTCCTTATTGAATAAAACAGTTTTATCTGTTACAAAGGAGTACCTTTGTAAATTAGATCATTTTTTTTTTTTTTTTTTTTTTTTTTTTTAGAAAAGCAGTTATTTACTTTAATAAGATGATTGATAAAATGAACTTTCTGGAAGTCATACAACACAAAGTGTTGGAGTTTACCTAATCCAATTTTTGAAATGTTCAAAAGTTTCAATGATATCAACAAATTATTTAATGTACTATGAGGACTGCAAATTTTATTATTAGGCCCTGAATATAACTTTTTTTACAAACTAGATTACCAGATGGATGAAAACTGAGTACTCTTTGAATGGTAAAACTGAAAATTTCTCTATTTTTATTTAAACTCTATAAGATTTTCAATGGAAAAATAACTGCTATTTGAAAACACGCAGTTAAACAAACATAAAGGGAAATACCTTGCCTTTATAGGAACTTTTTGGTTGGAAATTTGAAGTAGAATTGCTGACAAAATTCTGTGTATATATATATATATATATATATATATATATATATAAACAAACCACGATGTGATTATTACAGAAGCACCTGATGTTCCTAAGCATCTTGAAGTCTTTGAAATTGGAAGCAGATGGGCTAATGTTCACTGGGAGCACCCTGATGACTCAGGAAGTATTGTAAAAAACTACATACTGCAATTTAGAGAGAAGCATTTACACAGTCAGTGGAATAATTTAACTATAAATGGAGAAATGAAGAGTACAAGATTAGGAACATTGTTACCAAACACTTTATATGAAATTAGAATAATGGGAACTAATAAAGTTGGGACTGGTGAAGCAAGTGATATAATCACTTTTTCAACACTTCAAGAAGGTAAAAAGAAACCTTCATTTATACAGATAAAATAATTCATATGTCTATTTTTTTTTTCATCAATTCAGTTTTTAATTAAAATGATATGTCGATTAGTATGAATTTTGTGAAATTTTGCATATGTCTATTTCTTTTATTAAATACAGTGTCAATTTCAGTAAATAAATAAATAAAAATATGTAACTTTTCCTAACACTCAAAGGAAAAAAAATTATAAACATAAAATTATTCATATATCTGTTTTAATTAATACAGGTGTAAATTTCAATAAAAACATAAAAACAATATTTCTATTAGCATTAATAACATTAATTATTTTATTATAAATTAATCTACTAATTCAATTAATTAAATTAGCATAAATAAAAACAATATTTATATTAGCATGAATTTTGAAGATATAATTATTGACATTCTGTATTTAATCTCTCTATACCTCAATTTGTTTCTTTAATATAAATATTACTATTATTTTGGGTACCATAAAGCCGTTTGCAGAGAATTGTAAAAGTTTTGCCAAATTGTAGTAATCTTACTATGAATACCATAAACTGTTTGGAAAATTTTTCTTTTTGAATTTAATAAATCAAATATTTTTCTGATGGTTTTCAAATGTTTAAAGATTATAAGTTCAAAGAAAAAAAATTGTGAATGAGAAAATACAATACAGTGATCAAATCATATATATATGTGTGTGTAATTTAATGATATTTTAATTTGTATTTTTTCATTAATTAGTCTTGATCATTTCTTTCAGCACCAAATTCAGCTCCTGAAGATGTAATAGTTGAAGCTATTAGTCCTGGAACCTTGCTCGTTAAATGGAAGGTAAGAAAAGTCATGGGGAAAAAGGTCATCAGATAGATTCATACAAATCAATCAATTACTGATGATTAACCATTAATTGAAAAAAATATTTATAATTAAAAGGCTAATCATCTGTATTACTCCATTCCCATAACTTATTCTGCTACCTAGTTGTATTTTACAAATGGTAAAACTCTTCAGCTAGTAATATAAGAAGCCCCACAGGGAAAAGGATTTGAATGGACCCACTAAATTTAATTTTTATTGCAATTTTATGTAATTTTGAACATCCCAAAAATATCTATTATTAGGATATATTTACTCTAAAAAAAAGTATATATAACATATGACAGGAGGCCAGACCTCTTATTTCTTAGGATGATGCGGACCTGAGTAACATATTTAACCTAGAACCCCAAGTATTCTTTACAAATATAATCTCTCTTCCTAAATTTTCTAAGGAATATATATAGGTGTCAGATATCCTCACCTTATGGAATTTCTTTGATATTTGTGTATTGAAGTTATTGTTTCTGGGTGTTCTTGAATGGGTTCAACATTTTTTTGCCTTCTAATCATTGTTTTTTTTTCTCAATATTTTTGCTCTTTAAGTACCAAAGTAGGTTGAATTCTTTTGTAATTTCATTTCTCAATTTTTTAATCCTATTAGAGCAGTATAAATGTTTTCACTTGCTGCAATTAATAAGATCAATTCTTAATAGAAATAGAAAATCTTGATTCTATATATCTGTAAGATCAAACTCACCTTATGTACTTAAGATTCTGTGTTAAATTTTTTTTATATCCAATTTACTTCAATGTGCAATTTTTAATTGTTATATAAAACTTATTGATTATATTGAGTCATTAGTAATGAATCACTGTTACTTCAATTTTGTTCTAGTCATCCAGAAGTGATTTTGAAGCTAAAGACATTATAGGTTACCAGATTTTTTATAATGAAATATCTGCTAACCAGCAAAATGTGAAAACAGTTTGGGGTCATCAACATTCAGCAAAAATTACAAATCTAAAACACTTCAATAAATATGAAATATTCGTGAGAGCATTCAATCATGTAGGTCATGGACCACATTCTATCTCCATTGTTTCTTCCACTATGGAAGGAGGTAAATTATATTGTTTTCTAATATTTATTTTTACTTTTATCGCTACTCCTTCGATCTGGAGAAATATTTTTAGTTTCTCAGCTTACAGATTATTACTGTAACTTAGAATAAATAAAATAAAAATGGGTGAAATATTCGTAATGATTAATAAAAATTATATTTATGTGCAATATTTAACTATTTTATGAACATTATATCTTTCTTTTTAATTTTTTATTATACACTTCCCACACCATTTCAAGGCTTTACCACATCCTCAGGATTAGATGGCTAGATAGATAATTTCTGTCTTATAATGAGTTATTAGTAATTAATTATGTACTCAGTAAATAAAAACACTAGTAAAACTCTGGTCTATTAGTGGTCTGGAGCCAACCTATTCTATTAACACATTCAACGCCAACGCCATATTCTCTAGCTGAACCAGGTGGCCAGAGGGTTTTGGGTCATCATTGAGCCGGTACAGCCTCAGGCTGTACTCGGCCACCAGAGTCGCCAAAGAGTTTGTTAACCCGCAACGCACCAGTTTAAAGGGCTGTTACCTTTCATTTCGTTATTATTTTTTTTTTTATGTTTCATATTACTGTTATAAAAAAAAAAAAAAATAAAAATAAAATAAAAAAATAAAAAAAGTGAAGAGTAGTTCCTTTGATAGTTAAACTAATTGTGGGTATGGGAATTTTCATTTAAAAAAATCATCATCAAATTACTGTAACAAATCATTATTTTTTTCTTTATAAATTTTATTTTTAAAAAACATCATGTATAATAAAAATATATAACAAATAAAAATAATAATATATAACAAATAAAAATAAATAATACAAATAATAATAAGGGATTACAATTATAATACATAGAGGAATTGCATTCTTACACCTAATTATTTTAAACTAACTATAATTACACTATTTACAATTTTTTTGTGACAAGAGTTTGGCGAAGAGTGATATTATTATTATTTATTATTTGTAATATTATTATTATTATTATTTAATATATTTTATTCCTTAGTGTTTTTATGATAATTATATATTTTTAATGATTTTCTTTGTGTGTAATACTGATGGAGCTCTATTCAATCAGTCAGTAGTTTCTTTTTTTTTTTCTTTATTTATTTTTGTTCATTTATTGAAATATAACTCTCCACATCTGCTTTCTATGTACTTATTCATCACAATGAATATTCACAACAGAAATATATGTTTTTTTTTTTTTTATAATACTATTTAACCACTGTCCCTTAAAATATTTTTTTCCTATATTTTCGTAAAATAATTTTTTTTCAAAGAATATTTTTATATTTTGCACACCAAAGTTATTAATTTTCAAATGTTTTTAATTTAGGCATAAACACTTTATCATAATATTTTTTATCATGGTATCCTGTTGTTAATTTTAATTTATTGCTAAGAATGCATAATAAATAAATGTATTTGTGTGTGTGTGTATATATATATATATATATATATATATATATATATATATATATATATATATATACCAAAAAATCTTTTTATATAATACAAAGTTCAATTCAAATATTAGGTAGAACTTTGGAAGTGAGGCTCCTATTTAGGCATCATTTAGGGTAACCCTCTCAACTGAAAAGGACTCCTTGGGGGTTCATTTTTCCCTTAAAAGGAGTGGGAGTCAAAAGCTGAGATTAATTATAGCTAATCAGGGCTCTTTTTAATTGAAAAATATGTGATGGGTTGAATATTACAGTCACATAACTTTTCAAATAGGCCACACCCAGGAGCTGCTGCTACAAAGTAGTACCAAATATTAAATGTATTGACTTATATTGACATGTAGGTTGTAATACAATCATAATTATTTTAATAAAAACATTTGATCTAAAAAATAAATTAATTTTGCTTTAAATAATTTATTTTTGAAGAGAAAAGATTTGGCTCCGCCGGGAGTCAAACCCGAGTCTCCCGCGTTACATGCGCGGATGCTAACCAATGCACCACAGAGCTCGGCTCAAAACAGAGCAAATCCTTTCTCTTCACTGATACCTACTGATATCCTGATGAGATAGGGGGAGTAGGTACCAGTTAAGAGGAAGGATTTGCTCTGCCTTGAGCCGAGCTCTGTGGTGCAGTGGTTAGCATTCGCGCATGTAACGCGGGAGACCCGGGTTCGACTCCCGGTGGAGCCAAATATTTTCTCTTCAAAAAATAAATTATTTAAAAATAATTTAAAATGGTGGTCACCCACAAATTAAGATTAGATTAGTATAAAATAATTTTACTTTAATACTGAATAAAGTATAATTTATACCATTTCAGCACCAAGTTCACCACCAAAAGATTTCAAATGTATTAGTACTTCTTCCGAAAGTATTAGATTAAAGTGGGAACCACCTCCAGTTGAGTTTCAGAATGGTGTTATTCTAGGCTACAAAATATTTTTCAAGAAAATCATTTGGAAATACAATGCTTTTGGTTAGTGAGTATTATATTTGAACCTTTTGAAAGTATTAAATGTTATAAAATCATCATTTGTTTTAATTATTCTATATAATGTATTGAACCTATTTTTTCCTGCTCAAAGAATCCCTGGAAATAAGAGGATTAGGGAGTAAACTCATGACTCAATCACAGTGACAAATATAACTATTGGGTTGTAAAAAAAGTTTGTAGCGTTTTTTAAGAATATATTTAATTAAAAATTTCAGATACATGTAAATATTTTTAATCAATGATATATGACCCATTTTGATCTATAACTTGTTTCCATCTTTCAGGTAATTTTGTAATTCCGTCCTCCCAGAACTGTTCAGTTTTCTGCGCGATGAACTCGTCTATGTGCTTTTTACAGTCATCGAGCGAGTTATATTGTTTCCCGTTGAGGGAGTTTTGGAGAGACCGGAATAAGTGGTAATCTGTTGGGGCAAGATCTGGTGAATAGGGTGGGTGGGTTATCACATCCCAGCCAAACTCTAACAATTTTTGCCGAGTCTGTAAAGACACGTGAGGACGGGCGTTGTCGTGGTGAAAAACAATGCCTTTGCGATTAGCCAATGCTGGACGCTTTTGCTCAACCGTGTTTGTTTTTGCGATATCCCGGGTCGTATAGTGAGGGTTATCGGTCACTAATTGTTGAATTTGTTCGTCTTCAACAGTTGAAGGACGACCAGAGCGCTTGGCGTCTTCCAACTCAAAATTTCCGGTTCTGAACCGAGCAAACCACTTACGGACGATGCTTTCCCCTACGGCGTCATCTCCATACACGCTGCAAATTTTGTTGACCGTCTGTGCAGCGGATTTTCCTTTTCGGAAATAAAATAGCATTATATGGCGAAAATGACTTTTTTCCTCCTGCATTTTGGACTAACACAATACACTTGAACAATAGAAGATCCCGATTGAAACTGATGCATAAAAGAACGTTATCTAATCCCTTTTTAGGATATGAAAACATTATTGAACATGTAAACAGGATTAACAAACACATAAAGGATTAAATTAAAATAATGAAAAACGCTACGAACTTTTTTTACAACCCAATAAATAAAGTTTAAGAAAAGAATGAAGTTGCATATTTAAAATGCCTTTACAGAACATCAAATTAAACTGGACGAGAACCCTTGTATGGTAAAACTCTGAGTGAAACAGCATCTGTGGTCAATGGTCTTATGATCATGAATAATAAAGACAGGCCCAAAAAAAATTCAGCTGTTGTTTCAACACTCCCTGTATCAGAGGTAGTAGGAACCATAAAAACAAGAGATAAAAATTCATCATGGGCTGTTGAAGATCATCATACTTCAAAAGCACGACTATTATTATAATTTAACAAGCAATAAGCAAATTTAGAATAGGGTATTAGGGGCTAAATGGACATTCATTGTTCAAAGAAACTTGTGATTAGAAGTAGCTCACTGTGCAGCTACAGAGCAGGGGAGCAAACAGCAGTATTGCACTTTCCCGAAATATGCCTATTTGTGTGAAAAAAATTTAACAAAAGAATTGTTAAAGGTGCCAACACCTTTAGCAAAAAAAGCTCTTCGAGTTCCAGTGCCATGAGACTTTTATCAACTCAGCATTAAGAGGCCTTCCCCCATGGCCTGATAAAAATCCCGAATAGCCTAAAAGCCGAGGAAAGAGAGGGAAAAAAATGCTCCTAGGAAGAGTGGTATAAATCAAGGGAATCCCTGCCTCTCCAAGTTATACCCAATTTCAGTAAATTTGAATTGAAGTTTAATTATTTATTATAATTTGTATTACCTAAATTAACTTTTTAAAATATTCATTGATTATTAAGTGAAAATTTGGACTATCAGTGTGAAAAATGTAATTTCTCTCCTTAACTCATTTTGTCTCATAGATGCGTTTACGCATCATTAATATAAATATTTTTTTGCTGTATATTATTGTGGATTTTTGTTTTTAATTAATGTATAAGGCTTTTAATTATTTCTTAAAACATCTTCACAAGATTTGTTATTTTTTTCAAGTATGTTTTTGAGAACTTTAAAACTTCAAATATGCACGCTTCAGGAATGTGAAGTTTTCAAATTCATATTCCTGAAGTGTGCATATATTAATGACAGTTGACTTAATTGATTAACTTCATTCACACTAAATTATTGGTGTTTCAAGAATAATATGAAAAATAAATTTTTAGCAGTTTTTAATAATTTTTTTTTTTTGTTTAAGGAACATAATAATGATAAAAAAAAAAAAAATTGGGGCTGATTTTTTCAAATTCGATCCATTAATATCCCATAGTTGCATTTTTGGTAAATAGTGTTCCCGAAAGGCAATAATTTTTAAATTAAAACCAATCATATATTTTCGACATGCATTAACATATCAATAGAAAGAAACACAATAAATTCATATTATTTCTACCCAATGGACGAAATGGTTTGAAACAATTCTGTAATAACAATTAACGGGTCTTTTTTAGATTAGGCCCGCCAGTTACTTTTAGTAGTAACTGTTATTATTTGCTGTTCCTAGGTACTTAGATAATCTAATCGAACATATGTTATAATAATAAACATTAATCATTCAAGTGAGATTATTTGAAAAAATATACATGTTCACAAATATGCAAAATATTTTGGACTCTAAAAAAAAACCAAAGATGAAGCTAGTGCGCGTCTATTTTACATAAATAGTGGGATACTCCCAGAAGTTTTAAAATGTAAAAATGGACACGAAATGAAGTTCTATAATAAAAGGGAAAAATAGAGATGCAACAAGAGGGAATGCCAGCAAGAGGCAGGAAAATATTATCATATTGTTAAATCATATAAAAAAGATTTATTATAAAAAAGAATGTGGAACACGCAGAACAATGATAGACTCTTATTTGTGTGAGTTCCTGTGGAGGCAGCGCTACCAAGGAGAGGATTTGTTCGCTAGATTTTAGACATAAAGGAATACTGGCCTGCAGAAAGTTAAAAGAAGAAGAAGAAGAAGTATTACCAATTATTTGTTCTAAATATTATTAAAAATGCATATTTCAATAAATTTAATAACACATGTTTCCAATATAATAAATTTTTTTTATTTAGCAAATAGTAACAGCTACTACTAAAAGTAACTGGCGGGCCTAATCTAAAAAAGACCCCAATTAATTTGATAGACATTCTCATCATTGTTAATAAGGTAATTGAATATTCATTCTTTTAGGGATACCAGGTGATACAAAAGTGAAGAAAAGCACTGGAATAGAAATGAACATCCATGGGCTTAGTCCATATTCAAACTACAGTTTTAAAGTTCTTGGTTTCACATCCAGTGGAGAGGGAGTCGAGTCTGCACCAATTTACTGTTATACCAAAGAAGATGGTAACTAATTAAAATTGAAAAATAATTACAATTATAAACATAAACAAATATTTAAGAACAAATATCAATTTCTTTGTGAATATAGTGTAAAATGGTACAGAAATGTGCCAGAAACATAAATATGTGCCACCTGGGTCTTTTGTACATCAACGCTCTCTGATTGGTACTTGAAGTTGGGCATTTCCAAAAAAATCAAATCAAAGGTAGGCAAACTGGAGAATGCACTCCATTTAGAGTGAAGGTTATAAGTTGGCATCAGTCTTTACTAATAAATATATATATTTAGGGAACAATTTTTTCATGATTTTCAAAAGTGAAAAAAGTCTCCCCTGTTACTCATATAACAACGCCATTTTGAAGAATATAGTAGTTTTAAATTTTGTATGCATATATGTAGGAATTATATAAAGTTTGGTAAAATTCCAGAAGTTCTATGTGAATGTTGGCAGGAGCTATCAATCAAAACCTTCTAAAAGTGGCTCATTGCTGTACCATTTTGTAGTATTTCATAAGAAGAAGTATGGCTTTCTATTCTATTCCCCTTTTTGAAAAAGAATTAATAGATACTACTGTTTTGTATTAGGCATTTATTCTGTTCAATAAAAGTGTGGAGGTTAATGGTTTGTTTTTGGAAAATGTTCTCGTTAAAAAGGAAAAAAAAAATAATAAATATAGGTAATACCCTCTTAAAAAGGAATTCTAATAATAATGAAAAAATTCCCTGGTCTACAAATATATCGATAAAGTTGTTTTGTTTTTTTGTAGTTCCTGGCTCTCCAGAACAAATAAAGGCACTGGTGGTTACATCAGATAGCATTTTGATAGCCTGGAGTCCTCCTGTTCAACCAAATGGAATCATTACAAAATACAGTGTTTACATACATCAAGGAAATAATGTAACAATCAATAAGTGATTTAGTAATTTTTACATTTTATTTATATTTATCTATATTAAAAAAATACACATACATTCCAATCTTGGTGATTTACAAATAGGGACCAAAAACATGTTTGATCATGAAATATTCAACCCAGATACTGATTGAAATAATTTTTAAAATATGGTATAATAGTTCAAAAAATACAAGGACAATTTTATTTTCTTAATTTTTGTTTATTAAGTGAGCATAATAACCATAATATACAAATTTCAAAACTTTATTATGAAAAAAGAGACACATTTTGCTGATAGACACCTCTTCCCTTCTGCTTCCTGCTCTATGATTGTAAAAATATATTTTCCCTTGACATTATGAGGTTGTTGGATGACTGTGAGTTTATTAATAAAATCCTCTTTCTCGGGTCCTCAACCTCTTCAGAAAACTATTTCATTTTCATTTTATTTTTTATTTTTATTCTCTACAGCATTCTTCTGAAATTTTGGTGATTATTGATTATTATGATTATTTTTGTTATTACATTTATTAAATGACATCTTGAATGTCATTCTTACCTTCTTTGGTTTTTTTAAATGTTCAAAAAGGAGAGGTAAAATCACGAGTTTCATGAAAGAATACTGCCTCAATTAATGGTATATTCTTTAAATTTTAGTAAAATTTGTGTCCTAGAATCCTCTGATAAGGTTTCCCACTGAAAGTATTAAAGAAAAAAAATTAGTTTTCTTGTAATAAGTTAAATGTTTTAACAGAGCTTCACATACCATAAGGTTACTTCACAATGCATGAGCAACTCCAAGAAATTGGCAGAAACTGCATTGCTTGTTTTTAATTTTGAATATAATAAAAATTAAAATCCTTACTTAAGTATTCAAGATGTCATTTAATAAATGTAATAACAAAACTTCAATTTATTATTCATAGAATGTTCAAAAGGAAGTAATCTATCGGAGTACAGCATTAATGTTTGAATGGCGAAGGCTGAAGGAGCACCATCATTATGACTTTTGGGTAACAGCATCTACTGAAATTGGTGAAGGATCTAAAAGCATGAAAGTAACTCAAACGCCCGAATCTCGTGGTAAATATTAAGATATAAATACAATGATAAGCAAAAATTAGCTAACCAATTCTCTTAACACTTCTTTGAACCATTTAAAGTAATGTTCTTGATTGAGTATTAATGAAGCCTTTAAAGAATTAGTTTTAGTTTCTAATCATTGCTAAATTCTTATACGATATAGATAATTAGCCAATCATGAAATATTCTCCTACACTTAAAAGATATTTTAAAAACAAATATAAGAGTATAGGTTTTTTTTTCAAATTTTTGTTTGCACGTTGTCAATTTTTTTATTGGATAGATCTTGCTAAGGAATCCATTTGATTCTCTTTGAATACGCCCCTTCCCATCACTTGAGGTATCTGTAAGTTCCCTAGGGTGCTGCCATTGTTATTTTAGAATTTTATATATCGTGTTAACAAGAAAATTAGGATCATGTTTTATTTTGATATTTAGATTTTTTTTTTTTTTCATAGCACCAGCAAGAATAGCATCTTTTTCTGAACGGCGATTAGGGGGAGAAGGCTCAAGAGTTATTCTTGAATGTTATGCTGTAGGCTTACCTGCTCCAGCTATCATATGGAAAAATTCCCTAGGCCATATTCTTGCTGACACCAAAGATAATTACAGGTAAAGTATTTTTGATTAATTTGTATACTTTTTTTTTTTAAACACAATATTATCTTATGATTATAATAATAAAATTTGATTAAAATAAATAATAAACAAATCCTAAAAAAACGTGAGTCTCTCATATTGCAGTCAATGCTCTACTTATCAGAAATTAAAGCCACATTAATAAAAAACAAAAGCAACACATCCCATTTCAAAAACCTAAAGTGTATTATCTAAATACCAATCCATAAATAGTTTAATATATAAATATTAAGTTTATAGGTAGCAAGTTATTATTGATGTTGAGTTGTATGATAGACAATACCTCTATAATGTAATGCTTGTCCACCTCTTCAGGATGGTAATTAGGAGTGGTTAAGAGAATGCTCATAGAAGATTTTACAATAAATCAAATTATAATGCCTTCCTTTCGATGTAGAATATTTGATATGTGAGCTGTCCTCAGAGAGCAGTGGACAAGTGCTGCAACAATTGTATAAAACTAAGTGCATGTGGATTTCTGCAAGATTCAAATCGGACAACCAATAACTGTAAACTGGAGCTGGAATCAGCCAATGGTATCTGAAAAATATGTCTTGATATAGCATAGTAAACCATCTTAATCTTAAACTATAATAGTGGAATCATTATTGAATGTAGATCTAGTGTCTAGGAAAAGTTGGTTAGAGTATTCATCTCGCGCATTATATATAAGTACACATTTAATTATATTTATTTACTTATATTCTCAAAATTTCTTTTTATTTTATTATTATTCATTCGTAGTTTTTCAATAAGATTTATATTTACAATAGCTTTTTACTATTTATTTATTATAATCCATTTTTCATTAAAAAAAAAAAAGTTGGTTAGAGAGGTGAGTAGTACCACTTCTTGCCTCACCTCTCAACCCATTACTCCTATATACATATATTAAAAAAAAGGAAGAAGACAAATATAATAAACATAAAATACTCTATGATATACAGAAGAAATAAAATAATGGTAATGGCATAGAATAAAGAGTCGTACAGGAATAAAATAAAAATGAAAAACTGTGTAGACTACAAATTTCACAATTTATTCACCACATTACTGTTTACAGTAATTCAATGTTTTAGGATTTTAGCTGATCATAGCCTTCTATTACACCCATTAAAAAAAGAATCAGCTGGTAATTATAGCTGCATCGCTGAAAATGTTTTTGGACATGACAGCATATTATATGAATTAGTGGTTATTTCCATTCCTAAACCTCCAGATGTTGCTATTGTTCACACAACAGCCAACTCTATTGATGTTCAGTGGATGGCAAAACAAGATGATCTGCCTTACATAACTGGTAAAACTATTTATTTTCTTATTTGAAACTACTATGACTGTTGCCCTACTGATTAGATATTATACTGTACATTTTTCAACTGATCAAAATTTTAAAACAGTTTATCAGTTTTTGAATTTAACCTGATGACAACTTATTAACACTTTCTATGTCTCTCAAGTATTGTGATGCAACTTTTAAAACTTTGATTGATTGAGTGAAATTTTTTATTTCTTATGCACATATAATAAAAATAAAATCTATTGTTATTGAATGTTTGTGAAGCATTAATATGAATCTTTTTTTTTTTTTTTTTTTTTTTGGATTGGCACTGGCTATTCGTTGATCGACCTCTGTTAGTTGTTCATTTATTGAGGTTACTGTAGATCCAAGGTATTTGAAGTTATCTACTTTAGGGAAGGTATAGCTTCCTACACTTATATCGTCGATTACATGTAGGTTCCGGCTTACTATCATGCACTTCGTCTTGTAAACTTGTAAGCCGATGTCTCTCGCTGAAGTGATCGGGGAACCGGCAAGTGACTGAATGTCCTCTTTCTTACTTCCTAGCACAGTCACATCATCCGCATAGAGGAGGAACTTATGCATTTTCCCCACATGCCCTCCCCCGCTTGCCTTGGAACATTCTCGGATGACTTTTTCCAAGGCCAGGTTGAACAGCATCGGGGATAGGCAGTCGTCTTGTATTAATCCTGACTTCACGTCGAAGCTTTCAGTCATTTCTCCTTGTACCAGGACTCGGCATCGGGATTCATTAGTACACGCCCTTGTCAATCGTACCAATTTCTCTGGGAAACCCAGTTCCGTCAGTATTTTCCAAAGACAGCTCCTGTCGACTGAGTCGTAGGCTGCTTTGAAGTCGATGAATAAGGCGTGCACATCTTGATTTATTTCCCAACATTTCTCGAGTATCTGTTTTAGGATGAAGATCTGATCGGACTTGCTTCTTCCTCTTCTGAACCCTGCTTGGTAGTCGCCAAGGGACTTTTCATAGTACAGGGTTCATTCTGTTTAGAATTATGTAGGTCAGGATTTTGTATGCGACTGGGAGTAGTGCTATTCCTCTATAGTTTTCACACTCGTACATGGATCCCTTTATCAGAATTGGGCATATGAGACCTGTGTTCCATACGTCCGGGATCTTTTCCTCTCTCCATATTTTCAGGACGAGCTGGTGTAGATGGCTCATCAGTGACTCACCCCCCTTCCTTGAATAGCTCACCAGGTAAGCTATCTATTCCAGGGGCTTTTTGCCGCTTTACCTTCTCAATTGCCATCTGTACATCCAGTAGATCCGGCTCCTCTACCACATCGCTGGGATGGTACTCAGCGTGGTCCATGTCCTTATCCTCTGAGGGATCTTCACTGTTCAGCAGCTGCTCAAAGTAATCCTTCCAGATTCCGAGCACTTCGTCTTTGACTGCTGTCAGTTTGCCTTGTTTGTTTTTCATTTGAGTGCTCCTACCCATGTATCCGGTTCTTTCTTTCCTGATGTCAGCATAAAATTCACATATTTTACCGCCCTGCCAGTTATCTTCTATCTCCTTGAGCTTTTGAGACAAGAATTCTCTCTCTGCCTTTCTCAGTGTCTTGTTTACTACATTCTGAGCAGCTTTGTATCTATCTCGGGATTCTTTGTCTCTTTTGCCTAGGCTGAGGATCTTCAGTGCCCTTTTATCCTCCACAGCCTTACGGCATTCCTCCGTGTACCATTTCTTTGGTTGATGTTTAACCTGAACCCCTATCACCTTGTTCGCTGTCTCCTTCAAGACCTTTTCAATTTTCACCCAGTGAATCTCAATTGGCGTACTCTGTAGGTCGAGAAGTTCGAATTTATTGGACAGCTCTATTTGGAATCGTGATTGGGTCTCCGGTTCCTTTAGTCTTTGGATTACATATCTTATTCGTTTCAGGTTGCTATCTGTTTTCTGGATTCACCTAAGCCTTTGGTTAAACTTGACTATCACCAAGGCATGGTCCGAACCACAGTTGGCTCCCCTAAAGCTCCTCACATCTTGAATGGAGCTTTGGTGTCACTTGTCGATCAGCACTTGGTCGATCTGGTTCCTCCACCTGTCCCCAGGGCTTGTCCATGTATACTTATGAATCTCCTTATGTGGGAACTTGGTGCTGCTGACTGCCAGATTCTTAGCAGCTGCGAAACTTACACATCTTACCCCATTTTCACTGCTCGTTTCATGAAGACTGTGTGATCCAATTGTTGGCCGAAACTGATGCTCCCTTCCGATCTTGGCATTGAAATCCCCAATGACTAATTTTACGTCAGACCGTTGGATACCATCGCACACTTGCTCAAGTTGCTCATAGATATCGTCTTTCACATCCTCGTCCTTTTCTTCGGTTGGTGCGTAAACATTTATGAGGGAGATGTTAAACCATCTTCCTTTGATATGCTTTAAGCACACTTATCCGATCGCTAATAGGGATGAAGCTTAGGATTGATTTCCAAGCCTTGGGGCTTACTATGAAGGCAGTTCCTCCAGTAAAGTTTTGTTTGTTCCTTCCACTGTAGAATATTGTGTACCCATCGATAGTGAGTTCACCATCCTCAGGCCACCTAACTTCGTGGCTATTATGTCAGTAGCGTACTTTTTAGCTTCCTCCACTACTGTTTGGGGGGCTCCAGGGTTGTATAAACTCCGAACATTCCATGAGGCAAGGCGGAGTACTTTATACAAAGCCGGGGTCGTTACCAGTTTTAGACTATCAGTTCCGAGACTAGTTTTGGTTTCGTAATCAGGTAGAGTTTTACATAATCGACCCATTGACCCAACACATAACCTCCGTTGACCTTGGAGGACCTGTAATGAGAAGTCTCCAGTAGACTGATGGGCCTCATCACGCCGGGGGGGAGGGGGGAGTTTGGACTTCGTGGCTTTCATCGGTGGGTGGTCACCCTATTTGGAGCAGTCACCCATCCAAGTACTAAACACGCTTGACGTTGCTTAACTTTGATTACCTACTGCAACCGTCTTTGTCCACTCGGCCATCCCGGCCCCGTATAAATCATTATTAGAAATCATTTCAGTAAATTTAAAAACCTTCAGTTCATTATTTTAAATACAAAGTAATTACAAATATTTGTCAAACCATCTTTAAAAAATAACATCATTATCATTTCAGGTTATGTTTTAAACTACAAAAGCACTGAAAATGAATGGAAGCAATTGTACCTAGAATCAGACCGAAGAAGCTACAAACTTAAAAATTTGATGTGTGGAACTGTTTACTATTTAAGCATTCAGTCAAGTAATATTGTTGGTGAAAGTGATATTAATTCTCTTATCAAAGCATCAACTAGAGGTGGATGTAAGTATGTAACCTTAAAAATTTCAGTTGACTTTTTCCTGTAGTATTGAATATATAAAAGAGTTATGTTAACAGTAACATATATTTAGTATAAGAATTGAATTGCATCATTAAGATTGATGTATATATATATATATATATTTATATACAGGGTGTCCAGAATTTAAATGGCAAAACTTCAGGAACTTATAGGGGACAGAAAAACTAAGACAAAAAGTCCTTTAGAGATTTGCTCGTTTTTGCTTAGTTTTAGAGAAAATCGCAAAAAAAGAAACAAAACAAGTTTTCATTTTTATACTTATTTATTTACATTTATATTTATGTTATGTTCTTTTTAATGTAAATATTGCTCAAAATGTTGTCCTCTTGCACCAATGCAAGCATTACATCTAGCACTCACTTGATAAATTGCAGCTAAACATTGTTCTGATGATATTTGGTGCACTGCATCTATGATTCGGTCTCTCACTTGCTCTCTTGAGTTGATTGACACCGAATAAACTTCCTGCTTCAAGGTTCCCCATACGAAGAACTCCATGGGTGTCATATCAGGTGATCTGGGTGGCCAAGGTACTACTCCTCCACGTCCAATCCATCCTTGTGGATAATTTATATCCAGCCAAACTCGAGCAGCTCTGCTATGATGAGCTGGACATCCATCGAGTTGGAACCACATTTCAAGCCGCTGTTGTAAGGGAATGTCATCTAAATAATTAGAAAAGTCGTTCTCCAAACAATGTGTAAATGTGATTCCATTCAATCTTTCAGGTAAAAAATATGGTTCCACCAGTAATCCGTTCCAAATTCCAAGTTTAATAGCAAATTCCAAATTCCAAACTTTAATAGCAAATTCATGCTGAAACCTATTCTCTATAATAGCTCTGGAATTTTCAAGAGCCCATACATGATAATTTCTTTGATTAACAATTCCTCCTCTTGTAAAGGTAGCTTCATCAGTCCATATAATTTGTAATGGAAATAAATTATCATCACGAATTTTTTCAAAAAACCAGTTACTAAAATTCAATCTCTTGACATAATCTTGAGGTAATAAATTCTGAACTTTTTGAAGATGGTATGGGTAGCGATTATCACCTTTCAAAGTTCGCCATATTGCTTGCCGCGATATTCCTAATGCAGCAGATGCTAGTCTCAGGATTGTTATCGAAGTGGCGTTTGACACAATTTCTTCTCCGATAATCTGCTCTTATTGCTACCTGGAATTGGTCACCTTCATTTCGTATTAAGAATGACCCAGTCTCTCGTAGTCTATTAAAAGTTAACGAAAAGGCTAGTCGATTAGGCACTCTTCTATTTGGAAATCGGCGCACATACTCCCGCACCGCTTCTAAAGCATTACCGTTACAGAAACCATACACAAAAATCATATCAGGGTATTCAACATTAGAAAATGTACGCGGCATTGTGGCTGATGCTATTCACACAAAAATATCTGAGTAACTGACTGAAGACTGATTTAGGAATTATAATCCTATAAGGAAGCCAAAATATAAACAAATAAAAGGATGTAAAGGATAACATTAAGTGTTTACATATCTCGCTGCCTAGCCTGACGAACTTTGAAAGGTGATAATCGCTACCTATAACATTTTTGTTTTGTTTCTTTTTTTTTTATTTTCTCCAAAACTAAGCAAAAACGAGCTAATCTCTAAAGGACTTTTTGTCTTAGTTTTTCAATCCCATATAAGGTCCTGAAGTTTTGCCATTTAAATTCGGGACACCCTGTATATATATATATATATATATATATATATATATATATATTGTCCCCAAACCAAATGGCCAAACTTCAGGGATCGATAGAGGATCGAAAAACTAAGAAAAAAAGTGCTCTGGCATATGCTTGTTTTCGAGAAAATCACAAAAAACTAAAAATAGTTGTGCAATGGCCATGGAAGAGCGGATTCCTTGAATGAATTTTAACAATAATTGTTATTCCAATACAATTATTGTATTTCAATCTTATACTAATAGAAAGGTAATTAAAAAAAAAATTATTTTTTATTCAGAAAAAAAAATAAATACTTTTTTATTCAATTTAATTCATAGTATAAACGAAATTACCTATTTTCACTGTCACTGGCCCACCTCGTAAAACACTGGGTAGTTAATGTCCAACCAGTCTCGCACGGCCCTTCCGTAATGTGCAGGACAACCATTGAGTTGAAACCAGCCCTCAAGCCTTCTTACCAAAGGGATATCTTCCAAAAGTGCCCATAAGTCATTCGCGAGGAATAGATAATAACTTTCAGCGTTAAGTCGAGCAGGTAAAAATATGGGACCTATTATGCCATTATTACAAAGACCGACCCACACGTTTACAGAAAACTCATGCTGGTAGGGAAATTCTCTAACAGGGTGGGGATTTTCATCTGCCCAAAAGTGTTAGTTTATTTGATTGAATATGCCCGCAGGTGTAAAAGTCGCTTCCTCCGTTCAGAGTACTTTCGAACTTAAGTTTACATCGTTTTGCAATTGTTCTTTGTACCAATTACAAAAATTTAATCAGCGGGGATAATCAGCTGGTATTAAATTTTGTACATGGTAAGCATGCCTGCGGTCAGCCCTTAATGTGTGCCAAATGGTTACCCTTAGTATGCCAAGAACTGAAGCAGCTCTCCGGACACTTGTACCAGGGTTGGTATTAAAGTGCCGCAGTATACTCTCCCTCCACCTCAGGTCGGCTTTCATCGGAGCCTGCATACGGTTTCCACCACGATTACATGAGAAGGACCCAGTCTCTCGAAGCCTTCTGAAAGTGCTAGTAAAAACACCTCTGTGTGGGGTTTCTCAGTCAGGAAACCGTCTGTGATATTCCCGAACTGCCTGACGTGCATTGCCATCGCAGAATCCATAGACGTAGACTATGTCCGCGTATTCAGCGTTGGTAAATCTAGCCGTATTTACATTGTTGACTTCACTGAACACTACTAGCAACACCACTAATGTGAGAATGTGAGGCTGGATTCCCCCCAAAAATGATTAAAATGATAGTATAATGGCCAACATTTTAATCCTTTCTTTTTAAGTTTAAACACTCAACCTAGATGTTTTATTGATAATGAAAGCGTGAGAATATTCATCTTTTCTAAATTTACTCCTCATAAATTAATAAATTAAGCTTGCTCAAAAAGCCAGTATATTTTTGTAATTTAAATACATTATTGGAAAAAAAAAATTAAAATGCACTTTTTGCACAACTATTTTTAGTTGTTTGTGATTTTCTCGAAAACGAGGCATATGCCAGAGGACTTTTTTTCTTAGTTTTTTGATCCTCTATCGATCCCTGAAGTTTGGCAAATAAATAATTAAATTTTAGACGTTTATGCATTATTCTCTTCAGCAACCTTCTATTAGATAAGTCACCTTCGAGACTTTTTGTAGTTAATTTTATCTCTTTCATTAAGTTAATGATTATCTGACATTTTAAAAATATGAGTTATAAAAAATATAATTATGAAGCCTAATTATTTTTTGCAGTGCCAATGATTCCAAATAAGGAAGAATTTTTACTTGTTAATTCAACGTCAGCTACATTGTTTCTGGATAACTGGCCAACTAATGGATGTAAAATACTTTATTTTATTGTTTCATACAAAAGTAATATAAACGACTTTTGGAAGTTATTGGGAGACAAGATATCTCCCTTGGGTTTCATTTCGATAACAGATCTTCATCCAGCTACAGTGTATTTTTTACATGTAACAGCATATACAGAAGCTGGTTTTATTCGCCACGAGTTTCAATTTGCAACTAGAACATTAAATGGAGGTGAAGAAACTAATGTTTATATGTTGTTGTTTTTTTCATGTTTTGTTCTTTGTATTTATTTTGTATGTATATATAATTGCAGAGATGATACCATTAGAATCACATCCTGATACACCAAAATCTATATTCGCTGGGTTTTATCATTTTATTTCAATTGGTATTCTCATGTTAGGTGTTATAGTGATCGTCATGTGTGTTTTATTGCTGAGAAGAAGGTAAGTTTTAATTTATAATTAAATTTCATATTAAATTTTGCTGTGTAAAATAATATAATTTTATCTATAATAATCATTATTCCTTTCTTTGATTTTCCTCATATATCTTGTTAGAAAGTCTTAAGAAATTTTCAACATTTTGTGGTGAATTTTTCACTTCCTTATTTTTATATTTTTTTTTTTTATCTGTAAACCTGATTCATCATTCCATCTTCATATATATATATATATATATTTTAATGTTTCAAGATATTTACCTCTTAACCACCCTAAAATTGTTTCTTGCTATATAGGAGGGAATGCGGTTTATTTTTACGAACCATATTTCATCATACAATTCATTGATAAAAATAAGCAATTGCCTTATACTTGCATGTATTTATATAATTTTTATAATAAAAAAAGGCAATGGCTCAACCACAGTTAGCAGCCCAATAGCAAACATAAATGGTATAAATATAGCCCGGTAGCCAATGGCGAATCCAGGGGATTGCTATTGGGGATTTAATTGCTATAGGGCGCAGGGGGAGCGCTCCCCATCCTGAGAGGTGAGCATACTAATAAACTATTACAATTACTATATAAAAGCGCTATATTTAGTCATTTTTTAAGTCCTCAAATTGAAAATAGATTGTATTTAACATTTAATAGTAATTTTCAGTGTCACTATGTACTAATACATGTTTTAAATTTGGTCCTTCATTACTCATCTCATGAAATGTAACAAAAAAAAAAAAAAGTGCGCCTCCCCCTCAGAAACTTTTTGGATCTGCTACTACTGGTAGCACGCTAATTTTGATAGATTTACAAAACAAATATATTGAAATTAAAATAGAACTACAAGTGGTCTATTTCCCTGAACTCTTGCCTCCATTGTACGTCTGGGGTATCTTTTGTGGCGCAGGGGGAGCGCTCCCCATCCTGAGAGGTGAGCATACTAATAAACTATTACAATTACTATATAAAAGCGCTATATTTAGTCATTTTTTAAGTCCTCAAATTGAAAATAGATTGTATTTAACATTTAATAGTAATTTTCAGTGTCACTATGTGCTAATACATATTTTAAATTTGGTCCTTCATTACTCATCTCATGAAAAGTAAAAAAAAAAAAGTGTGCCTCCCCTCAGAAACTTTTTGGATCTCCTACTGCTGGTAGCACACTAATTTTGATAGATTTAAAAAACAAATATATTGAAATTAAAATAGAACTACCATGTGGTCTATTTCCCTCAACTCTTGCCTCCATTGTCTGTCTGGGGTATCTTTTGTGGCCCATTCTTTGGACATGTCCGAACCATCTCAGCAGATTCATTTTGACTCAGTGTCAAAGTACATGTGAATCGTGGAATTCCTTTCTCTGTTCTGCTCATCCAGTCGGAGCTGACATTAATTTGTTTCCCTGAAAATAGGCTTTTTCTGAGTTTATTTATTTACATCAAGTGAGTATGCTATCAGGGCTAAATTGTCTGCATATGCTAGCATATGTGTCTCAACTATTTTAGGTTCCAGAGTACCAGGAGCCAGCTCCTCTTGCTATTACCTCCTCTCACATTCTTTTGCTACTCCTTAATATATCTTCCATCACAATTATAAAAAGGTTTTTTTAAAAATATCTCGTCTCTAAAATTAAAGAATATTTTTCTAGCTGTACTCTGTCAAATGATTTTGTAATAAAAAATTTACTTTGTTACTTTTAGTTCTGAAAATCTGGAATAAAAATACAAAATGTTAATAATTATATCATTGTATTAGTTTTGACTAATGAACTTTATAATTCCTTATAATATAATTGTTATTTAAAAATGTTACATTTAGTTCTGAAAATGAGGGCAATTACACTAAAATATTAACAATTATATCAATGTATTAGTTTTGACTAAGGAACTATAAAGTTGCTTAGTCAAAAGACTATACCTAAAGACTATAATTTCCTATCATGGAAGTACTATTAGTAAAAGTTGTCATTAATTTCAATTTTCATTAATGAAATATTACAAAACTTTGAATAAAAATGAGAAATTGATTAAATATGTAATTTTTTAAACTTCATTATTCATTTATTTATTCTGATTATGTGATTTTTTGAAGTTAAATAATAATTAAAATAAATTATCAGACAGTTAAATGTTGTACAGATGCAACACATTGACTGGTGGCACAAAAACTCTTTTAGAACTTGAAAATCAGCGTAATAATATACAACAAGACCATGCTTATTCACCCTCCCCAGCTCAAAAAGGGGCTTCTTCATTAAGTGTTCATAAAGGAAGTGATACTTCAGGTATGCTAGTTAAAACATGTATGAATAAATGTGTACGTCCGCAGGCATGTACTTGTGTGTGCCTGTCTATCTGCGCATGTGTCTTAAATTAATTGATATAAGAAGTTATTAAAACAGAATTATTTAACCCTTTCTAGGAGCAGAATATGAAATATGCCCATATGCAACATTCAGTATTTCAGCACCTCCTTCAGTGCAAGTTGTAAAATTTCATACTTTTAATCAACTAGACAATAATGAGCCAACGATGAAAAAAGAGTATTATAATTCTCAATCTAATGCTAAAGTGGGAACATCGAAGAGTCCTCCAGATGGCCTAAGCCTAGGTTATTCTTAAATATTAGTATTTTTATATTGTAAAAGTAGATTTAATGTCATAAAATTTCTTTAATTTGACATTATAAGGTAATTAAGAATAGTAATAATGATTATTTTAAAAAAAATTCCGACATTTAGTATAGATATTTGATAGTAATTAAATTATTCCAACATGCCTGGTTGTGTTTAACATAGTTTCAAAATATTTCGATAGCACAGCTTTCCAAGTTGCTTTATTGGTATTTTTATTTTTTATTTTTTTTCATTTTCTACAACCTGAATTAGCTATTTTTCATAAATCATTAGTACACTTAAAGTACAGTAGGGGCTGCTAGTATAACAGTATAGGGGTATTCGGAACCATCTTGAAAAGGTTTCAAACTATACCTAGTTACTTGAAGACAATAATTTAAACATATTTAACTAAATTTAGGTCAAGATCTTGAAAATTTAAGATTAGAGTCAGGACTAGCTTAAGAACCAAAATAAAATAAAATTAAAGAAATCAGCCATGATACAAAGTTAATTTAGGAGTTTGAGATTAAAACTAATTTGGGTCTATGTACAGTATTTATTTATAAGTATTTATATAGTATTTATTTACAGCGAAATATTCAGTTGACAATGGCAAGTCAAAAGTTTTCAAAGTATTTTTTGAAACAATAATAAAAAAAACAATTTTACCTACCTACTTTGAACTCATCCCAAGAGCTATACAACATTCTTTTTTATTTTACTAAAGTCTCACTTATAAATAACTGCCAAATTTAGCAAATTTTGGGGATTCAAGTCTCAGAAGTTTGCTGTTGACAATGTTGAATGGTGGAAGAGTTTTGGCAGCGCAAGGTTAAAAGAGCTTTTTCATGAATAAAACCATTCAATGTTTCAAGGCATAATCTGTTTCTTATTATTTAAATTACAATTGACTGATAACAAATTCAATCAGCTGTAGTTTTGCTTGAGAAAGAAAATCAAAACATTATTGTTAATTAAGCACAAAGATTATTATACTTAACTTCTTTACCAAATTTTATTTTTCTTACATTTGTAAAAAAAAAAATTGAATTGCCCTTGCATTAAGGAGATCTTGTCTGCTTTTAACTGTCAAAACACTCTATCTATGAACTATAGCTGTTCAGCAGTTAAAGGTGATGAAAAAGGTGAGATTTTTAGCAAGGGCTGAAGATATTTATTCAAAAAATGACATTAGGATTTAACATACCAATAGCCATTACATATTTTCATAACTTCTGGGAAAACTATATTGATTCCTGACTTATTTTTATACTATGAAAAGCTTTTTACCATGTGACTACTCCTATCCCTCCATCAATATTTCTCAGAACTACTACCATAATCTTTTTTTGAACAATCGATTAATTTTGACAGATTTAAAAGTAAGTTATTGTAGTAAATTTTTCTCTTGAAGTTTTTATATATAAAAAATAAAGTTCAATTATTTTCAAATTGAGAACTTTGCAAGGCAAATATGTCAAATTTCAGCTCATGAAAACACAGGACACAATAAAATTCATCTGGAAATTTGATATTATTTTCAACACAAATCAACCATATCAATCAATTTACATACAGAATCATATACATATATATATATATATATATATATACATATATATATATATATATATATATATATATATATATATATATATAAGGTGTAAAAAAATATATAAAGCTATTAATTAGTATCACTTTTGTACAATTTCGAAGAATATAATTTTTATTTAGTTATTAAAAAAAACTTAATATTTAGTTCAATAATCAGTTTTCCATAATTTTATTTCAAAATAACTGTATCTGTTTATTAAAAAAAAAAAAATGTATTTAACTTCTATTTGGTTACAAAGAATTGATAATTTTATAAGAAAAATAATATTTCACTACTCAGCATTAAGATTAATATTAAAAAAAAAAAAAAAAAAAAAAAAAAAAAAAAAAAAAAAAAAAAAAAACCGCTCACCGTTAGTTAAATAATCACCAATTGACACAGGCATAAGTTGTAACAAAGCATCCATTTTAGGTAATGAGGTGGATCAGCGCAATGCAGTCTAATTCAGATTGTGTCATGTGTTTTCACTGAGACCTCAATAAACAGAAGTTATACTAGTTTAACCATTCAGGAATGATTTAACTGCACCCAGATGACCACGGTACTGGTGAGAGTGCAACTTTCTACACCTCAAATTTTGAAACACTTTTTAGTATTCCTCTCACATTTGATTGATTTTTCTGGGATAAACATAGAAATCAAGATGCACGACTATTAGCCGGTATAATTTCCATTAAATTGCATGAAAATCATGGGTTTCGGTATTTTTATTCTTGTGAAATAAACAACATATTTATTAGGAGCATCTTTTTTAGAAAAATATGATTTTATTTGTCTTTTGTTTTTTAATAAATTAAAACTGATAAACTAATAATGTAAAATATAAATCTTTAACAAGTTATTAGTTCCTTTTAGTTTTTCTGTATTATGTTCTTTTTTTTATTTATTTATTGCACAAAATTAGTGTTATTTTTAAGTTTCCAAACTTCATACTATTCATTACTTTCAAATTAATTTTCATTTTTTTTTTTTTTTTTTTTTTTTTTTTTTTTTTTTTTTTATTAACTAGCCATTATGATATATTAAAGTCTTTAGAATTCTAACTTAAGGAGGTAACTATTTTGTTTTCAGGAATTCATATTTAATTAAAAATATAGGTACTCTATTAATGTTTGAAATGTAAAACATTTTTCCTAGGCAGTCTGATTACTGCCTATTTTTCTTAGCTGTTTCTGAATTCTGATTAAAAAAAAACAAAACAATATTATTGGCCTTATGCAACTATTATAAATTATTTCAAAGAGCAGTACAATCTATTTTGGGGTATTTTGGAAATATATGTAATATTAAGTCAATTTTCGTGGTTTATAGCAAAACAATGGAGTTAAGTGATTTACTTCAATATTATTCATCATCCATTCCCTCAAGTCTTCCATTTCCCACTTGTACTGTGTTTCCAGTATTATACTCATTTTCTACTGACGATGGCTAATCATTTTTTAGTTCAAAAGAGGACCCTTTTCAAAATTGATTTATATCTTAGTTCTTGTCATGGGATCTTATCAGCATTAATTTATAATATGAATGTAACTAGTAGTTTTAAAATAATTTTTCTTGAAACTGCTTATACCTACTTAGATATATTATTTCTTGCTTTCGTTAACATGACAATAGCAAATAGTTCCTTAAATTAAAGATATAGTGATTTTACTGAACTCACCATAAAAACCCATAGTATGAACTTCCAATTGTCTGTTAACTAAAGTCCCTTTCAGATTTCTCATAACTTGGTTGAAAGCAAGCACATTTTAATGTCTCCCTGTCCTTCAACATTAGTACTTTTGAATTATTTGAGGACAAAGTTGTGTACACAAGTTTCTGGACACACTGAACCGATATCACACAGTATTCAAAGTTTTTTATTTCCTTTAAAAATTGATAAATCTTCGAGATTCCAAAGCTAGTTTGAAGTTAAAACCTGCAAATTTCAAATCCAACAAAAAAAATCAAATTGAAAATGGCGTTTTTTACAATAATAAAACTACAATATTTTTATGTCAAGATTTTTCTCCAAAATAAATCACCTTTAATTTTTAAAGAACTAAAAAGATTTAAAAAATAAAAGATGGAACGGATGTTTATTTGATTATACTTTAAAGTAAGTTGAACAAGATCCATTTTTATTAAGCCATCAAGAAGTTTCAAAGGCTTTTGTTTAAGGAAACAACAAAACTATTTTTCAATTCAGTTTATCTCAGAATCTATGCACCTTACAGAAAATCTTCTAATAGTCAAAATACTTAATTTGACACCTAAATTAAATATTTACTAAAAACAAACATATAGATAAAGTCTTCCAGTACGTTAAAAATTATCAAAACTTAAAAAAAAAAAAATATAATTTTGAAAAAATCAGTCTAAAAAAATTAATATATTATAAAGTCAACATATTAGCCAGAAGAATAACTAATCATTTTTTTTTTTTTTTTTTTTTTTTTTGTGACTATTGCTATTGCAGTTCAATATCTTACCACGAGCTTCCCCACACCCTGTCAATTTTTAAAGGAGATAGAAAACTATGAATACTGAGTGATTTTGGTTCAAAATGGCCAGAAATTCATGCACACAGATGTATCTTGTATGGTCAACTTGTCTCTCAGAGCGCCATTTTCATAAATATATGAATTTATTGATCAGACTATTTTTTTTCAAGTATCGTTGAGCAAAGTTTTATGGTATTTAATATTGCACTTAATTTTTAAAAAAATTAAAATTAAATTCAAAGTTACAAGCTTTTATTTATATGCATGTTCAAGTCAACTGCTATTTTTCGAAGTTTATACACATACTCACACACACCCACACACACACACACACACACACACACACACACACACACACACACACACACACACACACACACACACACACACACACACACACACACACACACACACACACACACACACACACACACACACACACACACACACACACACACACACACACACACACACACACACACACATATATTGTATATTTGATTAATCTGAAAACTATAATAGAAAAATATTGTTATTCTTTTAGAAATATCATGCATTTCAAGCCAGCAAACTTTGCCAGTTGAGAAAAAAAAGTATCGCGATGATAATGAAATGTTTGGTTTGCGGAGAGGTGCTGCCACCACTTGTTTTGTTTCGGACTCAGAAAGTAGTGGTGGTGACAAACCATACAGATGTCACCAAACACCAGTATTCAAACAACATAAAGGTAAATAAAAAATAAGGCAATTAGATTATTTCATTAACTTACCTGGTTAATATTTTTCTACCTGTATTTTTTTTTCATTTCTTGACCATATCTTAGTCGTGGGTGGGTTATGGAGGTTATTTGTTCTTTTTTTTCTTATTTACTGGATAAGATTTTAGATTGTTATATTATCTCTGTATAGTTATCTTTTATATGACTCCCCATCTACATTTATGGTTTTCCATGAAGCACCTTGTAGACTGGTACAATGTGAATAGATTTGCAGATGCTAAAGATGGATTGCTCGGTGCTAAGTGTTTGTACTGTCATAGCCTTTTATTTGGCATTACAGTTCACTTTTCTGACTATTTCAACCTAGGTTCTCCTTTACATAATTCAGCCATAATTTCAGATAGTCTTTTTATCGTATGTGTCTTTTTTGTTCCCAAAGAAATATTATTCAGATTTTATTATTACTGATTTATAAGTAAAACCTAGTTATCTTCTTCTTCTTCCTTATCTTCCTCCTTTGTGCCATTACTAGCGTGGAGGGGCCTCGATCCAATGCTGCCAAGCTTCACGGTCCCTGCACAGCCTCTTCAGTTCCTGGAAAGTTTTTTCTCCAATCCTCTGGATATATTCTTCATATAGAATCCTAGGCCTTCTGCGTGGCCTCCTGCCAGTGGATCGAGCTTCCATCACCTTTCTGGGTTACTGGTTCTTGCTCATTCAACAAACATGGCCAAACCATTTTAGCTGTCGTTTCTCTAGGAAAATTTTCAATGCAGGAATTTTTAGCTCCGCTCTAATCCTTTCATTTCTTACGCGGTCTCTCCTCGTTTTTCCTACGACTCTACCTAAGTACTTCATCTCAGCTCCAGTTATTCGGCTTATCTGTTTATCGAGCATTAACCAGCTCTTGCTCCCGTAGGTAAGAGTAGGAAGGTATATTGATTTGTAAATATGGAGCTTCGTCTCTAGCCCCACATCTCAATGCCCAACAATACTGTTGCATATGCTATAATAGATTTGATTAGCTTTAGCAATCCTATTTGCTATTTCCCCATCTATTTTTGCCTGTCTATTTATGTTGGAGCCCAAGAAGAGAAAGTTCTCCACTACTTCGTGAACCTCACCTTTACAAACCACCTCCACTGTCTCCTCCTCATCTCGGAACAGGACCAGTGTCTCGCTCTTGGAGGCATTGATGGTCATTCCTTTACGCTGGCATTCTTCCTGCCATTCCAGTAGAGCTTGCTGCAGTTTATCTTTTGTGTCACAAATGAGAACGATATCATCAGCATATAACAGTGACTGGCTAAGTATCCTCCTCATGTTCCACTTACCTACAACTGTTCGAGCAGTTCGCCTTTTACAAATTTTATGGCAGTAATGAGGTCTCGTGGTACATTTTTTTTTGCTGCTATGGCGTTCTATATTTCTTGATGTGGGACCGAGTGGAAAGCAGCCTTAAGGTCCAGGAAGGCTAAATATGTGCTCTTATCTCTGTCTTGTGATTTTTCTAATATATTTCTCATGACAAAGATATTATTGTGGGTCTGCCTCCCAGGGCGAAAACCTGCTTTCTCCTCTTCCAGCTTTTCCTCCACAATTCGTCGTAGCCTTTTCTCCAGAATGTGCGTGTACATTTTGTATGCCACAGACAAGGGGCTAATTGGCCTATAATTGGCACATTTTGTTTGACTCCCTTTTTTGTGGATAGGAATAATCACACTGTATTCCCAATCTTTCTGGATTATCTTGGTATCCCATACTGTCTGAAACAACCCTTGCAACGCTTTAATGAACTGTTGTCCACCATATTTCAGGAACTCGGGGGCAATTTTGTCTCTGCCTGCTGCCTTCCCTGTCTTTATTTGTTCAAGAGCCTGTTCCACTTCTTCATTAATTGATTCTTCGCTGACTTCGTAGTTCGTCTGTTCCCAGTTATTTGAGTATAAAATCAATTATAGCTCTGAAAAACAAACCAAAAGACCAGAAACTACAATTGAAATATTTTCAGAGTCGACTATGTACTATGGATATTATGTTTTTTTCTGATTGTATTGTGAAAAATGGATTTATCTATTATAAAATTTGATACCCATATACAAATAATGATGTGTTTTCTTTACAAAACTAAAACAATTGAATCTTTGATTATGTTATGTTTGATATCACTATTATAAATACAATGTCATGGTATGGTCATATTTTTATGTATGACTAGGTACTAGAATCATATTTTTATTTTATTTCTTAAATATTAATATGCAGATTCTTCTTCTTTGCCTCTAGATTTAGTGTTCCAAAGGATAATCATGTGCCCTAAAGGGATCCTCTTATCTTATATATGTCTTCAGTGTAGGCTAGAATTTAAGTATCATTATTATCCCTCTTTGATTTAGTTAAGCTTTATTCATGATAGCATGCTGGGCAATGCTCTAAAAGAGGGGAAATAAGGGCTTCCTTGTCTGAGACCAGTTTTCACTATGAGAAGCCCTGATCCTATATATTTGACTTAGCACACAGTTCTGACAATGGAGTATTTTCTTAAATGTTTTCCTGTAAAAATCTTAATATATATATTCAATAACTTTCTTGTGGGTAACCACATTTATAATTTTTTAATAATTTTAAATATTTTATTTTTTGAAGAGTGTATATATATATATATATATATATATATATATATATATATATATATATATATATATACATACTTAAACTAACAAAAACCATTATTGACATCATTTTACATTTTAGTGCTTATTCTTAATATATAATTAATGGATAATATCTATAATTATTTTTCTCTCACAGAATCTACAGTATTTGAACTGGACTCAAGTACTGAATCTGCTGAAATGTCCCCAGAGATAGCTTGGAGGTCCATTGTACGAAGAGGAGTTTCATCTAGGTAGCTTAAGTAAGTTTTTATTTTAATAATAGTGTTTGATTTTTTTAATGTTATTTTTGCAACTACTATTCATGATTATAATTTTAATTACTAAGTTTGTTATATAGTGTTCTCATATTTTTTAAGAATCCATTAATTCCTATTTACCTACCTTATTTGCAAATTTGCAGGGGTAAGTTTTTATCTGGTCATTGGTACTTGTTGATTCTTATTTTGATGATACCAAAAGCTCCTACCATTGGTTTTTATCATTAAATTCATGATTCCTTTCTTTGCGATTTTATTTCCTTATAATCAACCCATCATATGTATGAAGCTATGATATTAATGTCTATACGGTAAAATCAAATAAGTAATGTCATTTGTTTTTTTGATTTCTCTGCATTAATTGGTTTAGCAGTTATTGTTTTTTTTCCAGTAACATTCTTTTTATAAGATACCAAATGTTTTTTGTAGTTTTCTTTCTTCATGTTACTTTTTACTAATCCTATGGCTTCCCAACAATTCAAATGTGCTTTCAATATAATAATTGAAGCCAAAATTATGAATCTATTTTTTTTTTTTTTTTTTTTTTTTTTTAATCACACACAATAATGCAATAACAGTTAACCACTTTTTTCTTGTTTGAAAAAATTGTTTTTCAATTCACCTAGCATATTTATATGTTAAAATGTTTCAGTGAAAAATTTGATGAATCTTTTTAGAAAATTTAATTTTGAGATTAGATTGTATTCTTAATGTTTGAAGCTTTATAAAACTATCAAAAGATCATTTTATCTTTTGTTTGGTGATTTTTTCCAGGGTTCCTCTTCAGTTTTTGTACTGACTTTGGAAGACTTCTGTGTTGGGATTTGGGAGGGGAAGGGATGAGAAAAAAAAGTTTTTACAAAAAGGCTTCAATAACAACATTAGATTCATCTTGTTATGGGTGTGATTATGGAACTTAGAGAAGCAGTTTTCTTAGGAGTTGAGCAAGTTGGTATATTTCAATAAAATATCCATTAATTTATGAATAAATATAAAATTATTTTATTTCTGATAATGAAATTCATATCTACTGCTTTAGTGGTAATTTCAAAAGTATCAGCAAAGATTTTACATTTCTTTGAAAACATTTTAACTGAAGCCACTTTTAAATCATAGTACTGCTATTGAAGTTGCACTGTTTGTAAAATAATTTGTAAAATCTGTAGTTTTAGTTTGTTTTTTTTAATATAAAAATAAAAATAAATAAGTTCCATAATCACTTTCTTTTATGATTGAGATTCTCTGAAGTACAAGAAAGAAGAGAAAACCTGGAAAAAATGCTAATTAACTGTGATAATGAAAACATTATATGGAAGAATGAAGATTTTTTTTTATATTTTAAATTTTGTCATATTTTAACTTCTTTAAAGTGTACAGAAGTAATGTTCAGACAAAATAGGTACCTTCTTATAGTATGCACTATTTTTTTGCTAATTAAATGTATAAAATTTGATATCTTTACAGAAACAATTCATAATCAGTGAAATAATGTTTTGTCCCAGAAATTCGACCATTTGTTGTTTTTTTAATTTATGTTTCATTTCATTTTTCTATTCCAGGAATCTAGGATTACATAGGACTTTTTTTTTTTTTTTTTTACACAATTGCTATGGTTTTAACATTGTCTGTGCATTTTTCTTTTTTAGCCTGTGAAATCATATTGTTCATTAACCATTATTTTAAACATCTTATTAACAAAAGTCCTAAGTGAGCTTTACATTTCAATATTTAAAATTACTATTTCAATCAATCATTAAATACAGACAGTGTTGCTGTTCATAAAATATAAAGTGAAATAGGAAGGCATGGTTTTAAACTGGCCGGACAGGTTTGATTTATACATCTTTAAGAGGATGACATGAGTTTTAAATATATGTCTCTAGGAGCTCTCATTCTAGGAATTGCGAAGTCGCATCAAATTATTGGATCCATCAGGAGATAGCAGGTTATAGCATTCCGAGAAGTAATCTTAATAGGTGAGTGGTACATATATTGATTTTTATTTCATTTTTAAAAAATGCGCAGACTTTGTTTTTACCGTAGTATTACTTTAATCTTGTATTCATTTGAAATAATTTTTGCATTTTTGCTCCTACTTCTGTCAAATTACAGAATGAGTTTCCCAGCTTTTTAGCTTCCTTGTCAGTTATTAAACCATCTAACTGCTATAAATATATAAATAAAAAGGTTCAATAAATATTTTTTATTATTTTGTTTTTTCTTCTGCACAGATAATTTATCAAAAATCTTTTTAGAAACAAATATTTGGGCAATGTTTGAGATTGCAGCAAAGAATTTTTCCTCCTTTTCATTAGTTCACACTAATTCTAGCTTGTTTACAATTTTATATAAATTGGATCTGGGATGTACTCCAGAAGTATCACCTCATAAAAATCAATAGGTGGAAAAAAGCGATTTAATAAGGCTTTTAAGGTTTAACTAAGCTTTTCATTATATATTTAATGAAAGACAACCTTTAGAGGGAACGAATAGAATTATAGTATGTAGTGTTTGGCATTTACCTAGAGCAGTGGTGGCGAACCTTTTTATGTGCATGAGCCAAAAATTTACAAATAATACTTATAAAGTTGCTGCCATGTCGGAAAGATTTTTTGAAAAACGTTGAATAATAAATCTTTTCGAATTACTTCCAGGTCATTTCAAATTTTTGTATCCATATAGAACCGGATTCAAAATCGGTAATTTGAATTTCAAAATTTAGCCACTCAAAAATCTTTATGTCGAGTTTATATGCTGATGTGTCCAGGCATAAAATATTTTTTTTTTTTTCTACAAATTCTTTGAATGGGTTAAAATCTTTTATCAATGAATGCAAAGCTGCATGCAGGCAATTCTTTTGTCAATTTAACTTGATCAGATTTCTCATAAGATTCTAAATCTGCATGGATTTTTTTATAATTTGAAGAAATAGGAAATAACATCACGAGTGAAAATTTCAAATTTTGCCTGAAATGCTTGGATTAAATAAATTTTATAGTCAGTAAAAATATTAGTGGATCTCGAGCAAACCTAGTACCTATGCTCAATAACATCCTACATGTCTCATTTCCATGTCATATATATCTCGTATATGGCATTTAAGTTCACACTGTTCGCTGTTAGAACTTAAATTAAATGAACATTATAAGCAATAGTGGCCATGATGTTGAGTTTTACGAGTATGCCTATATTCCAGACAGTTCTGGAAGAGTTATAATCACAACTTACATCAAGTGTACTGGTGGGCCACGTCAATGGAAAAATTTATAAGTGTATAAAAGGATTATGTGTCAGCCAAATTTTCATGTATGCCACCTCTGGCAAGCATTCTATGGTTCCCCACCATTGCCTTAAAAGGATGATAGGATGCTGGTATTAATCGGAAGATCACTTCTTTTCAAACTATGAAGATCTAATGACTTTAATGGAAAAGATATATGATGAGATTATTTAGCGGTTATGACCGCTCTATATCTCAGAAAATCTATTAAAGAAAAGATTAAGTAGAAAATGAAGGATTGGAAAAATTAATTGAAATTTAATAGTCATAAAACATTTAATGTTAAACACTACTATACAGCCTATCTATTCATTTTAGGCATCTGTTCATTGATTACATATAAATATCTTTATCCAAAGATTTCCAATTAAATTCAGTCAAATTAATTGATATATAGTTTATTAACCCTCGGTTGGCTACAATAAAGCCCTCACACAGAGCTCTTTCTAATATATCGAATACTCCTTTGGAATTGCCTCAAGCACAATTCGTTGATCAGATATTTGAAATAGTTTTAGCTTACATCAGTTCTTCAGCACTTGCCAGAATGATCCTTAAAAACTATCATATCATACAGCTTTCATTTTATTTTCCTCCAATTTTACTTTAAGTAGGTGTACTATATGTCATTCTCTCTAACACTATGCTCAGTATGAATCAACTTGGCTCTTGTGACAGAGAGCTACTGCTCATTTAGCATCTACATCACAGATGCATACTTCCATTGGACACTGAATTGATATCAGTGCTATTGTTTATGGTGAAAATAACCATTCTCCACATATTTAGTGCTTCATTACTAATTCATGATTCGTTACGCATTAAACCTAAGAGAGATATCTGTTTTTCACTTTTTCTATATCAATTTCAATCAAATTTATGGGGAAAAAAAACTTATGTAATCAGGTACAACTCATCTAGTAGATTGAAACAACTCCTTCTAATATTAGTATTGCATTCCATAAATTTGAATTCTACTTACTCGTTAGGAGTGAATAGTTGGGAATGTAAATAAATGCCTTATTCTTCAGCACACAATAAAACAAGGTATTTCATCTCACTCATTAAATACACCCAACCGAAGGTTGAAGCAGTAGGAATAGTGATAATAGTGGAATAGCAGTAGTATATAATCATAAATTTTTTTCACCCCAAACTTAAATATTGTGAATAATGTTTTTGATTTTTTAATGATTCATAAAGTTATTAAATATTCTAATTCATTTTTATAAGATGCTTTGAAAGTTTTGATTTTTTTATCATGATTTTTAAATAATGGATTTTAGTAAGATCTGATTAAGATTAAATGCATTCATATTATTTTATGCAATAATTTCAATATTAGATTAAATCATATTTTTGTTAAAAATTTATCTCAGTCTGTATGTTGTTTTGTTTATTTATTATATTTTTGTGTTATCACTCTGCACGCCAATTTTATATTTCTGTGACAAATAAGATCATCTTATAGCTTTTAGCTAATAATTAATTTTTAAGAATCATTAGTATCACTTGATGTTTTTAATAAGTGTTTGGATTACAGAGAAAAGAGCAGCACCAACGTGAAAAATAAAACTGAAGAAGGTGTTATCATAAGTTGTTAAGTGAGAACATACTTGAAGGTGGTTAAATGATTTAGATGGTGTGTATTAAAGAGCAAAGTTGAAACAATACTGGCTTCATTTGAGTTGGACAGTGATTTTTACATCTTTTACTGGTGTCATCCCGAAGCTGTGAGAAAATATATTTTGAACATTTCCTGTTTCTTTATTGAGTGATTCTATGAATATAATAAGAAAGACTAAATGTGATTCACCCCATCTCCCAGTGTTTTTACTATTTTCTTCGATCATGCTCTTGCAATTTATTTTTTTAATAATTCAGTCAGTTATCATTTGAAAAACTTAGTCACAACGAAGAAATCAAAACTTCAGTGGTTTAAGCCATGGTCTACCATTTAGATCATTATAATTACTGCATTAATAACTTTGAACAAAAAGTAAATAAGCAAAATTTGTGTGATGACATGAAAATGTTCTCTATAATTTGCAAATGGATGTAACTTAGAATAGATTTGTTTTTGCTGTTAAGCGTTATCATTTTTTTTTTTTTCAATTTGATTTTATTTAATTCAAGAAAAATTATAAGACAGATGGTAAGCAAGGCTAAAAATAACACTCTGGTTAGATTTATTATCTTAACTTTTTAAACCTTCCAGCATATGCAACTGATCTAAGAAATCGAATCTATAAATAATTTATTACCTATTATTTTACTAACTAGCTCCTCTGACTGAAAGCCTCAGTTCCTTCCTGGTATTAAGAATAAATAAAGAAAAATGAATAACCTTTTTTATCTTTAAAAAAATTAACAGTTGAGAGAGAGAGAGAGAGCAAGATTCAATAATTATATCCATTTAGTCTTTAACATTAATAATTAATTAATGAATGATTGGTCTTGCAGAAAAGTTAAGGTGAAAAAAAGTGGCATTATATGTCATGTGGGCTGTAATAAAAACTCTTAAAATCTGCAATAACTTGTTTTTGATACAATTATAATTGGATTGATAACAATCAAAAATAAATTTCATTGTAATTATATAAAATTTTATTTCCCCTCACTTTTTTCTATATGCTGGAGGGTTGTCACTCAAGGATAAATAAATTGGTGTTAATTAATTAAAATTAATTTTCCCTATTACTTTATGAAACTATTCATGCAGTTATTATATTTTTAATTTGTTTCAAAGATTAAAAATAATAGGACCAATGAATTTAACCTTCGAAATTCTACTATTTATCAATTGATGCATTGTAATTTAAAATGAATTGTCCAACAATATTGATAAAATTTGTGGACTTTTAATCTGATTAGTTTGGAATTCATCCTAAAATCCTGAGACTGAAAATTTAAATTACCTAATTTATTTATTTTTTGATATTTTTGTAAATACATAATAAATAATAAAAACCAAAAACAAATTTTAGTATATTTAAAAATATCAACACACCAAACCTAATTCTAATTGTTGTAATACAATACACTATTGTTGTAATACTTTACTTCAGTATTTTTCCACTCTTGTTTTTTTTTAACTTTCCACTTAATTAATTGTCAATTTTTAATAATGATACTTTTATTTATAATTACCTAATAATCATCCAATAAAATATATATTTTTTCTATGACTATATTTACCAAGGGCGTCTGCAGGATTTCGTCTTGGGGGGCAGACTGGTAATAATCTTATGACTAGATTGTGGGGATCGAGACATTTTGACTATGTCTGATGTGACTAAAGCACAATTAATGGTTCAAATAAAACTTATTAATATTTGAAAATTAAATATATTATTATATAATACTTTATACATATAGTAAATTAATAAGAATTTATTAAATTCCTAGTTTTTATATCTCATATTTTCATATTCAGCTGCACCCCCCCCCCCCTGCGGACGCCCATCTTATTAACTTCTTATAATCTTATAATCCTATAATCTTCATTTTTCCATAAATTTGTATTGAATGAGTTATTTTTTAGTTTGAATTAATGTTTATATTCTACAGTCTGGCCGGTGGATTTTGTGACACGGGTGGTGGGGGTTACCCCTTCTCGGGCTACCTCCTCCAGGAGGGGAGATAGATCAGTGGACTTCACCCCAACACTCGGATCGCTACTCCGTCCGGCTCTACTTTTTTTTTATTGTTATGTCAAAAAACGCTGAATATTTTGAATTTTAAACATTTGTGCATTTTTAATTGATAAACAATGAACAAACACAACTAAAATGAAAGTTAATTTATTTACAAATTTAAAAAAAATATTGTTACTTATCTTGTTCTAAAATCGAGAACAACAAAAACAACTGCCTAAAACGAAAGATAATTGGTTTACAAAACACAATCTACAACACTTAAAACATAATGTTTTATAAAACATAACAATATATTATATTGTTATTGATCTTGTTAATTTATTTTTTGTGTTTTTATTTTATAAAAATGAACAAAAGGAACTAAAATGAAATGTAATTTATTTACAAAATTAAAAAATATATTGTTATTGATCTTATTATGAAAGAGAGCAGCCCAAATCTTCGCTTTCCATAGTTTCTTTAAGTCCCCACTCAGAACCCGTCGTGTCCGAATCTACATACGATGCCAAAGAAGAACTTTCTGTAACCTCGATAACCATTTGCTCAATTTTTTCTTCACGGATTCCTTCTTTCACCCAAGCTGATTCAATAATTTCTGTGGTATGTCTCATTGCTTCTCTCCAGTTCTTAGGTGTAATTGACTCACAGGCTACTTTCGTCAGTTGTCCGACTTCATGAGTCAAGTTCTAATTGTCTATCTAATTGTCATCTGAGCTCTCTTTAGCTCCTTTACCTTTTACTTGGGCCCATATCAATTCCATTGGGTTGAATTTCCAGTGGTATAGGTGGCAGGGAAGGGGAAGGCTCCACCTACTCTCTGCCGAGGGTTTAATTTATTAATCTTGGGATAAAATGGCCCAGTTTGTTGTCAAGTATCAAACAGCAATGCACTTTTTTTAACGTAAGAACTTTTTTAGAGGTGAGAGATAGTCAATTGTAAGTCTTTACGATAGGTTGAATGATTATCAGGATTTTCAGTTAAAACTTTTTTTATTTTTAAAAAGCCAACGTTTCGATCCAACTTGTGGATCTTCATCAGGGCTAAAAGAAAACAAACATATGAGTATCTTTGCTAGAATATGAGAATTAAATGAATACTTTACAAAATTGATTAATATAAAAGATGGTAAGCATTCATTTAATTGTCATCTTCTAGCATTGATACTTATATATTTGTTTTTCTTTTAGCCCTGATGAAGATCCACAAGTTGGATCGAAACATTGGCTTTTTAAAAATAAAAAAGTTTTAACTGAAAATCTTGACGATCATTCAACCTATCGTAAGAACTTTCTTATTTTGACATTACAGCAACATATTTGACCTGACTAATTCAATAAAGTAATCAAATTACATTAATCAGATAGTTATTAATAAAGCCTTAACACTTGAAAATAACAATGGTTTGAATATTTATAAGTTTTTTATCCTGTTTATGATTTTTTTTTTTTTTTAAGCGTATAAATAATAAGGAAAAGTAATTTCTTAAAGAGTAGTGAACCCAAGACCCTTCATGGTTTTAGTGGTGCAGATTTTTTTTTTTCTTTTAAATAGTGGGAAGAGTCATAAAAAATTATGTTCTTCAATACTAAAAAGTACAATTCATTCTATTCTTTGTCACCATCCCTAGGCTAGCTACCAGTTTCCTTCACATTACCAATTTTTTTTTTTTAGTGAATATTGGATATTTTCTTCTAGAAACATAACCCAATGCTTTTTTAATAACCCTGGTTAATGCCAGATCCACATTCATACATTCTTTGTTATAGACAACAATACAGTTCTTTGGCAATTATTATTATTTTATGTAATGAATCATGTCTCTGTTAATCCAGAACGCAGGGATTATTATATTTCATAAATAAATAAAAGGTAGCTCTTTATTTAAGACTGGAAAAGTTGGCTAATTTCAGTCCAACCATTGTTACTTTGACTTAGGATTTCTCTTATTATATTATAAAAATTATAATATAAAAAAATTATAATTGGATATTCTCGGATTATAATCCCTATAATCAATAATAATTACTCCATGATATGAAAATTCTTTTTATGAATTTTATTATTATTATCAGTGACAGAACAACCCAATTAGTGAATCAAGGCCCCTTCCGGAAGATTTCTCCATCGCTCCCTATCCTGCCAGCCACAATCCATTTCCGCGCACCAAGAATCACCGGCTTCTGTCCACTGAAGTTTTAGTCTTCCAACACTTCTTCACCAACAAATTTGCTCGGTCGTCATCCTTTTTGGAATGCTCTGTTCTGGCATTCTGGCAATGTTTCCAGCCCATCTAAGCCTCCCAGTGCGGACACCTCTTACAATTTTTTTAATGAATTTAATATTTTTATGGTAATTTCTTTTTAAAAAGTTGTCGGTAAATTTCTCCAGCCTGGTGCATGCTCAATGGTATATTCATGAGGGACCGCTTGTCATAAGTGATTTTTTATTAGTAGTGTAGCCCAAAATTTTTGATAGATTTGGAAGCTTCAATATTTCTTGCAGATTCTCTAGTATCCTTTGTTAGGTCTGCCACAGATTCCTGCAGAGCTTTTACATTGAGTTATAATTTTTGTCTAGAATCATCTCTTTTTCCCCTTTGCTTATGTCACCAGCTTAAAATCTCTGGAACTATTAACTCCGTCAGTTCTCGAAGTACATCCTCTGGGTTGAATGGCTGCAAAAAAAGAAAAAAAATATTAATTATTATACAGAAAGAGTAAACTAGCCGTAAATAAGAAAATCGTTTTAGCCGCAGGAAACTTATGTTTCCAATAATGGTATATCATTACAAATATTTTTAAATTGTTTATTTTTGCTTTAAAGTGTAAAACATTCAAGTCATCTATGCCTAAATTTTTAAATTGTTATGTTGTTAAATCAAACGCTAAGAAAAAATTGAAGGCAAGATAGGTTATTTGTTATCAGAATTATTTTGTGTAAGTTTAGAGATTCAAGTTAATTATCAAATATCAAACCTTTAATGGATTAGGAAAACAAATAAAGCAACATTAAGTACAATTAAAATTAAAGCGGTCATTTGTTTATGACCATACCCACTGTTTAAATGGCTCATAAGATTAGTAAATAAATTTTCTGATTCATAATATTTCATGAAACTCCAAACATAATGAATGTAATGATTAAATACATGTTATACTGTTTTTGTAAATTAATGGATATTTTGAGCTTGCTGAATGTACTAATGTTGAGTATCATGTACAATAACTAATTGTATTAACTATTTTTATATGGATTATAAATGTATTTATATTTAAGTAAATTATTTTTAGACGTACATTTCCTTTACATTTACAATTATTATATAATTACTTTATATAAAATATAAAGTTTATGGATTCCAACTTCAAATATACGAATTTGTAGCAGCAAGCATTGTGAATTCAATAATTTCAGGATAAACTGAAGGTGTGTATTATAGATATTTGAATTTTTGGAATTTTTTGGAGATTTAAAAACCTTATAGCATATATTTAAAATTTATTTTTATATAAAATAAACTATTACATATCGGTGAATGAATCATAAATTTTCTTTTATATATAACTTATTTGTTTGATTATTGATCTATCTAATGTTATGAAGTACAAAACCGCTTTTTGATATCTTATAAAAGCTTCTATTCCTCACAAATTGTATCCTTTTCAGAACCAATAACAGAAAAAAAAAAGAGCAACCAAAACTCAAGATACTCAGTATTCATCCCTAAGTTGCAACCTGCCTGTTCAATGTTTTGAATTTATAAAGTCAAGCAATGTATGAGATCTGGTTACTCCTTATTAAATGCCAGAGTTTGTTTGTAGATGTGTGAAGTATTATACTAGATGTTCAAACAAGCAAACTATAAACCGAATAAAATCGAGCCGAATGCTTTCAGAACTATGTTATATAGTATAACTTGATATGAAAATTAAAAAAAAAAAAAATCATGAAATATAACATTTATCACATTTTTTTTTAATCCACACCTGTCGCTCAACCTGCGAAGGAGATGAGATATAATGAAGATATTAGGCATGTCAGGCATAAGGGAGGTCGATGCCCATTGGCATCTAATCTTAACATCTTCTTCTTCTTCTGCTCAACAACCCGCTAGCGAGTCGAGGCCTCTTCAATCAGTTTCCGCCAATTGTTCCGGTCAAGTGCGGCCGCTTTCCAGTTTCGAGATCCAAGGAGCTCTCTGGCATCGTGTGACACTCCGTCCAACCACCTCAGCTTCGGTCTTCCGCGCCGTCTCGTCCCATGCAGTACCTCTCCTAGGACCTTCTTGGGGATGGCAGAGTCCTCCATTCTTATAACATCGCCCGCCCAGCAGAGCCTACCCAGCCTGATGAAGGTCACGGCATCCACATCCTTGTAAAGGTGAGCCACTTCTCTGTTGGTTCCCCATCTCCAGACTCCGCCCTCCTGCACTCCCCCATAGATACTCCGGAGGACACGTCTCTCAAACGTGAGGATCGCCTGCATATCGCTCCTTGTCATGGTCCATGCTTCAGACCCATAACACAATACTGGGCGTATGAGGGTTTTAGGTTAGGTTAGGTTTTATTGTTTACGGACACACAACAGCTTGGGTTATTAGTGTCCTCTTTCGTTTAGTTAAGTATTCATTTTATAATTGAAATTTATATTTTATTAAATAAATCTTTATCTTTCAGAAATTTAATTAATTTGTCCATATTTGTAATATTATCACCCAGGATCGTTTGGAGCTTACGTTCTGTTTCTAACCATTGCAAATCTGTTGCATATCGAGGACAGTCTTCTATGATATGGCTGATTGTCAGCTGTACTCCGCACGTTGCACATTTTGGGGGGGCGTCTCTTTCGATAAGGTGTCCATGAGTAAGGCGCGTGTGTCCAATTCTTAGTCTTGCTACTACCACCTCCTCTCGTCTGATGCTGCGGTAAGAGCTCCTCCAGGGTTTTATTTCGGATTTGATTTTTTTCAATTTATTTTGTTGATCCGTTCTATCCCATAGCTGGACCCATGTCATCTGAGCTTGGCGTTTGAGATAATTCGATACGTCAGTTGGAGTGTAAATATTCCGTACTTCTAACGATGATGATAATGCCGCTTCCTTAGCTGCTTGGTCCGCCGCTTCATTTCCTTTTATTCCCACATGCGATGGTACCCAAACTAGCACTACATTTTTGTTCAGGTCATTTATTGTTGAGAAATAGGAATGGGCTCTTTTAATTATCTGGTCGCTAGAATACATTTTGGTTATAGCCATTATTGCGGATAGCGAATCTGTGAATATAGTAAACTTTTGCCCGTGACTTAGGATTACATGATACAGGGCTGCACTGATTGCATAACATTCCGCGGTAAAATTACTAGTTGTGTACGGAAGCCTGTATTGAATAGTTTTAGAGTTAAAAATTATAGAACATCCAACGTTACTATTTATTTTTGACCCGTCTGTATGAAGGTGTTCGCTGTTTCGATATTTTTCTAAAATTAATTGGTATTCTGAAATATAAACATATTCCGGGGTAACATTTTTCTTGTATTTATTGAGCGATAAGTCTATTGGTGGTATTTTTACAGTCCATGGTGGGTAATGATATTCATCGTTGCCTATTTGGAAATTCTTGATTTCTTCGATATACCTTCTTGCTCTTATTCCGAGTGGGGCCTGCAGTCTTTGATTTTCAGTGTATTTTCTAGTATTGGGTTGAAATACATGTTTCCATGCTGGGTTTTTATCATTGAATTTTAGTCTTCCGATATAACCGCATGCAAGTTGATGTCTCCTGACAGTTAGTGGAGCTATTCCTGCTTCTACACATAGACTGTTCAGGGCTAGTTCTGAAGGCGCCAGTTGCAAGACGTATACCCGCATGGTGGACTGAATCTAAAGTGGAAAGTAGTTTAAGGTTAGCTGAGGAATAAACAAAGCTGCCGTAATCTAATTTTGATCGTACTAGACAGGTATACACTTTCAACATGCTGGATCTGTCTGCTCCCCACCAGCATCCAGATAATACTTTTAAAATATTTAATCTCTTCATGGACTCTTCTTTTAGCCATTTAATGTGATCTCTCCAGTCCAGTTTACAGTTGATTATTAAGCCTAAGAATTTAACTTTTGGTTCGAATTTTAGTTGTATACCTCTATATGTCAGCTCTGGAGGAGAAGTTGGTGACCTGCGTTTTGAAAAAATGGTGCATTTTGTTTTTTCTGTTGAAAATTGTAAACCAGAATGCGTGGACCAGGATTGAAAATTTGAAAGGCAGTTTTGTAGCATTTTTTTCATCCAATTTTCATTTCTGAATGGGAGAAGCAGGGCTAAATCGTCTACAAATAGAAATGATCTGATAGGTTTGGGGATTTTTAGCGTGATGTTATCGATAGCGATTGAAAAAAGGGCACAGCTCAAGACGCTTCCCTGAGGGATTCCGTTGGTCATGGCTTTTACGGAGGATAGATGATTGCCTACTCTAACTTGGAAGGTGCGTTCTCGTAAGAAGTTTTCAATAAATATAGGAAAGCGCCCCCTAAATCCCCATGCATTTAGTTATTTTAGCACAAGAGTTGGATTTAAGTTATCGTATGCTTTCTCTATGTCAAAAAAAAAATGCTTATGCATTCTTTTTTTTCCGAAAAACAGTCCAGTATTTCATTCTCCAGCGTTACCAGATGATCTAAGGTAGAGCGCCCTCTTCTGAATCCGCTCTGGGCTTGTGATATTAGGTTATTCTCCTCTTATACCCATGATAACCGTTTAAAAACCATTTTTTTCCAAAAGTTTACACATGCAGCTTGTGAGTGATATCGGTCGGTAGCTAGAGGGAAATAGTTTATTTTTACCCGGTTTCAGAATAGGGATAATAATCGCTTTCCTCCAGATGCTTGGGAAATCTCCTGTACACCAAATGTGATTGTAAAGATCAAGAATGGTCCCCAAAGCGTCACTTGGTAGATTTTTTAACATGTCATTGTGGATCTCGTCTAGTCCTGGGGCGGAAGATTTTAGTTCCTTTATGCAGGTTAGAAGTTCGGTTTTAGTGAAAGGAAGGTTGTAAGCTAGATCTGATTGAGCATCGATGGTATCAAATTCGATGTTTTCTTGCGTCAAGTGTTTTAGGGGGGAGTAAATATTAGAATAGAATTCTGCGAAATGTTCCGCTAACAGTTTCTGATCAGTTTCTACATATTCGTTTATTAGAAGCGTTGGTTGGTAGTCTTCCTAGTTCCCTGTTATACTCTGGATCTTTTTCCAGAACAGCCTAGGCGAGGTATCAGTTGAGATCGAATTTAGGAAATGTTCCCAAGATTGTTTCTTTTTTTGTTTTATTATTCTTCGTGAAATTGACCGACTTTTTTTTTTACTCTATTAGATTGGAGAGAGTAGGTTGTTTTTGAAACATTTTAAGAGCTTTTCTTCTTTTCCTAATAGCTATTTTACATTCGATGTCGTACCAGGGAACATTTTTATTTGCATTAATTTTAGTAGAACTTTTAGGGATGGATTTATCGGCGGCTTCCAAAATTGCTGAAGTCATTTGATGGTTACTTGAGTGCTTGTATCTGATGGAGATATGGGTGAATCATTTATATTAAGGTAACTTCTAAACACGCTCCAGTCTGCTTTTTCTGTGATCCATCTAGGGTGTTTTGTCTTTTGTGTATTGCTATGAGGGAAATTGATAATTATTGGAAAATGGTCACTAGAGTATTGATCTTTGGAGACTTGCCAACTTAAATGTGTGAAAATACCAGGCGAACACCAGCTGAGGTCAATAGAGGAAAAAGTATTGTAGGCCGGACTTAAATATGTTGGATCTCCCTTGTTTAAAATAATTGCGTCAGTAGAGTCAATAATTCTTCGAATAATGTTCCCCCGCGAAGAGCAGTATGTGGACCCCCAGGAGGTATGGTGGCCATTGATATCGCCCGTACATTAATAGGGAGAGGGAAGAATGTTCAAAAGATTAAGTAAATCTCTTTCTGCAAAATTATCCGGTGGAATATAAATATTGCAGAGAAAAATGGGAAACTTAAGAAAAACTTTTACTACAATTGCTTGCAAAGAAGTATTTGTTACTACCAACTCTGATACTAGGCTCTTATGAACAGCAATTAGGATACCTCCAGAAGCCCTATTACTATTTTCAGAATCATTTCTATAAATATTGTATTGCTTCATGTTAAAACTTTTGTTTGGGAGTAACTTACTTTCTTGGATGCAGACGGCAATTGGCTGATATTTGTTAATTATTAGTTTCAATTCTTCTTGTTTGTTAATTAGACCATTACAGTTCCATTGGATAATGTTATTTAAGAAGGTCATATTATGAGGTGAGAGTAGGATTTAAAAGGATAAATTAATAAGAGAAGTAAAATTAATAAAGAAGAATAGATTAATATAAATATTTATAAAATATTGGAATTTTAAAATAGTAATATGTATTTAATATTAATAATTTAGTAAAGATTGATAAATATTATTTTTAATAATGTATTATTATAAGATGTTCATTTTTATTTTAATTTGTCTCCATTTTTTCTTTGCTCGAATTTCGATTGGTTGCTCTAGTTCGAGATTTACTTCTAGAGCGTCTTTCTTTTACTAATGTCCACTCGCCCTGTGGGTCAGCTTGGTGACCGTGGGGGGAGTTAATTTCATTAGTAGTCACTTTTTCCGAAGGTAGGGTCTTCGGTTCCGTGGGTACTTCAGGGTTTTTGGCAGAGTTCTGCCCGGAAGGTTTAGAAAGGGTTAAGGATTGAGATGGGTTGAGAACCCGGGATGGGATTGAGGAAGCTGCCGGGGTGGCAGCTGGGAGAGAAGTGGCTTGAGGGAGTGAGGAAGTGGAAGGGAAGGCTGGGGTGGGGGGAAGGGTGGTGGGAGGGAGCGTGGTGGGGGGCTCCCGAATTTCATTACCATTGGGACGCCCAATAGGTAAAAGTTTATCGATAGGTATTGGCACTAACGGTTTTTTAAAAGTAAAATTATCATTGCTTAAATCATCTGTTTGGCAACTAACTGATTTTCTGTTTTTTAAAATATTTGAGAAACTCATTTGCATCGGTATTGTGTGGAGTGATTCGTATTTTTTCTTTGCGGCTAGATATGTAATTTTTTCTCCGTCTTGAATAGCTTTGATTTCTTTTTCCTTTAAGAAAACTGTCAAGAAATCTTATACGCCACCGGTAATAAAGATATTCCTCTATAGTTCCTGCATTCTAGAGGGTCTCCTTTCTTGTGAATCGGAACTATTACTGATTGGTGCCAGACTTTAGGGATCCTCTCGTCAAGCCAAATGCACAGAAGCAATTCCTGGATCGCCTTCTCCAGCTCCATCCCACCGTGTTTGAATAGCTCCGCATTGTCTTAGCCAGGAGCTTTATTGTTCTTGAGCTTCTCTATGGCCGAGGATATCTCATCCTCATCCGGGGGCTCAAGATTTACCTCATCAACCTCGTTCACAGTGGCTTCTTCATCATTCACTTGGGGATTAAGCAGTTGCTGGAAGTGCTGACGCCATCTGTCCAGAATATTTTGCTTATCATTAATAAGCAGCCCGTCTTGGCTCTTGCAGATAGAAAGCTTAGGCTTAAACGGTTTCCTGCAGGCATTAACATGAACCTTTAAAGCAGATTATTCCAGTAGATCTCTTAGCCAGCTTCTTTTCAGCCTTCTTCGGGTGTTTTCTGGCCTGTGTGTTGTGGCCATGGCTTTTATAAGTCTGTTGGGATGTCCATAAAGTTTGTCATGAAATTTTTTATATGAAGTCCGAATGTAATCATGTATCATAGGCATGTGTAAGTCTGTATGTAATGTTTTGTTACTAACATACCCAGTGAGCAAGTGATGAGTCTTAATATTTTTTATTGAAAGCTGTGTATTTTTTTAATCTGAGTCTTTTTTGCAATCCCATAGATTTGGGAAGCATAAGTCCATGTAGGTTTTAGTAAGTAAGTGTAAGTATTTAATCATTGTCTTATTTTTAGAGTCAATCTTTTGCATGTAAGAGAATACAGAAGCCTCTGTCGATTGTTTAGGGTTTGACATTTCTGCTTTAAGTGTGGCCCCCAGGTCATCCTTCTGTCGAAGGTGAGTCCTTAGTAATAAACTGTGTCTGTTGAACGGGAGTATTGTTTAAGTAAACTGGAAAACAGGTATCATGTCGAAGTGTGAAAGTGATGTGTTTTGATTTATCACTGTTTACTTTGCCATTTTCTAAACCATTCCTGTAATTGCTGTAAATAAGTTGGAGAGTCAGTGATGCCTGAGTGATGTTAACATGTTTGATGATAATTGCCATGTCATCAGCATAGGTTGCTATTAATGTGTTAGGCTATGTTCATATATCATGTATGTATATGATGTACAATGGGGAGTGAGTATTGATCACTGCGGCACTCCGGCCCTTACCGGCCGTACGGATGAGATTTCTGACCCCTGGCGGACAGAGAACATGCTAGAAATGAGAGTAGAATAAGATAGTAAGTAGGAGGAGGGAATGATTTAAGCTTGTAAAGCTGTCCATCATGGTGAAATGCTTGAGCTGCATCCAGGAAAACGTCAGCAGCGTATAATCTATCCTCTAGAGCACTTGAAATGTAGTCCGTGACTCTGTGTTGTTGAGTGTAGTGAGTAATCCTAAACGGATCGGAATCCGAATTGATCCATTTTAGGTATCCACTGATCCACTGATTCGAACCTTACGCTGCACCTTGGCTGACTCCTGAAATAAATGATATGATAAAAAGAAAGCAAGATACAAATTTCGGCGAACCCTTTTGGTAGCTGATTATGCGTCTTTCAAAAAACATAGAAATGTGACCCAATCAGAAAGCCGACGAGCTAAATCTCTTCACTCCCACAACGCTCTTACCTATGCCAACGACCCTAAAACCAAAGGGAAAATACTCTGACAATTATCCCTATCAGGTTCTTATAACTCTAGTTCCCTTCAGTTCTCCAGATGATTTCAATAACCATTTCTCATCCTTCGTTTCTGATTCATCCCAACCTGCTGATATTAATCAGCATCATTTTAATTCGGAAAATTTCTTTTTTTCCCCACATAATCTTCGATGACCTACTTACCGCAACCCTTAAATCTCACACCAACGATTATAGTCTTGATGATATCCCAGTAAGCTAATCTTTTTTTCACTAATTTCATTTCCTTTATTTTTGTTACACTACTCTAAGGCTCTAAAGCCTATTAATAACGATAGAAAAAACAAATTAAAATAAGATTTGTATTCGTCGACCATCGTCAACATATTGTATAAACCAAATCTTTGTTGCAACAAATTTTGAAGCAGGCCCAGGACCACTGTAATACATAGTCCCAAAAGAAGAAGAAAGTATCTTAGGTTTACTGGAAAGAAGAATAATATGCAGTATAATTTCTAAAATCTTTCATTACTTAGATACACTGGTCCTTTAAGTATTTAGATTGTGTTTATACAAGAAAAAACAAATTCTATTCAAAATAGTCTCCTTTAGCAAAATATTTCAACCTTTTCATACCTTTCAAAAATTCCTCTTCTGAAATACCGTTTAACTTCGTTTGAACGTCTTCTGGTTTCTCTAACGACGTACAATAGTTCCCTTACAGTCCTATCTTTAATTTATAAAACAGGAATTAATCAGGAGAACTCAGATCATGCGAGTTGGTGAGCATAAGAACCAATGTTCCAGCCTAATACTGAGAGTTAATCGCAATGGTTTGCGCTTGTGTCCAATAGGGGAAAAAACTGATCTCTCAACAACGCAGGTCTACTTTAAACAAAAAATAAATTTTGATACTAATCGCGATTTTAAATGTGCTTTCATGTCAGTATTTGTAATATCTAAAACTAATGAATTTCCTGAAAAAAAAAAATGTTTTTGATGAATATTTAGAAACATATTAATAAATAAAAAACATAGATATTTATTTTAACCAAAATTTAATTGCAATTCGTCTTTTTATTTAGAAAATATCTTGTACGTCCTACGAATACAAAATTTAAAAGTTTTTTTTGACGAAGTGGTAAACATTAAATTTTGGATAAAAATCAGCTACTTTTAAACAAATGTATATAATTTGTTATCAACTTCAACTTTTGATTCAAACCGTTGTCATTTCCGCTTCCATGTTCTTCTGCCTCCGTAACCTTTCTCTTTCTGTCATTATATTTGCTTTTGGATGCTTATTCTTATACTGTACATGTCCCATTTATCTAAGCTATCGTTTATTAATGGGGGAGTCAACTTCTTGTGAGTCAGTGGCGTAAATAACTCCCGGTGCTAGAAAAAAATAGGAAAGAACTAATTCAAAGAGAATGTAAGTCACTTACTTAACTGAACTCATATGCCTACGCCTATGTAACATTCTTATGGGCGTGTAATAGCATTTTTAAACAATTTATATATGTATATATGGTAATAGTGTGTATGTTTCCTACCTTGCAAGACCACAGATCTAAGAAATGTCTTACACATCAGTTCTATGGATCAGTAGTGTATTAATCTGTGACCATTAGAAACTTATGACTACCAATATTTTCCATTTCCTCGACTATTTCGTAAGTTAATAAGGTATAGTAGTATCCAATTTCTTTTTATTTAACCAAAAATAATTTTTAAGCTTTTGTAAAAATGAATTAAGTCATTTTGAAGAATCAGTATCGTCGCCTCTTAATTGTGTAAACAGTAAATAATAATGATTAAACAACACAGTTTTACCGAAATCGACTTTAAAATCGATCTTCTTTAAATGGCCTTTAATTTTCCACAATCCTTTACAGAAAAATAAAAATAAAGCTAAATAAAATTACGATCCAATTTGCTGTATGTAATGTCTAGTCATATTGATGGCTTGCTACTTACATTCAGCTATTTAAAAAAAAAATTGTTATGCAGATAGCTACTAGTTGTTAGTCTATCCAAACTAATTTATTATGAATAGTTTATATATATTATACATATATAAAGGTATATATATTTTTTTAAATTTCACTATGGTATTTATTTGTAGGAGAAGAGGTGGTTGGAATAATAGGTCATCATCCACGACTAAAGATGGCTATCTTTGACAAAATGCTATTGGATTTCCATCTAAATGTCTTAATTTTATCTATTTATTAAATATGAATGATTTTGGAATGTACCATATAATTTTGTATTTCAAATAATCTCTTTACCAGCAGAGATTGTGTTACAAATGGAACAATAAATGTCTGCATGGAAGTAGTTGAATATTATCTTACCCACGTGGATACCATGAAGTGAAATAAATATGTACAATATCCCATTATAGAATGATTATCTTTCTGTTAAGTAAAACATGTGCGTTTTCAGTTTTCACTGATTCTATAATTTTTAACTTTATATGTGTGCGTTTTTGAATTTATTGTGTCATACTGGATTGTTCGAATACAACCGTTATTTTAAAATCTTGATAATGATTTAATTTTTTATATCACAGAATCTAGGAAGGTGTGAAAGCCTCAGATTTAGGTATTATTTTTGTTAAAATTGGAAACAAAAATAGGCTAAATTCTTATTTGATTCATGCCCATTTTCTTATTTAAATCTGTTTTCTGGGCGATTAGCTCGTGATATCATTTGGGATTAATAAAGTGCCTCCATTATTTTTTGAGTTTGAAGGCTCTCCAATACACTCTCAGATAGTGAGATAGTGATGAGAAGGGGTGGTAGTAGGGGGGGAGAATGGTCCCAAACCAGGGGTGAATCAAAGACGATGGACGCAGAGCGGAGAGGGACGTCGTCCAGTTTTCGCCTCCCCCCCCCCACTTCTTCTAGGTACGCTAATGTGGAATATTATATTGTTTTTACCTCCAACATGTTTACTAAGTGAGAGGCAAAACAATGATTATTTTTTTCCGAAAACGAAGATTCACACAAAGCTTTTAAAAATGCAATATAAATATAGGATGTTAGATGTTAATATGGACACCTTCCAAAACGAAATGGTTTAATTTTTTTTTAAATAGGATAAAAAAATAGAAAACGATACAAAGATCCAGCAGCAAATTGAGAATTTGAAAATAAACAAATCAAAATGAATATTATTTATAGATCATGACCTATTTACAAATAAATAAAAGGCTACTTCAGCTCCATCCACGCAGTCTAAGTGCCCTAACACTTTGTACATCATACATTTTTCTTCCTCCGCTAGTGTCTTGGGAAACATTTCAACACAAAAGTTGCATCACTCGAGGCTTATCTACATCTTTGAGATCTCTGTCATCATCGCATATCATTGTGAAATTTTTATAAAATAACCACAAAGACATTAAAAAAAATATAATTTCGATTAACCCTCAAACTAACACCATTTCGTTCATTAACTCATGCTATATCGCGACTAATTGAAAAAAGGCTCCAACTGATCACTTACTGCTGTAGTATCTAAGATTCTTATAACTAATAGATTGAGGTATACTTTACAAACATACTGTTACATGTTCACTTCTTTATTAAGCTTCAATATACTAAGCTACACACGACTCATAAAACATCTCCCTCACTGACTCTCCTTACAATCTCCAATAAAATACAATGGCAATACAAATTGCACATTTACAATACAAAGTGCCACCAGTGTAGCTAAGCCACTACAGCCAACAATCTGCAGCACCTCCCATAGCCCTTTCTGGATGGGTGCCCATCTATACCTGTTCTCGTTTTTACATATATCCCTCTACTAATTAAGAGTAAGACACTTAGGCCGCCGTCGTACACACCTCCTTTATTTTTTTTTGTTCCTACTCTTCCTCGCCTTTTAGGCTACACACCTTATTGTATTTCCTAACGCGTTTGCCCACTAGGCCATCCCGCCACCCTAAGTGGTCCAGTAGCGGATCCAGGCGGGGGGGGAGGTGAAGACAATCAAACAGTATTACTATTTCTATATGAAATGAGCTATATTATATTTTTCAAGTCCACTAATTGAAAATGAATTGTATTTAAACATTTACAGTAATTTACAATTAGTCATTATGTACTAATATGTATTTTAAATTAGGGCCTTCATTACTCATGAAATGTAAAAAAAAAAAAAGTGCGCCCCCCCTCAGAAAATTTCTGGATCCACCACTGAAGTGGTCCCATAGTAGAGTTCACGTCAGGGTTTCGAGCTAGCTTCAGGTGAGTACGAATGCCGACCAGGTACTCTTTCACATCTGCTGTTTGTGGCCGGACATTAGCGTTTATTAGGTGATATCTATTACCAATGAAAGGCTTCAAGGAATCACATATACCGCTAGGAATTTTTGAACTCCGTGATTTACTAAATTGCATTTAAGGACGGTCTGTTGAATATGTGAGGCCTCTACTCGCTTGTGATGTAACGATTCACTTTCGAAACACCGTTTCAGCGATGTTGTTCTGAATATGCCTCTCTCCCCTTCTTCTCTAGAGTCTTACTCGGTCAATCAAAGTATTCGAACTAAGCCAGGACTCGTCGCTGATCTGAACTGGTCGCCTCGCTGAACATAAATGAGGCCTAATCAGGCTCAGCCTAGATAGCGCGTTCTCAAAAAAATTTTAGATAAGTAGTTCGGTGAGGCTCCCTCCTCAGCAGATTATCTGTTGATGGGGCCTTGTAGTGCAAGTTCTACTTACTACGCGTTCACCTGGTGAGCAATTCTCAACGGTTAAGCGATTTCATCTACAGTTGTCTGTGTGAGGTTTTTTAACGCTTGCACCCATCGGCGGATCCAGGGGAAGGGCCTGGATGAAGATGGAAAGCCTTAAATTTTTTTGTCATTTAATGATAGAATTTAACTTGATTATAAGTAAGGTAAAGAAAAAAAAAACAAGAAAAAACGAAAGAACATTAAACATAAATCTCTGCAAGAAGGAAAACGAATAACATGTACACGGCCTGTCAGTAACAGAGGGATGTATTAATATATATCACAACCACCCCCCCCCAAAAAAAAAAAAATATTGGATCTAAGTCCATTTCTTTATCTTGTATTTTCAAGGTGGGCCGAACTTTTTTGCCGCGAGTGTTTACGACATAATTTAGAAATCGTAATAGTACGTGGGCCAGACCCCCCTACCGTGCACCCCCCCCCCACATCCCTATAAATTGCATATCGTTGTGTTCCTTGTGATAAAAGATTAAGAAAAAGCCAATGTTCCCAGAAAAAAAAGTGGCCGCACTAATCCAAAATGGCGTTCAAACATGGCGGAATGACGAATTTGATTTTAGTTAGTTTTTTTATTACTGACATTCACCATTATGCCTAATTTCGCTGTAACTGGCATTTTATTAAAGCTGGGTAGTTCTAGATTCAGAATAAATAAACAAACGTTCTAAAATAATTAGTCTTGATAACATAAAATACCTTTAAAGTCAATTTTTTCAAGTCACTCGCGTAAAAGTTAAAATTCCAAGTTAATTTGTGATTAAACGGCCATCGTTAACGAAAAACGCCCTGAAATAAAACATCTGGAGCAATTATTCTTCTTTAAAAATCAGTGGTCATATTTCAAAAAATATCAACTAGTTTTATAGAAAACGGACCTTAGCGGCGAAAAGGCGCCAATGACTCGGGCGCATCCAGTCCTCTGCCACATCGTTCAGTTCTCATATACGATATTATTACAGCGGGTTTAGGATATTATTTTGAATGTATAATCGAGCCTATGTAACTGCAAGTTTTTAATTGACAGAAATAATAAATATAACCTTCTGATCTGATTAATAAAGGATATAAATTGATAAATAATAATGAATTAGTCTCAAATTGCACATTATCTAAACCTCACCTATGTTGACATAAACTGGTTACCTTGAAATGAAATAATAATGTTCTCATAGTAAGTAGTAGTTGGGTTACAGACACTGGCATCTGTTCATTCGTGAAATTTGAAATAAATGCATTTTTTCATTATTATTTAGAGATTTAAAAACAATCAAAATAAAAAAGATAAATAAAAAGTTCTGTTTGTCCGATGATATGTAGAAATTATTCATGATACAATTTAAGAAGTATATACCTAACACAATTTAATAGCTCACAACTATTAATGAATTAACAGTTACACGATGTGTGTATATATATATATATATATATATATATATATATATATATATATATATATATATGATGAATTTAAAATTAAACCACTACTGGAGAGGAAAACCAATTAAAACATGTAAGTATTCATGCATCTAATGGTCTATAATCCACGAAGTTGTGGCCTTTTTCGGTTTCTTGCCTATAACACACATTAAAAAGTTTACTTCCTATTTTTTTCGAAAAAAAGGGTATTCTAATACAAATAAAATGAAATATTTGAAGTTGAAATCGGATTATTTATTTAGCCAAATTCGAACATCAAAGATGTGTAATTTTTACCATTTTGGTGGAAAATCATGTTCCAACGCCTATAACACGACAGCATGTACTCTAAATGAAAAATGTTAGAGATAAAAGTTTTAGGACAATTAATTAAGCATAAAACTAGCCCATTTATTTTTAAATTAATTAATTGCTAAGTAGAGATACAAATGAAAACGTGAAAGTATTTGTAGCGCTTACTTCAATCTTTTAACTACATCTTCTTTCCTTCATACAACTACACATCAAAAAGTTTACTTTCTCTTCTATTAGAAAAAATGGTATACTAATACAAATAAAATGAAATATTTGAAGTGGAAATCGGATTAGTTATTTAGCCAAATTCGAACATGAAAGATCGGTAATTTTTACCATTTTGGTAGAAACTCCTGTTCCAACGCCTATAACTCGATAATATGTACTCTAAATGAAAAATGTTACAGACAAAAGTTTTAGAACATTAAATTAAGCATAAAATAATCTCACCTAAATAGTTAGTTTTGTGAGTATTTTATCATATCCCCCTAGGCTTCACAAAAAGAAGGAATTAAGCGCTATGAATACTTTCACGTTTTCATTTGTATCTCTACTTAGTAATTAATTAATTTAAAAATAAATGGGCTAGTTTTATGCTTAATTAATTGTCCTAAAACTTTTATCTCTAACATTTTTCATTTAGAGTACATGCTGTCGTGTTATAGGCGTTGGAACATGATTTTCCACCAAAATGGTAAAAATTACACATCTTTGATGTTCGAATTTGGCTAAATAAATAATCCGATTTCAACTTCAAATATTTCATTTTATTTGTATTAGAATACCCTTTTTTTCGAAAAAAATAGGAAGTAAACTTTTTGATGTGTGTTATATGCAAGAAACCGAAAAAGGCCACAACTTCGTGGATTATAGACCATTAGATGCATGAATACTTACATGTTTTAATTGGTTTTCCTCTCCAGTAGTGGTTTAATTTTAAATTCATCATATATATATATATATATATATATATATATATATATATACACACATCGTGTAACTGTTAATTCATTAATAGTTGTGAGCTATTAAATTGTGTTAGGTATATACTTCTTAAATTGTATCATGAATAATTTCTACATATCATCGGACAAACAGAACTTTTTATTTATCTTTTTTATTTTGATTGTTTTTAAATCTCTAAATAATAATGCAAAAATGCATTTATTTCAAATTTCACGAATGAACAGATGCCAGTGTCTGTAACCCAACTACTACTTACTATGAGAACATTATTATTTCATTTCAAGGTAACCAGTTTATGTCAACATAGGTGAGGTTTAGATAATGTGCAATTTGAGACTAATTCATTATTATTTATCAATTTATATCCTTTATTAATCAGATTTATATATGATTTAAAAAAAAAAAAAAAAAGGTTATATTTATTATTTCTGTCAATTAAAAACTTGCAGTTACATAGGCTCGATTATACATTCAAAATAATATCCTAAACCCGCTGTAATAATATCGTATATGAGAACTGAACGATGTGGCAGAGGACTGGATGCGCCCGAGTCATTGGCGCCTTTTCGCCGCTAAGGTCCGTTTTCTATAAAACTAGTTGATATTTTTTGAAATATGACCACTGATTTTTAAAGAAGAATAATTGCTCCAGATGTTTTATTTCAGGGCGTTTTTCGTTAACGATGGCCGTTTATCACAAATTAACTTGGAATTTTAACTTTTACGCGAGTGACTTGAAAAAATTGACTTTAAAGGTATTTTATGTTATCAAGACTAATTATTTTAGAACGTTTGTTTATTTATTCTGAATCTAGAACTACCCAGCTTTAATAAAATGCCAGTTACAGTGAAATTAGGCATAATGGTGAATGTCAGTAATAAAAAAACTAACTAAAATCAAATTCGTCATTCCGCCATGTTTGAACGCCATTTTGGATTAGTGCGGCCACTTTTTTTTCTGGGAACATTGGCTTTTTCTTAATCTTTTATCACAAGGAACACAACGATATGCAATTTATAGGGATGTGGGGGGGGGGGTGCACGGTAGGGGGGTCTGGCCCACCGTGTATAAGGATCATAATGGTTTCGCTAAGACACTTTCGTCCACCACCTCGAGCATACTCGTTAGATTCAGGGAATGGCTGCAAGTTTATCAATTTATATGTTTAAGAGGGTCGAATCGAAAATCAGTTCAAAGTTTATTTGTTCATCTTTTTAAAAAAGTAGCTTCTTTTTTGTAAACAAAAAATCGAAAGAAAGAGAAAATTAATTTCATAATAACGTCTATAGTTAACATCACCTGCAGTAGACTTGGAGGAGGCGGTCTGCGTTTATTAATGCAGTGGCCGACTCCTCTTAAGGTGCCCCTTCTCAATTTCTCCTCTCAGCACTTCTTCTCTCTTATTTGCTACAACTCCTTTTCCACCTTGTACTTTTTCAATATACCGCCCTCTTTGTACCATTTTCTTATTAATTGTCAAACCTCCTTTCCTTTCCTTTTTACCAGAGACGAGCCTACTGGCGTCCGTGACACCTGTCAATGGCGTCATCACTAATCTCCTTTATCGTCTGTGAAGGGTCTAGCAGCGACCAAGTCATCTGACCGTGACGTCATTGTTGCCCCGAGGCAATCTCTTCCCGCACCAACGTATAATACTCCTCTCCTACCAGGGACGTGTCTACCTGCGGTCGATGCCAGTGCCGTGACGTCACAGGTACCTCCGAGGTAAAATTCTTTCCCTGTCTGTGACAGGTCTACCTACGGCTGAGACACGTCCATGACGTCATAGCTACCCTCGAGACACTATCCTTCTTCCTTGAATTCTGTTATCCACCATGTCGCAACCTTCTGATCTGGAGACACACTGGTAACCAATGATGACACAGATTTATGTTATTAATATAATAAAAAATATCTCAGGTGATAGGAAAAATAAATATAAGATTTAGATATAAGAGTTACGTGTGGGACTTTCTTTTTGTTTTTTATTTTTTAAACCAATTTCAACTCTATATTAAGCTGTATCATTAATCAGAGCGGAGGTATTAAATAGGGTATAAGTCAATAAAAAAACAGGTAACTATTTGCTATTTCACTAGGACCAATAGATATCTGACAAAAAAATATTCTTTGTTTATCCAAATCAAAGAAAAGACAGCACGTGTGTCACAATCCCTTTTCAGAGCATTTTATTATGTACATTTAACTAGATAACCGCACACAGGATGATTATGGAACTTACTAAAGGGATTGTTCAAACTCACCGAAAATTTAGTGCTAAATTGTTTTTTAACTCGTTAAAATACCATAATAAGGTGAGCAGTTAACTAAAATTTGCTCCTCAGGTAATATCCTAATCAAAAGTTCAACGAATCTATTGTAGACCAAGACAGCTCAAAAGCATCAGGTACTAAAACCGCGAATTTTTTCATCCATCTTCAAAATGACATACATATGTATTACAATAACTTTTTTAATCTAAAAAAAGGACGTCAATTAAAACATTAAATTAGTTCGTAATATCAGTAGGGAGTAAATGGCGGTTCTGGGGCACTTTGGGAGGCAACCTCCTTGACTGTTATCCTGTATATGTAAGGTTATGTTACTCTTCCAAAGCAGTACATCCCAAAGAGGTAAGTTTGTTACTCTTTTAAAACGTCACATGGGATGACCTTGAGGTTACAAACCGGGAGGGGGGGGGTGTATTTGGGGTGTCCTTGGGCGGTTGGTGGCTACTTTGGAGGCAACCTCCCAATTCCTCCCTCCAATATGTGTAAGGTTATCTTACTCTCCTAAGTAGTATGTCACAACGAGGCAAGTTTGTTCCTCTTTCAAAACAGTAAATTACAATTACATGCTAATCCAGCCTCTATAAAGTGGGTACTCTTATTTGGAAAATTAAGGGGGAAAACCTGATGGTTGAGCGTGATCACGGTCAAATCACCTCCTTGCACGACCGCTGACCAAGAAACAGTACTCTTCCTTATATAGTACTGAACCCAAGACCCTTCATGGGTTGTAGCAGTACAGGTTTTTTTTTTTTTTTTTTTTAATGAGTACATGTTATCAACAGTAGGACTTTTCTCTCTGCCCAATTTGGGCAATCATTGGTTATTATTGACACAGAACCAATTCATCCCAACCTCTCGGTTCCTCTCTAAGCTTTTTACAAGGGTTCATAAATAAATCAGAATAGAATAGAATAAAATGCTTTTATTTATAATATTATACACATAATTTTCAAGACAATATTACATACACAATTTTTAATACAATATTATATACATAATATTTAAGACAGATTGTTCAGTAAAAATTATTATGATTATAAATTACATTATACATATACATTTTGGTTACTCATTGGTTCTAACAATTTATCCCTACGTTCAAGTTCCTATTCAAGGTTTTTACAAAGGTTCATGCATACATCAGAATAGAATAGAGTAAAATGATGTTATTTATTTATAATACTATATACATTATTTTTAGAACAGATTTTTTTTTTTTTTTTTTTTTTTTTTTTTTTATTGCAAAGTTAAAAGTAAACATAAAAGCATAATAAAACATAAACATATAACATAAATAATAGTAAACATAATAACACAAATAATAATATACATAAATAAATAAAACAAAACATAAAAGCCGAACATTTCTCCTATTAGATAATTTGATAACATAACTTGTAATTACACTTAAAATTAAACTCTTTTAATAACCATACTCTATAAACCCATCCTAATTTGCTAAATTCTATTAGTTCGTTACTGTTCTTCCTGTTTAAATATTCTGTTAATTCTTTACTATTTAATTGATTTTTACATACATCAGCAGCCAGATAACTCATCCCTTATAAATCGAAAATAATCCTCAGATCACTATGAGTATCCAACAAGCCATTTTCCTTAAAAATTATTTCAGTAGAACTCTCTTTCTCTCAATGTGGTACATCTTAGGGATACACACCGCATATTCGAGGGGTAGGTGTTTTCTGGCATTCATAACCAAACCAGAGACCTAACGTTTCCACTCCTAATCACAGGCTTACGAGTGTTTATAACCATGCCAGAGGTCTCTCATTCATTTAATTAATCAACAACACATTTTTTTTTTTATTATTTTTTTTTTAAGTTTATTTTATCTTATAATGGCCATGTGCCAAGGGGGATACTCCGTCATCAAGGATGTGTCTTTTATCATCGAAAGGTGACAGTGATATTTTGTTTGTTTTAATAGTAAATAGATTATGGTTGAATGATCTGAAGTTTGTAACATCATGTTTAAATTGAATGTTATTTTTTAAGCAGTTAACATAATCTTCAAATTTAATTTTATTTTTAACAACAGGTTGATTAATTCCTTTTATTTTTTTAATAATTTTGCTTTGAATGTCTATTGCATACATTTTAGACCTCAAAGCAACAAATTTATTAATTATTTTACCATTAGCCTCATCTTTAAACTTACCCATTACTTTCTTATTCTTAACATTATGTAATTTATGGTTTGGAGGATAGTCTGAAGTATCTAAGTAATCAATCATACTTGCCATATCTTCATAGAGGTCTTCAGTATGTATAGAATAAACGAATGAGTCAGTATCCATATACATTAGCTTAATATTTTGTCCATATTTTTCCAACATTATGTCATAATGATATTCATACATGGATGTTTTTTGATATATCTAATATTGACATTCCCACGTATATCGGTTTATCAAATTTTATTTTAGTCTTTTCCATATGAACGAGAGCCAAATTCTCAGAATAAATT
>OU426980.1:122360245-122649337 GCA_911387785.2 Aelia acuminata | reverse complement strand
GTGTTTATAACCATGCCAGAGGTCTCTCATTCATTTAATTAATCAACAACACATTTTTTTTTTTATTATTTTTTTTTTAAGTTTATTTTATCTTATAATGGCCATGTGCCAAGGGGGATACTCCGTCATCAAGGATGTGTCTTTTATCATCGAAAGGTGACAGTGATATTTTGTTTGTTTTAATAGTAAATAGATTATGGTTGAATGATCTGAAGTTTGTAACATCATGTTTAAATTGAATGTTATTTTTTAAGCAGTTAACATAATCTTCAAATTTAATTTTATTTTTAACTAACAGGTTGATTAATTCCTTTTATTTTTTTAATAATTTTGCTTTTGAATGTCTATTGCATACATTTTAGACCTCAAAGCAACAAATTTATTAATTATTTTACATTAGCCTCATCTTTAAACTTACCCATTACTTTCTTATTCTTAACATTATGTAATTTATGGTTTGGAGGATAGTCTGAAGTATCTAAGTAATCAATCATACTTGCCATATCTTCATAGAGGTCTTCAGTATGTATAGAATAAACGAATGAGTCAGTATCCATATACATTAGCTTAATATTTTGTCCATATTTTTCCAACATTATGTCATAATGATATTCATACATGGATGTTTTTTGATATATCTAATATTGACATTCCCACGTATATCGGTTTATCAAATTTTATTTTAGTCTTTTCCATATGAACGAGAGCCAAATTCTCAGAATAAATTATACGGTCCTTAAAATCTGGTTTAGATATTAATTTTTACATATCTGATTTTGAAAAACTAGTTAGACATCAAATCACAAAGCATGAACATAAGATACATGTGTGTAAGCGATGCTTAACACATTTTTATTCTAGTGAAAAACTCATACTTCACAAACAACTATGCAATACTAACAAACCTGCTATGATTATACTTCCGATGAAGAAACCATACCTACAGTTTGAAAATATAGAGAGATGTCAACGTGTACCCTACGTAGTCTACGCAGACTTTGAATGTTATTTGAAGCCTAACAATGAAGAAAGTCTTTCATCGAAAATATTACATTGCCACATCCCCTACTCGTACTGTTTTTATGTAAGAAGAGCTAAATTTCTGAACGGAGTAGAAGATGGTATACCTGATGAACCAATTTTGTATAGAGGTGAAAATGCAGCAAATAAGTTTGTATTTGACATGAAGAAGATAGCTGAAAAAGTGTACAAGGTATATAATAAAAACTCACCAATGAGACCCCTCTCTCCTCAAGAAGAAGTTAGCTACAAGACTGCTCAAAACTGTTATATGTGTGGAGAATTCTTCAGTCTAGAAGATATCAAAGTAAAGGATCATTGTCACATTACAGGCCTTTTCAGAGGTGCAGCCCACCAAAGTTGTAATCTTCGTTATAAGAACCCTGATTATCTTCCAGTAATTCTACATAATTTGTCAGGTTACGATGCTCACTTCATCGTTCGGGAGCTGGGATATGATAATAAAAGGATTAACGTAATCGCAAATACTGCAGAAAATTATATTTCATTTTCAAAATTTGTAGATGGGAAATTTAGTATAAGATTTTTAGATTCCTTCAGATTTATGCCTTCTAGTCTAGAAAAACTGATAGCTAACTTACCTTCTTTTAACATATTAAATAGTTTAATACCTAACGATCGAGTTCCTTTCCTCACTAGAAAAGGCATTTTCCCCTATGAGTATGTCACGTCCCCCAAAATGTTAGAAGATACAACCCTTCCTCCAATAGATGAATTTCATAGTTCACTACAAGATTCCTCAGTTACAGAAGAGGAGTATGCCCATGCTAAAGATGTATGGAATATATTTGAATGCAAAACTTTGGGTGATTACGCAGACATTTACTTGAAGTCTGACGTAATTTTACTGGCTGAAGTATTCGAAGAATTTAGGAATGTTACGATGAGATCTCACAAATTAGATCCATGTCACTACTATACGGTTCCTGGGATGACATGGGATGCAATGCTAAGGTTTACAGGTGTTAAATTAGAATAACTGACCGATTATGAAATGATTCTAATGATCGAGAAAGGAATAAGAGGAGGATTGGTGCAAGCATCTCATAGATTCCACGAGGCAAATAACAAGTACTTAGAAGGATACAACCAAAATAAACCAACTACCTACATTGCGTACCAGGATTGTAATAACTTATATGGTTGTGCAATGAGTCAGCCTCTTCCTACCGGTAACTTTGAGTGGGTCAATCCCGAAAGTCTAAATTTAAACAATCTATACTCTACAGATGACATAGGCTACATTCTGGATGTCGATATTAATTACCCTGAGTATTTACACGATGAACATAATGATCTACCGTTCCTCCCCGAGTCTAAACAATGTGGAAAATATAACAAATTAATAGCGCACTTCAATGAAAGAAAAAACTATGTTGTTCATTATACCACCCTTCTTCAAGCATTGTCACACGGTATAGAGCTTGTAAAAGTCAACAGAGCATTAAAATTCAACCAGTCCTAGTGGTTAAAATCTTACATAGAGTATAACACCAGTTTAAGAAAGAAAGCTTTAAATGATTTTGAAAAAGATCAGTATAAGCTTTACAACAACGCAGTTTTTGGTAAAACTATGGAATCAATAAGAAAAAGAGTTGATATGCGTTTAATTACAGACCCTAAAAAGCTAGAAAAATTAATATCTAAACCAAATTTTAAGGACCGTATAATTTATTCTGAGAATTTGGCTCTCGTTCATATGGAAAAGACTAAAATAAAATTTGATAAACCGATATACGTGGGAATGTCAATATTAGATATATCAAAAAACATCCATGTATGAATATCATTATGACATAATGTTGGAAAAATATGGACAAAATATTAAGCTAATGTATATGGATACTGACTCATTCGTTTATTCTATACATACTGAAGACCTCTATGAAGATATGGCAAGTATGATTGATTACTTAGATACTTCAGACTATCCTCCAAACCATAAATTACATAATGTTAAGAATAAGAAAGTAATGGGTAAGTTTAAAGATGAGGCTAATGGTAAAATAATTAATAAATTTGTTGCTTTGAGGTCTAAAATGTATGCAATAGACATTCAAAGCAAAATTATTAAAAAAATAAAAGGAATTAATCAACCTGTTGTTAAAAATAAAATTAAATTTGAAGATTATGTTAACTGCTTAAAAAATAACATTCAATTTAAACATGATGTTACAAACTTCAGATCATTCAACCATAATCTATTTACTATTAAAACAAACAAAATATCACTGTCACCTTTCGATGATAAAAGACACATCCTTGATGACGGAGTATCCACCTTGGCACATGGCCATTATAAGATAAAATAAACTTAAAAAAAAAATAATAAAAAAAAAATGTGTTGTTGATTAATTAAATGAATGAGAGACCTCTGGCATGGTTATAAACACTCGTAAGCCTGTGATTAGGAGTGGAAACGTTAGGTCTCTGGTTTGGTTATGAATGCCAGAAAACACCTACCCCTCGAATATGCGGTGTGTATCCCTAAGATGTACCACATTGAGAGAAAGAGAGTTCTACTGAAATAATTTTTAAGGAAAATGGCTTGTTGGATACTCATAGTGATCTGAGGATTATTTTCGATTTATAAGGGATGAGTTATCTGGCTGCTGATGTATGTAAAAATCAATTAAATAGTAAAGAATTAACAGAATATTTAAACAGGAAGAACAGTAACGAACTAATAGAATTTAGCAAATTAGGATGGGTTTATAGAGTATGGTTATTAAAAGAGTTTAATTTTAAGTGTAATTACAAGTTATGTTATCAAATTATCTAATAGGAGAAATGTTCGGCTTTTATGTTTTGTTTTATTTATTTATGTATATTATTATTTGTGTTATTATGTTTACTATTATTTATGTTATATGTTTATGTTTTATTATGCTTTTATGTTTACTTTTAACTTTGCAATAAAAAAAAAAAAAAAAAAAAAAAAAAAAAAAAATCTGTTCTAAAAATAATGTATATAGTATTATAAATAAATAACATCATTTTACTCTATTCTATTCTGATGTATGCATGAACCTTTGTAAAAACCTTGAATAGGAACTTGAACGTAGGGATAAATTGTTAGAACCAATGAGTAACCAAAATGTATATGTATAATGTAATTTATAATCATAATAATTTTTACTGAACAATCTGTCTTAAATATTATGTATATAATATTGTATTAAAAATTGTGTATGTAATATTGTCTTGAAAATTATGTGTATAATATTATAAATAAAAGCATTTTATTTTATTCTATTCTGATTTATTTATGAACCCTTGTAAAAAGCTTAGAGAGGAACCGAGAGGTTGGGATGAATTGGTTCTGTGTCAATAATAACCAATGATTGCCCAAATTGGGCAGAGAGAAAAGTCCTACTGTTGATAACATGTACTCATTAAAAAAAAAAAAAAAAAACCTGTACTGCTACAACCCATGAAGGGTCTTGGGTTCAGTACTATATAAGGAAGAGTACTGTTTCTTGGTCAGCGGTCGTGCAAGGAGGTGATTTGACCGTGATCACGCTCAACCATCAGGTTTTCCCCCTTAATTTTCCAAATAAGAGTACCCACTTTATAGAGGCTGGATTAGCATGTAATTGTAATTTACTGTTTTGAAAGAGGAACAAACTTGCCTCGTTGTGACATACTACTTAGGAGAGTAAGATAACCTTACACATATTGGAGGGAGGAATTGGGAGGTTGCCTCCAAAGTAGCCACCAACCGCCCAAGGACACCCCAAATACACCCCCCCCCCCTCCCGGTTTGTAACCTCAAGGTCATCCCATGTGACGTTTTAAAAGAGTAACAAACTTACCTCTTTGGGATGTACTGCTTTGGAAGAGTAACATAACCTTACATATACAGGATAACAGTCAAGGAGGTTGCCTCCCAAAGTGCCCCAGAACCGCCATTTACTCCCTACTAATATCCCACCAAAACAAAATAAAAGAAAAAGGACTGATATTGAAAATCAACTTTTAAAGTTAAAACTAAATTTTTAGATATTATTACACATCGAAGATAGTATAAGATAAAGTTTTAAAACAATATTATTTCTAATTAATTACTGGTTGTCATTTTAAGAACAATGAATTTTCGTAGTAGTGCTTCTGGTACGAATATAGGACAGGAAAAACGAAATTTGTCCCGTTGCAACACGTCGAGATTCACATCGTTATCATTTCGAAAACTTCCAGTTTTTCAATACCTTTAATTTAAGTCCCGATAAGAATTTACGAATAGAAATTTCTATTCGTTACGTCTGCGTGATACCTACCCTATCATTTGATACCTACCATCAACCTTCATAGCTCCTGGGGGTTGGAAAAAGGGATCTGTACACCCATATTATATATAGTGTAACGATTAGGTAAGTTTTTATCAAAAGTGCTAATTTTCCGCAGTCAATCGACATGGTAATATATATATATATATATATATATATATATATATATATATATTTTAAACTGAGGTAAAACTCTCTAGATTTTTTATTATCATATTTCGATATAGTGCCTACGATTAAATTGAGTACGCTGAAGATATGCCATTATAAAAAATTGTCCGCATTACATACTACTCTAGGAAAATGGGGCATGTTGGCCACGGGAGACGGATTCACCAGTAGATTCTTTCTTTTAAGTTCGCACAATTATGGCTAGAGTGAACAAGGAATCAGGGGGTAAGTTAGCAATAATTCGACCTTTTCAGCCCAGTGTCGAGGAGAGTTTTCCCCCCGATAATTGATAATTGCGCTTTGTGTTTCTAAGGTAAGGAGGATATCCATATAGGTACTATGTACTATGTTTGTAGCATATAGTCCTACTGATATTTTAATGGTCAGAGTTAGCTGCTGATAGAACAAGTCGAAAATGTTTAATACATTTGGAGGAGGTGATGTATTAATCATCAAACAGGTTTTGATTTTTGTGTTTGATTGCTGTAACCCTTCTCAAAGAGGGTGTTTAGTGTTTCAACGCCGAACCTGACAGAGATAGAAATGCATGTTCTGTTTTGAAAAAGAATAAAAGGACCTTTCTAATGAAGAACGTGATTAAATTTGAATAAACGTTGAAGCTCAGTCGATAACTAAATTTTAAATTCTGTTGTAGTCTCCTATGGCCTTCAAAAACTGAAACATTGTAGAGACTTTGTCTTCATTATCACTGCCTCTTTTAAAGATCTCGGGAGATTCATTTTCAATCTATATTTTTCATATAGAGGGCATTCCATTAGCATGGTGTTATACGGTGTGACGTATGTTGTAGCATTTATCACATGTTGGTGCTTCTAGGCCTCTTTTGAGATAGATATATGTGGGTGAATTGGCAAAGTCTGATTCTAAGTCGGCAAAGCATCACTTCTTCTCTCTTCGAATTCCTACAAATTGTTTTCCATTTTTCGCTGCTTGGTTTAATTTCTAATGATTTGCCATCTCTGCTATTCCAACATTTCTCCCATTCTAATGATTGCAATTTCTTGACATGGTTCACCCAGTCTTCTGAGGTTAATATGTTTTCCTTCACCACTCCAGGTGCTTCTCCTTTACTAGCTAATGGGCTACTTGATCAGCTATTTCATTTCCTGCAATACTGCAGTGTGCTTGGATCCATGCAAAATTTACAAAAAAAGATCTATTCTTTAGTTCCTACCACAGATTGAGTATCTCTATAATTAATGCTTTGTTTGGGCTAGGATTACCGATGGCATCTAAAACACTCCGCGAATCTGAACCAATGACCCAACATTTCTTCTCGGAATCTGCTATTATGGAAGTGCATTAAAGACGCCCGTAGCTTCCTTGGTAAAGATGGAACTTTCACCTTGTAGGTGGAACAGATTCAGATTTTGCTAGCTGTTTACTGCGCACCCTCCCTACATTATATCTCACCTTAGAGGCATCGGTAAATACGAATTCGAAATCTTTGTATTTTCCCCTAAGTTTCAAAAAAATATATATGAATTTATATAGGATTAGTCTTCGATAATCCGACCTTGATTTGTACATCGTAAGTCTTTCCATATTCACCGGAGTATTTTTAAAACGGGTATGGGTCTAATAATGTTTTAATTTAATAAGGAATAAAATTTAAATATAATTTAGTAATTAATTTTAGTGAGAAAAATGTTTCTGAAGTCTGGGAGGAGGGCTTCAGCCCCCCAAGCCCCCTCCTTGGTTGCGCCAGTATCAGTAATTAATTGTTTTGGTTATAAAAGTGCTATTCACTGATAGGTGTTGTGATCTTGAGAACAAGTAATGCTTTACTTCTACATACACTTTATTGATTTAATTATATACACAATAAATACATGATTTAACTAATAAAACATTCTACACTTGTAGGACAAGATAACTAAAATAGAAACTGAACGTTCATTAATTGATACATATTATATTGCTAGCTGTTCCTAGCAACTGACTTCACTATAATAGGTATTTCTTTTTTGTAGGTGTAAGTAGGGTAAGTAACGAAATTAAGAGAAATTTTTTTTTAACGTATTATTTTAGTAATTCGCCCTTTTCAACTGGATGAATGGCTTCGATATTTTTTTATAAAGTAATCACTGCTCGCATTATTTTTTCCCAACATTATAAAAGCACTAGAAAATGATAATGAGAGGAACACAAATCGGTCAGAAACGAAATTACAACTGAAAAAAAAAAGTAATTTGGGTAACACTTCTGCTATGCGTGACCTATTGGGTAATACTTCTAGGCGTGACCTATTTCGACAGCATATGCGACCGTAATGTAAGCGAACTCTCATCACGCCCTTTTTAGATAAAATGGGTCTTGATTAATCCCAGCTTTTGACTCATGACTCGCGAACCCATCAAAACTGTTGAGGTGACAACACTTCTTACCTCTCTTATAAATAACCGTTCTGTCTTAGCACTTTGGCTCGTTTCTCTTTGTTTAATGAAGGCAGTTTTTGAAATTTATAATAAAGATTATTATTCCGTTAACGTTCTTATGATTAAATGCCACTGATGCAGTGAGCATTAAGATGATGGGATTTACTATTAGATTTTTTCTACTTTTTATTTTTCTGTTCACATCTACATGTAAGTGCCTCTTTTATTTAGAGTAATATAGTTAATCCAATTTATCTGTTTATTTGTTCTAGTTGAATTTGCATCACTTTATAATTAGAACTCAGTTTGTTTAAACTTGATGAGGTTATATATCAGATATTTTTAAGTGATATTTTTGAATTCTAAATTAATTTGTATCACCAATGAAATAAATAAAAATGTAGGTTATAGCTTTATATTTTAAGCTCTTTTTCTTGTTATAGTACAAGTTGATATTTCCATGAGCAGCTATGCATTATAATTTTAGTATTTACATCAATCTATCTAATGATTGATACACAACCCAAGGGGGGTTCACAGGGGTCACGACCCCCTAAATTTTTTGGCTTTTTAATTTTTTTGTATTTTTAAGTGAATAATGCAATTAGGTAGTTAATATGCCCTAAACATAACACTTTTGGTTGTTTAGATCACAGTCCTTAATACAAGGTAATAATTTCATTTAAAAATGGTGCTTTCATCCACGTGATTATGAGATTGGGGGGTCATGACCCCCCCCAAATTTTGTGCTGAATCCGCCCCTGATACATACACATTGATAAGACACTAGCCTGGTGTTTGAATTTATGGAAATAAGAATATTTTCATAATGAAAAACAGCACTTCTATTTATTTAATAAAGTTTTATTAATGAAAATAGTAATGCGAGTAGTTTAGTGTGGCCCTGATCTCCACTGAAAAGGACCCATTCGGATTTCCTTATCCCTTTGAGCAAGCAGATGTTGAAATCTGACGTCCAATGAAGGTAATTAATGCCCTTTTTAAATGAAAGGGGTCCGGTGTGGCTGTGCGGTAAAGCGCCGTACTCCCATGCCGGAGCTGCGGGTTCGAGTCCCGCCCTGGGTGGTGCTTTTCTTTCGTAGGAGAAGTATCACCCAGTGCCATGGGTGTTTGTATGGGCAGTATAGGGCTTCAGTAGAAGCCTTAAAGTCCCCAAAAAAAAAAAAAAAAAAAAAATGAAAAAAATTATATGGGTGTTCGCTGAAGTTGTAACATACCTATAATTTTTTTTTTTTAATCCATGTTTAATGAAATAACAACTTCCACTATTTTTTTTTAATTTTTCTATTTATTTTTCATTTTCAACGTTTCGGGGCACCCGCCCCATCTTCAGGAAAAACAACTAGAAACATTTATATATATAATTCACAGTAATTTAAATAATTTTTTTCACAATAATATATCATATCATTAAAATTCTATTTTTTAATAGTTTTTATAATTTAATTATAAATTACCTTAAAATTTCTTTTCATGCTTAATTACATGCTGTCAATTCCATCCTATATGTAATTATATTATACATCACACATATATTTACATATATTCATCATTTTTTAATAATTTAAAATTAAACATTGTTTAATGGTCATCTCCTTGTCACAGACTGATTATTTTTTCTTTTAATGATGTTATTTATATATGGTCATCGGTTAAATAATTTTTAAATTATTTTATTAGAAGATAAAAGATTCGACCACGGCCGGGAATCGAACCCAGGTCCTCCGCATCTACGTTGCGGCGCTCTTACCACTGAGCTAACCGTGGTTTCTCTATTTTTTCTCTATGGGGATCAATTTATTTACCTTTGATTTGATTCTAATCTTCTTCTCCTCATTTCTAATATTTTTAACAGTTCAAATTTAATTTACTTATAATGTCTATATAATGTGTACCTAGATTCTTGGTGTCTGTTTTAAAATTTATTGTTTTATCTATATTTTTTGTTATCTGTATTGCTTCTAATATTTTTCTATTTTTAGCTATTTTTTCTTTTTCTATTATTTTTGCTTTATCAAAATTAAAAGTGTGATTATTTTTTATACTGTGTAGGGCCAATGCTGTCTTGTTTATATTTTTGCTATTTTTACAATCATTTTTGTGTTGTAATACTCTTGTTTTTAATTTTTTTGAAGTCTCACCAATGTATATTTTATTGCAATCATTACATTCAATTCTGTATATGACATTTTTTATATCTATTTCTTTTATTTTATCTTTCATATTTGTTAAATATTGATTCATTTTGTTATTATTATACATTCCCATTCTTATATCATAATGATCATAGTTTTTGAAAGTTCTTTTTATTTCTTCTGTCAGACCTTTTATGTACTGCATTTTGAAGAACTTTTTATTTTTATTTAGATCATTTCCCCTTATTTCTCTTTTTTCTTGATTATTTGATTTTTCGGATGTTTTATTATTATTATTAAAAAATTCTGTTATTGTTTTTTGTTTTTTCTTTATAATCTCTTTATTATTTATTCCTTTTTCTTTTATTCTTTTATCTGTCATATATTTTTTGGTGATTTTCTCATTTAGATTATCCTCACTTTTATGATTTTGGTATTTTGGATGAGTTTTTATTCTTTTGTACCACAAGTCATTTATAATTTTTTTAGGATAAAAATTTTATTTCAAAATTTCGAAAATTTTCGTTTTAATTTCATTTATGTGTACATCGTCTGTTATACTAATAGCTCTGTTTATTAAGTTTTTTGCAACATTTATTTTTTGATATTTTGGATGGTTGCTAATAAAGTTTAATAGTTGGTTGCTTGTTATTTCCTTTTTTGTCCATTTTGTGGTTATTTTTTTATTTTTCAATATTAATTCCATATCTAAAAATCTTAGTCTATTGTTTTTTGGTATTTCAATAGTAAATTTTATTCTTTTATTATGGTTATTTAAATGGTTCATTATTTCTTCATAATTCTCTCTATCTGTAATTACTATTAGGTCATCTATATATTTTTTAATTAATACCGGTTGAGTTTTTAATATTTTCATTTTTTCTTCCATTAATTTATTGATGTATATTCCGCTTAAATTAACTGAGAGTATACCTCCCATTGGTAGTCCATACAACTGTTTGTAAAAATTATTATTATATTTAAAAAAATTATATTTAGTACACAATGTTATACCTTCCGTAAATAATTTTTTATCTTTAATTTTAGTATGATTTTTTACTTGTTCCCAATTGTCTTCTATGATTTTTATACATTCATCTATTGGTATATTGGTGAATAGCGATTTCACATCTAAACTTACTATTTCCGTTTTATCATTTTCTATTTCTATGTTTTTTATTATTTGTTTTAATTCATAAGAGTTTTTGATGTCAAAATTATTATTGTTATTAAGTTCGTTTAATGCGGGATTTAAGAATCTGGACAAGGCCTCAGTTGGTCCATCAATTTTATTTATAATTGGTCTTAAATCATGATTTTCTTTATGTAATTTAATTAATCCATGAATCCTTGGGATGGTAAATTTTAATTTTGATAAAGCAAAAATAATAGAAAAAGAAAAAATAGCTAAAAATAGAAAAATATTAGAAGCAATACAGATAACAAAAAATATAGATAAAACAATAAATTTTAAAACAGACACCAAGAATCTAGGTACACATTATATAGACATTATAAGTAAATTAAATTTGAACTGTTAAAAATATTAGATATGAGGAGAAGAAGATTAGAATCAAATCAAAGGTAAATAAATTGATCCCCATAGAGAAAAAATAATCAGTCTGTGACAAGGAGATGACCATTAAACAATGTTTAATTTTAAATTATTAAAAAATGATGAATATATGTAAATATATGTGTGATGTATAATATAATTACATATAGGATGGAATTGACAGCATGTAATTAAGCATGAAAAGAAATTTTAAGGTAATTTATAATTAAATTATAAAAACTATTAAAAAATAGAATTTTAATGATATGATATATTATTGTGAAAAAAATTATTTAAATTACTGTGAATTATATATATAAATGTTTCTAGTTGTTTTTCCTGAAGATGGGGCGGGTGCCCCGAAACGTTGAAATGAAAAATAAATAGAAAAATAAAAAAAAAAATAGTGGAAGTTGTTATTTCATTAAACATGGATTAAAAATAATAATTAAAAACTTCCTGTAAAATCAAAAAATAAATGATACAAACTATAATTTTTTATATAATTAAGAGGACAAAATAGCTTAATGCTACGAAAAATACAAAATGGAAAACAATTCAATAGTGCACACAATAATAAGTCAGCTGAGATGAGTGATTATAAGTGGTTATTTTTGATAAGAAGAAAGGTTCCACGGCGTTGCACTAAATCAATAGTATCTTATAATATAAAAACCAAATGCAAAGGGTGCGTTACTGAATGGCACCTGAGCCACTGTTCAGAAATTCTAGCCCAAATTTTATGCTTTAGGTCATCAGCTTAACTCAAAATCAATTACTATTAGGAACATTACATAAAAGTCCTGTAGAATCAGAGTACTAATAGGTAATAATTGCTACTACAGTTTTTATTGTCTTAATGGCTTCTGTTGTATCCTTATATGACTATTATATGTTTTCCCCCTTGGCGGAGTCGTGCAGGAGGAAGGAAGCTGATGGGGGAGGAAATAAATGCCGCCCAAAGGTGTGCTTTTTCGATTTGTTTTCACACTTATATCTCCTGAAGCATTCATAACACCTAAAACATGTTTAGGTACTTGTTAATAATGGTGGAGCCAGCTATTTTCTAGTAATATATTAAAATAATCATAATAAATAATAATAATCATAATAATAACGAAATATTTTTTCTACAACTTCTTTTGTTGTACTTCCAGTAAATGCGATTATCAAAATATAAAACCATTTCATGGTTCTGTGAACATACCTTAATCCTTGCCAAGAGTTCATTTTCTCGTAGGAACTTCACTGCTGTATATTCATCGTGAACTTCTCGAAAAATCTTTTTGATCGTGTACATTTTTAACCTAGTAAGTATAACTAAATATGATTATTTGCAATAATAAATCAATTAACATGTGATTTATTTTATTTTGATCATTTTAATATATTACTAGAAAATAGCTGGCTCCACCATTATTAACAAGTACCCATGTTTATTGTAAGAGTTATAGTTCATTAAATTCTGCATTTAACAAGAGCAAACAAGTTTTTTGCACTACCCGTTCCCATTTTAGAGCTCATCCAAGTAAGATAAATTATGTAAGAGTTTCATTTTACTTCTGGAAGACAGGGAAACAGCTAGTTCGAAAAATTCATTTTTGGTGTCATCAAAAGCACGGTTTATTCCTCTATAACTTTTGTATTGGTTAGTTTAGCTTATATTACATGATTATGAAAAAAGTTTAAAAACTTGTTTGTTTTTTATAATATAAACCAAAATAACCCATATATTAATGAAATAGGCCTTAAAAAAGGTATAGAGGAATAAATTCTGCGTTTGATGACACCAAAGGTGAATTTATTGAACTGCTTCCTGAACTACCAGGTGTAAAGTTAAACTTTTTTATAACAAATTGAAATTTGTTTTAACTTGATGAGCACTAAAATGTGAATGGGTGGTCCAAAAAACTTGTCTCATGCAATGCTGATTTTAATGCCATATTGTTAACCTCAATTTTTTCGATATTGTGAGTACTTTACGAGATATAACCATTTACCCACAACACATGTTTAAGGTGGCACGTCTACCATCTCCTCCTCCCCCACCCCGACCACCTTAGCTCAACTCCATTCTAGTCATCAATTCTAGTCATCTTGGGATACAAATGAAGCCATTAAAACAATGAAACTCTAGTAGCAATTATTGCCAATTTTTTCTAATTTTTTGGTTTTATTGTATTGTTAATTTATTAGTGGACTATTAATTGTTTTCAATGTTTTTGTTAGTTTAATTTTTTTGTTTTTCAGGTTCTATACATATATCTGACAATAGTCTCAAAACTTTTAGTGAAAAATTGCTTTTAAGTGATACAAGTAATATTGGACAGTTGATAAATGTTGATGTACAGAATAGATTAAGCTATGAATCGACTAATGATTTGGCACCTAAAAAGTATGTATAAGCTATTAGTTTATTTAAATTAGTTTTAATGTTAATTAAGAATATTTAAACTGCTTCTATATAAAAAGATTTGGCTCTTATCTTTAACTACACCACTGTGACCTCGCACTCGCTGATAACAGCATGAATCTTTTAGTGTGGCCCCGATTCAACTGAAAAGGACCCATTGGGGGTTAGTTATACCTTTTGAGCGAGGCAACCGAGGGGAAGTCAAAAGCTATGATCTAATAAATGTAATCAAGTACCTCAAACAATACAGCATAGACCTGTGATAAAGTGCGATAACACGGTATGTTATGAGTCTTGCAACTAAGAGACACGTACCAAATTTTTATTGTGATCAATTTCCAAATTTAGACCTGCATTATCATGTAAAAGATGATCCTCAATGACTTTATGTGTATTTGGTCTTAGTACCATGTTAAATCAAACTGCTGCTTGAATGTGTCGATGTCTTTCTTAGTTTTGGATACTGTTGTGTTTTAGTGCATTGATAGCTGTGAAAAAAAGGTTAACAAATTAATGGTAAGGGATAAAAAAAGCATAAAATAAAAAGCAACCTAAACAAGATAACCGAGGAAAATGAAAATTATGTTAACTAGAGTTTTATTTTTAAAACCACAAAACTGCTTCTAATCAATATTCGTACCATTTGTTTGTCAAAACCAATATTCTTTTGTGTTGTAGGTTTATACTATTAATGATGAGCCAGGTTAACAAAAAATAATGACCAACCAAATGTGATTTCACTCATTGCTTTTTATTAACCTCCCCTTTTTACAATACAAATCTTTCTATCCTTTTGTACTATGCAAACTTTACCATACATATAATATGTAAAATCTGTTATTTGTTAAAAGTAAAACTGTTATGTGACCCATTTTGTCTAAAAGGTAGAAATACTATGAATTTTTGATGTTTCTTTCTACTTATATGTTAATAAATGTCATAAATATATGTTTTTTAAATTTAACAATGATTGCGCTTCAGAAACCCTATTTTTCGGAATGATGCTTAAATGCATCTCTAGGACATTAAGGAGTTGGGTGGGAATATAAGAAATCTGCACCAATTTTTTTAAATTTTTATCTCTAATCAAGATTACACCTGTAAATCCTTTTTAAAAACTTTAAACATTTATTTTTTGTGATATTCTTTGAAGCAGTCAGGAAGTAGGGGCATATCACACTTACATATGTTAATAGTCTGAGTTTTGCTGCATTCACATTTCTTCATCTCTTGTTCTCATCTATTTTATATATATGACCTTCGTTGTCATGGCGGAACTTTATTTTTATTAATGTGACCATGTGCACCTCGACCACCTTGGGTCTATTGTGCGCCCAATTTAATGCCTGAACCTTAAAATGTTATTCTAAGGATATCAGTAAATTTTATAAAAGCTTGTTGGGTAGACCATATCATTTGAAATCGATCACACTAACAGAAATATAATCAGCTGTGTCACTCTCATTTGAACAGAGTTTGCACAAAGATGATTCTGCTTCAGTGTGAACATACGACTTCTGAGTTTACACTCGTAAATTTCTATCACTTTTTTTTTTTTTAAGTACATTCCAGTCAAGATTTAGTAACTTATTTCTTTTGATTGAGTAGCCATGTAAGGATTGGTTGCCACCAGGTGGTTCCCCAGGTGGCAGCGGTGGCTAAGTTCCCACAGCTGACCCTGCTTTTATAAGGTCTTTTGGTTTTCTTCCACCTCCCGCAGCCTCCCTGTGGATAGTATTTGTGGTTTTAGTGTCTTGGCTACCAAGCCAGGTCTTAATAGGGTGGAGCGAATCTCGTTCTCTTAAATATATTTTTAAAAATTCCTAGGAGGAACGCCAAGGTGGCCAGAACAGATTGCAGAGACTACTTTGGCAACCCCCGCCTCTGTCGTTTGAGAGTTAGAAACTCCCCGGGGGGGCACCACGAGAAGGTGACAGTAGGCGTTGATAGGGATAAGGACAGAGGAGAGCACCAAACAGTGAGTACGGCACTTTTCCCACTTTAACCACTCCCATGAAGCGAGAAAGACTCCCACACTCGTCTTATCACTTCAGCTCTCCCTTTACCACACCCATTTACCCCCCTAGTGGAACTTAAAGTTCTTAATCCTATTTAATTGGCGCCCATGATCAAATTTTTTTTTGAGGTTTCTTGGAAGTTGTGTCATCACAATTACAGGACGGCATCGATAACCCGAACACTCAGTAATCCGAAACCCCTGAAAATCCGTACAAGAAAGAGTCAAAAGTTAAAGTTGACTTACAAGACATAGGATCATCAGCTCTAGTTACACTTATAGGGTCCCAGTCCTTTTTTTTTCTTTCATCTGACCTCCTTAAACCTAAGTCTCTCAAAAAGTGAGCTTAGAAATGAAACTAGTTACGCTAATGTTAAAATAGAAGGGCAGAATCTTAGATGTTTGAATCAAAGTTTGCGAGTTACCTTTTATAATTCGAAATGAATCAAGACTTCGTCTGAATTATAATTACACTCTGGTTTGTGGACATAAGATAGCTTGAAAAAGGCTTGCAATTATAGAAGAAAAATTAAATAGAAGAAATCTAAACCAAATAATATAAAGTTGACTTACCAAGTTGGAGATCATAAAATATGCTGGTGAACTCGCCCTTGACTTCCTAATGAATGTCCGTACCAGAGAAAGCTTGAGACGAAGCGGCAAATCCAAGCTACAATTCTATGAAATTTGATGAAAGGATGAAAGACGGGAAGAAAAATGTTCAAAAGTTCGGTAAGGTTGAACCGCGATGAGCGCAATCGTAGCAGCCTTCAGCTCTGGTAATGGGGTGGTGCTTAAGTTGGTGTCCTGATAACGAGGAGGCCATTGTTCGTGACAATCAGTCAAAAAGGAGGAACCTTGATTCCAAAACCTTAAATTGTGGCTTTGAGCAAACTGCAAAGGAGAAAGACTGCGAGAGGCCATGTCAGTGAAGTTTTAGATTAGTGAAGTAGGACAGAAATTAGATGGCAAATTGTTTGTGATATGAGCAATTCTATGGGATACAAATGTTTTAAGAGTATGCAGAGGAGTATTTAACCATGTGAGTATTATTGCAGAATCTGAGAAAAGTCGGATGTTAAACAAGTATTGGGGATATTGGATTGTTTGAACAGAATTGACTAAGTCGATTAAAACTACGGATGCGCAAAGCTCGAGTTTGTGGATAGAAAGTGTGTCACTCTTTCCTTTGGAAGGCTAAAATCCAAAGGAAAGAGTGACAAATCAGGGGTCTCAAAACATATGAACAACACGGTCGCTTAAGCGACAGAAGAGGCGTCAGCAAACCCTATTAGGGACATTTTGTCAAACGTTGACAATGGGAGTACACAGTATGCTTTTGTCTCTTAGCCTCTTTTAGGACAGTTCTAGAACTCTTCCAAGTCTTCCTTGGTCTCCCAATTCGATGTTAAAATTTCCACTCAAGGGCCTCCTGGGCGATGCCTTCCTTTCTCCTTAAGATGTGCCCAATCCATCTTCATTTCCTCAGTCTAAATTTGTCCTCTGTTTCCCTCTGCTTGGTTCATCTGTGTAGTTCCTCGCTGGAAATGGTTCTTGGCAACCAAATTCCCTTGATGAACCTCAAGCATCTATCTTATAGATACAGAACTACATTTATATGTACATATTTAAAAGGGGATAAACATATGGTAGAATACTATAGAGGTATAGCTTTTATGGATACTAGTGTTAAGTTGTGTTTGAAGAAAATGAGACTATTTATGAAGGTCAGACTGGGTTTCGTAGAGGTTATAGCACAATAGACAATATCTTTAACTTAATCAATTTAATAAAATATTTTTTTCATACGAAGTATAAGTGTAAAGTTTATTGTCAATTTGTTGACTTTACAGCAGCATTAGACACTGTCGACAGACATTCACAATTTTGTAAGCTTTTTAGTATGGGAGTTTCCACGAAATATATTAAGGATGTTATATGAAAACACATACATGGAGATAAAGTTGAGGGAAGGTATTTCCGAGTACTTTGTTAACCCCAAAGGAGTAAAACAGGGTTGCTTATTGAGTCCGGCACTATTTTCCACTTATATAAATGACTTAAATAACGATATGGAAGGAGGAATAAGAATCCGAAATGTCCGTATAAATGCATTATTATTCGCGGATGACATTGTGCTAATCGCTAAAAGTGCCTATGAACTAAATCAAATGATAAGCCAATTAGAAAATTATACTGTGAAATGGAACTTGACCGTCAATTCGACATAATCTAAACTTATGGTTTTTAGAGGAAAAGGAAGTAGGTTGCGGAAGTCTGAGAAATGGTTTCTTAATAGGCAGCGGGTTGATTTAGAAAAAAATTATACTTATCTAGGGGTAGTCCCCATCTCTTACATTCTCCGTGAATAATAAGGAAAGAAGTAAAAAATGCAAACAAGCAATAATAATATTTGGAATAACATTATTACTAACCCTGCTGTTCCTTTCTCCACGAATTTAAGGGTTTTCAACTCCATTATAATGGCTTCCCTATGTTATGGAAGTCAGATATAGGGCTACTATAAGTTCAAGGAAATTGAAAGGGTGTTAAAATTCTTTATAAAAGTATTTTCACTCCCCAGCAATACACCCAACTATTAAATTTACTTAGAGACACAAGTAGACCCCATTTTTATCACTACCCTTAAACTGCATTTAAAAATATATTAAAAATATTTTGTTTGCCGGACTATAGATTCCCTAAAATAATTGCAAAAGATATAGTAAAAAGTAAATGTTTGTGGTTTGCTGAGAGGGTAGCACTGGCTGGTCTGATTTAGACCCCTGTTTTATTTCAGTAGAGAGGTGGCAGAACCAAACTGATAAAATCATTGGTCTCTTTCAAGAGCAGTTTTAGAGTAATTGTTTAGCCGCAGCTCAGCATCATCATGACTATCATATGCATCATAAAGCTTTATTAACCAGTACAATATCATACATAAATGATGTTTATTATTTTAGATTTTATAAAAACAATATTTAAAGTAAAAGGAAAACTGTTAGACCTAAATTACAAACCATGGGTAAGTGGAGTAAGTTATTATTGTACCATTTGTAATAAAAATGAAATAGAAGACATGGTGCATTGGAGTATGCCTAATTTTTAATTAGATTAGGGCATAGGCGTCATGAACACCAAATTATTGGGGGGGACGAGTCAATATTCCCATATATAGGAAAAAATTCGAAAGGCTAAAAGTTGAAGTAACAACGCCTAAAGACAACTGTTGAGACATTTATTTCCTCCTTCAACGATGTATTTTAAGGAAATTTATAAAACTTGTCAATTTATGTCTCAGTTAGAGTTTAGATGGTTGCCCCTTTCCAAAATATTGGGGGGGGGGGGGACGCGTCGAAATTCAACTGTGTTCGATGGTGTGAAGTAGTCAATTCAACAAGTATAATGTTGCTGAGATCTCGAGTTCAACCAGGACCCTCAAAAGAAAAATTGAAATATTGGAGAGAAAGTATAACAACCTGAGCAATCTTAGAGAGAGTACCTATAATCCATTCCACGTCAATATGGCAGTAGATCTCGTGCGCTGTTGCCAAATCTTCGAATCACCCCGATTTTCATGTTAAAATTCTGAAAAACTCCATTTTATCTTTTTGTAATTTTATAATGTGCAGAATTTGGTTTTCTATCAGCCTATCCTAAAAATAAAAAACCCTAAAAATAAATCTACAATCGCAATAATTTATATTTGGTAATTTCCATACTTAAAAATTTTAATGGAAATTCTTGTTTCTCTCGTCCCTGTGTCCTTATTTTCAGAGATATTGCTTTGAAATTTTTTAAAAAGACACAAAAAGTTGCCTACACTCGTAACAAAGGAAAAAAATGGTTTTAATGTTTTTCCTTTCCTATTCTTTGGCAAAATGGAAATAAAAAATGACATTTTCGATTTTTAAAAAGTAGCTTGCGAGGAATTTTCGTACTATAGCAGTCTATCAAATTTCGGCATATCCCTTTTAAAAAGGACAATTCAAATTTAATTTTAAGCTATGTCCGACATTTGTGGGATACATACAGCTGGACTAATTAATTTTTAAATGTTAGTGAACGGTACACCTCATAGGTGTACTACTGCAGGCGACTAAATAAAGATATCATACTTAAGATATAATAAGATATTATATTCTTTCAACTAATTTTACACACGAGATGGGAGTTTTGCAATTAAATTATTAGTGCATAGAATGATTAGAAATGAAAAAATAAAATAAATTAAAAATATTTTATGAACTACGTGCTCAAGAATGAAGTACATTAATTACGAATAGAATAGTTTTAATAAATACCACATTTTCTTATTAAACCTATATTATTCACTATGAAAAATTATGATTCAATTTATTTTAAAATCAAAACACCGAAACGTGAAATACTTTATAGCTGAGGCCCCAGTAAGGGTTGATGCGCTGTCCTGGCTTGGGAAAAGCCTGTGTAAGATACAATGGATTAATGATCAGCTTAAAGACCCAACCTGGTTATTGCCAGGATAATGAAATTATTTTAAAACTAATGAAAGATGAAAAGATTTTGAAATAAAATTAATCATAATTTTGCATAGTGAATAATATAGGTGTAAATAAGAGAATGTGAAATTTAGTAAAACGAGAAATATTAAAACTATTCTATTTGTAATTAACGTACTTCGTTCTTGAGAATGTAGTACATAAAATATTTTTATACACTAATCATTTAATTTAAGTATATCTTTATTTAGTCGCCTGCAGTGGTACACCTATGAGGTGTACCGTTCTCTAACATTTAAAAATTAATTAGTCCAGGTGTATGAGTCCCACAATTGTCGGACATAGCTTAAAATTAAATTTGAATTGTCCTTTTTATAAGGGATATGCCAACATTTCATAGACTATAGTACAAAAATTCCTCGCAGGCTACTTTTCAAAAATCAAAAATGTCATTTTTTATTTTCATTTTGCCAAAAAACAGGAAAGTAACAACATTAAAACAATTTTATTTTATTTGTTACGAGTGTAGGCAACGTCTGGTGTCTTTATGAAAAATATCAAAGCAATATCTCTAAAAATAAGGACACAGGGACGAGAGAAACAAGAATTTTCATTAAAATTTTTAAGTATAGAAATTACCAAAAATAATTTATTGCGATTGTAGATTTATCTTTTGTGTTTTATTTTTAGGATAGGCTGATAGAGAATCAAATTCTGCACTTAAAGAATTTTTCTCAAAAAGATCGGACGAAGTTGAAATTAGTGGCAATGTTGCACGGAAGAATAAGGACAGAGTTATCTAGAACTGCGCGTGTTAGAGAGAGGCAAAACTCCCTTTTAAAGAGAGACAAATCTCGACATGGAATGGACTATAGGCATGGAGGAGAATGACGAGTAATTAACTGCATACAGGAACTAGTTAGTCGATTTATATATATCATAATACGAAAGCATGCATGTTGAGATGGGTGGAGCGTATAGGTGAAAGCAATCCATTGGGAAGCCTCTACTCTACAATAAATTTATAATAGTTAGCAAGAATTCAAGTGGCAGACCAAGATCCTGGTGGATAAATTAAATCAGCAAAGACCAAAGAAAGATGCGTTCTAGACAGTAGCTAAAGATAAGCCGAAAATGAGGAGACTGGTTCAAGTTCAAGTTGTCAAAGATCTGTAAGGGCTATAATGTCTATTATATATACATATAATAATTTACTTATACTCATTTACATTCCTCATCACGTACAAGCATTTACTTATTTATTCATTAATATTATTTTTTTATTTTTCTTCTAAATATGGTAGCTTCAACTACCTAATGAGTAATTGCTAATTAATCATTACTTATAGTTATTATTTTTTTTTTTTTTTTGTAGTTTATTTAACTTGCAGAAAGAAATATTTTCTGTTTCAACCATTTCAAAATTAATGAAACTGTATGATAACTATGATTTAAATGCGTTCAATAATGAAGTAATCACAGCAGAAGAAAAAAAGGAAGAAGAAGCTTTACTTGAAGCATTTTTAAATACTACCGTTATGACTGAAACAAAAAAGTTTTTGCAGTCAAATAGTAAGTACAAGTAATGTAGGCATACATTGTTTACACATGTTGTACATGTGTATTTATTAATTAATTGTGTAAATATTTTTTTTACACATCTTTTTTTTAGACTTGATACCGAAGAATGATAGTGCTTTTAAAAAGATGTTGGCTGAATTATGGTTTACGCCTTATTCACGGGGGAAAAGGAAAGTTGGTTCATCAGCATTTGAACATATATTTTTAGCTGAATTGAAAAATAATGAGCTTGTTGGTTTGCATAATTGGGTATATTTTAGCCATGAAGAAAATAGAGGCAATTTGAACTATTTAGGTTGGGTTAAGAAGCTTTTCTTTCCTAATAAGGTACGTTCACTTTCTGATTTCATCTTATTACTTTATTGTAATAAAATTTACACTTTAGATTTACGATTTACCATTAATACATGTCAATAGATCCTTTTATTTGGACAAATAGGCCAGCCATCGTATAAATTCTCAACAATTATGCAAGATCGAGGAAGGGGATCAGTGAAGAAATACAGTTGACTCGGCTTGGATGCGATTTCATACTGTGTGGGAGATTGACTCGAGTAGAAAGCGAACTCGTTGGCATAGTGGATAGCATACCGCTCATGTTAAGCAGGAGACCCGGGTTCGACTTCTGGACGAGGCCAATATTTTCCCTTGAAAAATAAAATATTGAAAATGAATACAAAATTATTTGAAAATTGACGAACTGTCAAGAGATCCTCTAAATTGGACAAAATAGTCTACCCTCCTATAAATTGGCAAAACAAATGCGAGATGGGGGAAGGGGATCAATGAAGAGAGGTGATTGACTTGGCTTGGAAGTGAACTTAGTGGCACTGTGGGTACTGTACCACGCATGTTACCCTGGAGACCCGGGTTTGACTCCCGGCCAAGACCAACCTTTTCTCTCCAAAAATGAAATATTTATATATAGGGGGAGATGGGGCACAATGAAACACATTTTGTTTCATGGTGCCCCATGCCCGGGGTACAATGAAACAGCTGAAAAAAACAACACCATAATTAACAAAAAAACTTTATTTGACTTCCAGTCGGTTTTTTGTTTTTCTGCTTTATGATAGCCACGAAATTCTTCAGGAAAGAGGAAAGTTTGACTTTGGAAGAAAGTTTTCATAAATTAAGACAGTTTTTTTTGGCGTTCCGCACTCAATTTCGCACCAAACTGTAAGAAAATGAAAAAAACCGACTGCTTATTGCACAATGAAAAACACATGCGGTACGATAAAACCCTCGTTGGACTCCATGAAGTCTGGATAAAAAAAATAGTAGTTTCATCAAAAATATTTTTATTTTGCATGCCAATAAAAATTGAAACTGGTTAGTTAGATCAGATCTATTCTTAATATTCTAAAAGTTTTGTTTTATTTTATTTTCAGCATGGCACTGGTGTTCTTAAGTTGAAATACTCTTGGGGCAAATCAGTGAAGCATGCTGGAACTATTTTTATTGGAACTAGTCCAGAATTTGAAATGTCTTTGTACACTGTTTGTTTTCTTGCAAGACCAAGTGATAAATGTCATATTACGTTGGATGGAAAACAACTTTATATACAAACCTATCCATTTGTGTACCAGGGCAAAACATTAATAAGTAGTGCTTACCCAGTTATTTAAGTTACCTATTAAGTGTTTTCCAATATTTAAAAATACTCATAGTTTATTTTTGTTAGAATACTCACCTGCTAGATTCTAACTAACTTTAAATTAAAATATCAACAATATTTCATTAAAATGTAAAAGTGCATCATTAATCCTTTAATGCCCATGCTGAAACCAGTGTAGGACACCAAAAAATTTTTATGAATTTTAGAGTTAATGACTACTTACATTTGAAATGAAATAATGTTGCATTTTGGTAAATTTACTAAAAACAAAAAAATTGTACATCTATTAGATAGTGATTTCTTTGATTTATCTGCTCAGCAAAAGATGACTTTATACATCTTTTGATTTAAAGAAAGTAAAGTGAAATAAAATTTAGATATTTTTTAGAAAGATATTAATAATTATATTTATTATATCATTATATTTATAATTATAGCTATTTAGACTGTGAAGGAAGATTATTTCCTTTTAAGCCCCTGAAGATTCCTTGTCTAAGTAAAGGGTTAAAGAACCTCTGTCTGAGCTTTTAAACATTCTTTCTGTTTAATATAGTATTATTTTAAAACTGTTTAATTGTTTTTATTAAAATTAAATTTATGTAACATTGAGGGGCCATTCATATTTTCCATGTAAATAGCAAAATATATTATTAGTATCAGTATCCTGGCAGCACTCTTATAAAAAAATAATGTTAAACATAGGAAAAGAAACATAAACTTTTGACTGTCTGTGGGCACTGGGTGTAATAAAATCGTACTCTACAATATATTCCTAGAAAAAATCAAATAATATATAAAAACTTAATACATTTACTAACAATAATATGTAATTAGTATCCTGGTGGCACTCTTATTTAAAAAAGAATAATGGTAAACATAGGAAAAGAAACATACACTTTTGACTGTCTGTGGGCACAGGGGTTAAAAAATCGTACTGTACAATATATGCTTTAAAATAAGCAAATTATGGTATATATAAATTTAATAAAATTACAAAAATGGGAAAGAAAAATTAATTTTTCACTTTCTGGGAGTACCAATAATACAAAAAAAAAATTTAATCTGAGATGTTATTAATTATTCTGTTAAAAAATGAAAACATCTCACTCTGCAATATGAACTAAGAATAAAATCAAACTATATATGTATATTCACCTCTCTTCTAAAATCTACCAGTCCACTCTGACATCTACTGACACAGGTATCTTTGGGTAAGAGTTGTGTGGTAAGGTAATTGATTAAACTAAAGCATCATTTATTTTGGTATAATATTCATTCTTACAGGTCCCAACTACCAAAGGGGGGTCTCATAACATAAATACTTGAAAAACTTATATGTCGGGATACATTGATTCTGCTCTAACAGACTATCTCCAGGCCCAGCCTCCAACCCCCATTAGCCTAGCAGTATTCTTCTCCCAGGCTGTCCATGGACTCCATGTCTCTGACTCTGAACCTGACTCCCCGGGCTCCGACTGACTCTGCCTGTCAGTCGAATATAACTGCCGCTCTACTCTCCTAGGCTTCTTCTTATAAGAGTTCCCCCTCCCTCTCAGGGTCTCCTAGGTTTAATAACCTACTTTGCTTTTCAGGAGTAGTTGTCCACGTGACAATATATAAATGTAATTAATGTATTTACAAAGAATAAGAATTGATAAAAAAAATGATATTTTCATGTTAGTATTGTGGCAGCACTCTTACTTTCAAACGATAATGGAAAAAAAGGAAAAGTAAAATCAACTTTTAACTGTCAGAGGTAACTATTACTTAAAAAATAATGGGAAAAAAGTGTTGCATAAGACAAAAGGAAAGCAACATTTAAACTTAGCTGATATAAGTTATCCTATTAACAAACAAAACCAAATCGTACTCTATTATTTTTATTTTATATATATATATATATATATATATATATATATATATATATATATATATATATATATATACATACACACACATACTATGTATTATTACACACACTCTACAATGTATAATCAAATAATACATAGTATGTGTGCGTGTGTGTGTTTTTTTTTTTTTTGTTTTTTTTCGGTTGTCGCATTAGGCCTAATGAGACCTTTGGCCGCGCAGTTTGGTCTTCTTACAGACATTTGTGTTGCTTGTGGGAGCACAGACAGCCTGGAGGGGGTAGCCCAAACCTCACGTTGCTGCAAGCCATGGTCATCATGGTGCAGCGGCAGACTGTCCATAGCTCCATAACCAATCCTATTGGGGCCAATTTGGCAGTGTCCTTCCCACCAATGGCGTCAGCTCTCGGGTTCAAGGACAGTGACAAACTGGTCTAGGTCCAAGGATTATGGTAGCCCAGGATCAGCAGGCCCTGAGGACCTATATTTCTTTCCCGGAAGCATACCGTCCTTGTACCAAACCTCCAGGTGGTTACTGATATCCTGGAAAACCACACCACGATTCTCGATGGGCGTGTGTGTGTGTGTGTATATATATATACACAGTTTGAAGTAGACTAAGTGAAGTTCTGAAAATATTTACTGTGGATTATTCAGTTCTAAAAGTAAAATTATGTTTCACTATCCATGTTAAACTGATAAAATTGAATTAAGTTTAATTGTAACCTGTATTTTTTAAATGAAAATATTATTGTTTGTTTGGTTCTTTAGTTTATTCTTAAAGTAATTTTTATATTTAAGAAGTTCCCCATAATATTGGTTTTACTTGGTAAAATTTTTTGTTTTCACTATAACATTAATGTTTAATGCTTTAGATTATTGTTGTCATTAATATTGAAAACATGTTTCATCTTTAAAAGATTGTAAAAGTCATGTGATATTTGAAAGATGCCATCCTTACCAAATAATTTTATATTAAATAATTTTTATTTTTTTAATGTTTCTTGTTATAAATAAATAAAATATAAAATTTAATTTATTTTTAATGAACCTTTTAATTTTCATTTAAAATTATTTAAATCATAAAATAAAAAAAAAAAACAACATGAACCAGCTACTGGATTATGCTTCCACAGCCAATTTTACAAAAGTGTTATAGTTAAAATTAGATTAAATAAATTTTAATTAAAATTTGGATCTCTGCTAATCCCAAGAACACTCTAAAATTGTCTAATTATTCACGAAATTGTATAAAATTACATAACTTTTTTTATTGTCTGTCCTTTCATCGAAATAGACATTGTTGCAGTAGTTTGCCAGGTTTACTAAACAATTAGGTCCTAATGCAAAAGTCTTCTTCAGTCATGGTACTCCTTCTTTTAGAAGTCCTGAAAACACATTATATATTATGAATTAATAAGATTTTCAAATATCTTCTGATAGAAACAACTAATAAGATGATTAGTACTGCTCAGCTCTAATAATGTCGTGCTTCCTCTTATTAAAATCATAGTTTTTTGTTTATTATTCAAAATTTAAAAAAGAAAAATTTTGCTTTACAATACTTCTGCGATAAATGTTTTGAAGCATTTAAAGTAATACAGGAAATGAAATAACATAAATTAAAAAAAATTGACATTTTATCCTTTACTCTATCTTTTCTTTAGTTCATTTTTTTTTTCTTTAACTTAAATTAAATGTGAGGTCTAAAGATGTCGGTAAATTCGAATAACAACAGTATTTCTGTAGTTATAATTGATAGCTATTTGAGGTATTACATTTGGATAATGGGATTTTCAAAAATAATTTAAATGGGACTTTCAAAATTGATATTTTAATATTATATGAAGTTTCCACAAATTTTTAAGTGCGTATGTACAATCAGAAGTAACAGATCATTCTTATTCCCCTCTCTTGTATTTTATCTTCCTATTCACATTTCTTTCATAGTATTGTGATTAATCCTCCACCCCTGAATGACAGGATGACCTAGAAGGTTTTTTCAATGCACCACTAAATCACTAAGATACAACTGCTATAACCTGAAGTATTCTGACATTTAAGATAAGATTTAGTTTAGTGCTATATGGGAGACAGAAGTTTTTGAAGAAATTCTAATCTTTATTCACTATAGGATGCCAATCCCAAAATGCCAGATGATTCTGCAAATATTCTATGCACAGAATAAGGTGGCTTAACTGATCAAATGATTGTAGAATAATAATATATATATATATATATATAAGAATTGCTTGACAAAAAAGAACAGCTCAAAGTGAGAAAAATCTATGTAGGGAACTCTTATAGTTTAGGTCAGTTCATGGCCGGATTCAAGTTCTCATGGAATATAATTCACATATAGAGTATAGTTAAGGAATTTATTTTATATATATATATATATTTTTAATAGTAGAATTATTCAGTTTGAATAAAAAACTTTTTGAAAATGTTTTTGTTCATTATTATTATTATTAACGATTATTATCATTATCTACACAAAATTTAAGCTATTTTTGAGTAAGTGAACATGTGCATTTTTGAATTGGTGATAGCTCATAACAGTAGAGTAGACAGATATGAAATGAAACTGTAGTGGCTAAGTATTTTAGAATCAAGACTCGACAGTGCAGGTTTGGAAAGGTGCTTATTTTCAACTCATAGGCAGGTATATGCAGTAATTAGTTGGATGATTCTGTGTCAGTAATGTTCAATTGTTTTTATTATTACCTTTGTCATTAGTTGGCCATAGGAAATATATCTTGTCAAAGAAATATTGTGGTAGCCCTCATGGGTTGGCAAAAACTCCCAAATATTTCCACCCTCCCCCCCACCAATGCCTTCACCGATAAGAAAGTTTAGAGTGGCAAGAAACCATTTAGCATATCCCCTCCAATGACACCCCAATTCTGTAGAAAAATATTAAAATTCAAGAATACATTTTATATTATGGTTGTTTTTAGAAAAAGTATCTCTTTTTAGGGCAAGAATTTCGAAATTGTTAACTATTAGGAATTTTAAAAAACAAAATACACTACAAAATCGAGCTCAAATTTACCCAATTTTTAGTTCTTAAATATAGTGGTAAAATCACACATATCTGTATAATGTAATATATGTTAGTATGTATTCTTCACTTCAAATATGGAGTTGTTCATGCAGATGTATGTTCATCTTCTAGATTTTCCTAAAATTATCATAAATAACATGTGCTTAATAATGATCAACTTGACAATCCTTTGAAAAGTAAGCATAATGTTTCTGTAATATTGTTTACTTTTTTTGGATTAATTGAATGAATCATATTGACACAGTTAAACTAACAAATAACACAATAGAAATAAATGAAGATACTAAAGCATTTGACATATGTATATATATTTTTTTATATAAAGTTATTTAATTATTTAACTGAACTGAATTAATAACTCACCGGCAGACTTTGACATCTTCGTATAAATGACTTATTAGCTTAATTCCCTTATTCCAGCAACTCTATTCTGTTCTTTCATTTTATTTATCCCTTGCTACAGTCCCCATGTGAACCATTGTTAAGCCATGCCAAATATTAATTTTGACTTATTCTATTATTATTTTGTTTTACTTTATTTGTTAAATTATTAGTCTTACTATTTCTATTTTCATTGTTATTACAATTTATTTTGTTCTCTTCTTAAATGATCTTGCTCTTTCATTAGTTCTTTTATCACAATACAAGAGTTTCAAGTGTGTCTCTGATCAATCCTATAATATTTCAACATTTATCCACTATCACCGGCTTATTCCAATCTACCACCCATATGAATAATGTCCTATTACCTCAGTCCCTTTTAGCCCATATAGATGAATTTCAGAACTTTTTCCTCAACATCTTTTTTAATTTAATTACTATTTAATTATTTAAATTAATTTAATTTAATTACTATCTCTGAATCCTTGTTGAAACCATCCATCCTATCCTTCCAAGTTAGCCTCCCTAAATATACTCGTACCTGCTCTGTTGATATTGAGTAGATAAGTCCGGTGTTGGAGTAAGTCTTCTTTTGGTGGAAACCCTAACCAAACACCTTCAAAGTATGCTCTTCTTAAGGTCTGGATACTTTAAGCATTCTCTAGCCTCTTGGCTCACACCTGTGCTGAGGAATTGCATGAAACGAAGAGATGTGGCTAGACATAGATTCAAGCATACCCAACTTCCTGAAGGTTATACCACCTTCAAGCTCCTTCGAAACAGTACTCAATGTGTAGTATGCGGTGCCAAATCTAACTACTTCCAACAATTCCTATCCATCACTCCACTCCCAAGCCAAATTATACTTAGGTAAACCGAAGCAGAAACCTCGGCTCATATACATCCCTCCTTTAATCCCAACAATGTTTTCTTTTCCCATATTACCCCCGATGGCCTGCTTAAATCCATTTGTAAATCCAAAACTAATGATTTCGCACCAGATAACATCCCAATTAAACTGATTAAAGCCTTCCTTCCTTTCATTGTCCCTATCCTTAGTCACATCTACAACTTTCCTCTGTAAAGTTATAGATGTAGATGAATTTCAGGACTTTTTCAACAAAATCTCATTTCCAGTACTACTTTCCCCACTACATGGAAAATTGTTCCAACTCTTCTGTTCTGAAGAAAAACTGTTCAAACTTCCCTCGACATCAGTCCTAGGATAACAAAATTATTTTTCATTTCAATAAACATGACAATAGAAATAGGTAAACATGATGGAAATATGAGTTTTTAATATTGTAGTTTAATGAAGTAGAAACAATGTTTTTAAATAATTTATTTTTTGAAGAGAAAAGATTTGGCTCCGCCGGGAGTCTCCTGCGTTACATGCGAGGATGCTAACCTCCACTACTTGTCCACCTCCCACTACTACTCACAAAACTTGTGAGATAGGGGGAGTAGGTATCAGTGAAGAGGAAGGATTTGCTCTGCCTTGAGCCGAGCTCTGTGGTGTAGTGGTTAGCATCCTCGCATGTAACGCAGGAGACCCGGATTATTTAAAAATAATTTAAAATGGTGGTCAGCCACGAACTAAGATTAGATTAATTAGAAACAATATTGTATCTATGCTGGGACAATCACACAAAATGAAAAACAATTTACCAATCTACACCGAATTAATGTAAATAATTCTTAAAATATTATTTCAACAGCTCTGGCTTCATCAATGATCATAATTTTATACCAATAATGTTAAATCTTTATTGAATTAAAATAATCAATGAAATCAACATTTAATAATTTAAACAGGTAATGTAATTACAATATTTATTTCTAGGGTTAGCTAAATTCCTTTGAAATATAAGGGACAGGTACATAGTCATCACAGTTCACAATCAACATTGAATATAACATTTTACGTATACCTTAATAAAACCAGTATAATTGATATAATTATTTTAATTCTGGCAATGATCACTGATTGGATAATTTTAATAATGTGATAGTGTAAAACAGGTGCAATATTTTATAAACGATTAATTAACTCTTTGAATCTCTCAAATGTAAATATAGTTTTGCTATGTATTGTGTAATAATTATTTTTTAAATGTTTGATTAGTTCTAAGTTTAGCCTTGAGAATGGACATTAAAGGCCAACTTATCTTAAACACTTCACTGCATGAATGGTATAAAAAAAAAAAAAAAAAAAAAAAAAAAAAAACCAGTGGAGGTTGTGTGAGGGCTTTATAGCCAAAGACTATGATAGTAAAGAATAAAAAGTTAGACTTCTTACCTTGCTTATTTGCAATAAGTTGATATCCTGATTGAAGATATTAAGCTCTGAGACTTGGCTTGATGTGGCACAGCCGGTTTTATACATCGGCTATGCCATCATCTTGCCGACTCCACAGAACCTTTATATTTTCTTGGTTTCCTAATTATTTTACTGCAGGACTGGTTGCATCGAGAAAGAAATAGAATTTATCCACTCCTGATATGATAATTATAATAAGTAAAAAAAAAAACTATTTTAATAAAAAATATGTATTAAATTTTTATCTCAATTTCTTTTTTTCTCTGGGCTTGCTGCTTTTTGCAAGTGCAAGTGCGAAATAAAAAAAAATTGAATGAAAATGTTAGCTATCGGCATTGCCAAGGAAGGGCATGGCGGGATAGCTGTCTCTTTTGCATAGCCAATGCCAGTATGAAAATGAAACAATAAATGTTAATAACCTAATAAAAGCTGCTTTCCTTTCTCAGGGCGGGATGCATTACATCAATCCGTTAGTACCAAACGAATCTTTGTTAACTTTTGAAGATATAAGGTGATTCAGAGTTCATTTCGAGCCACCTGTACAAGAGACGGATTAGGCCAGTTTTACTGTACAGTTCGGAATCACTGGCCGTTACAAGGGAATATGAGTAAGATTTGCTCATATTAAAGAGGTGGATTCTTGTAGGGTTTTGGGACAATGGCCTACTTTGAAGTCTACTCACTGTTCAAAGAACCTGATGTGGTGAGGGTTTTAAAGCTTGGACAACTCCCGTGGGCTGGGAATGGCAAGAAGTGATGAGCACCAGATGAAGCTGCTAACTTAAAAGCTGTAAGGTCAAGAATTCGATGGGCTGACTTCGTCTTGAGCGGTGCCCGTGTGCTTCTAAATATAAGAAATTGAATGGCCGCACTTGATCGAGAGAATTGGCAGAGGAGTGATATGGGAAAAGAAAACAGTGTTGGGATTAAAGGAGGGATTGATGTGAGCCAAGGTTTCTGCTTGGGTTTACCTAAGGATAATTTGGCTTGGGAGTGGAGTGATGGATAGGAATTTTTGGAAGTAGTTGGATTTGGCACCGCATACTACGCATTGAGTAGTGTTTCCAAGCAGCTTGAAGGTGGTATAACCTTCAGGAAGTTGGGTACGCTTGAATCTATGTCTAACCGTGTCTCTTCCTTTCATGCAATCCCTCAGCACAGGTGTTAGCCAAGGGGCTAGAGGATGCTTTTGTATCCTGACCTTAAGAAGAGTAGTTTGAATATGATAGATTGAAGGTTAGGGTTTCACCACTGGTACAATGGATAGGAGGCGAATGTGGGTCCCCATTTGATGTTTTTAAGATCAGGCATTAGGTGAAGGTGTTAGGCTTGATTGCCTAATACTTGTGTAAGGTCATGAGAAGCCAAAAAGGAACCGGTGCTGTGATGGTGAGTTTTTCAGAAGAATCAAGAGCGTAAAGATCAATCCAAGGGTCAGAATACTGGATGTGATGGGTTATGTTTTTAGGGACAATAAATAAATTAAGGGAGTAGATGAGGTTTAAAAGATGAGTCTGGTCAGGAGAAAGTAATAATGAATTAGTTTATTGAGGTTTCCGGAGATAAGAATGTTGGAATGAGAGTGATCAGATTGTAAAGTATGGTCTCAAAGGGTCCCTTTGGAGGACAGCAGATGACACTAAAAAGTAACAGATTTGTGGAAGTGGATATTTCAGCAAACAGATATTCAATGTGCGGGGAAACGGAATTAGGGAAAGGAAAAAGGATATCTGACTTGAGGCTGTTGTGAAAAAGAAGACTTTCTCCAACACCGGTCCTATCTACTCAATAGCAACAGAGCAGGTATATTTAGGGAGGCTAACTTGGAAGGATAGGATGAATGGTTTCAAAAGGACTCAGAGATTTGTGAAAAAGAAGACAAATGATAATATTTATTAAATATACTAAATGAATACGAATTTATTTAATTTGTAGTTTTTGTTTCTCATATTTTCTAGCGGTGGGCAGCTAGCCCTCCCCTTTAGACCCCCCCCCCCGATGTTATGCAGCAGGTGTTAGTGAACATCGATCTTTGTGCGTCGATGTTTAAAGTTGATTTCCTCTTTTTTTCCTTAGTTAAAAAAGTACTGCAATGAAAAATATTGCACTTAAAAATTAGCCCTATAGCATAGTTTTTAAGTATATTCCTCAGAAAATGTAAGCTTGAAAAGGATGATTAAAAAAGAGAGATCAAAGGGGCGATAACAAACAGCTAATCAGAGGTATTTAAATCTTGGCGTACCTGAATCTTTCTTCGGTTTTCATTGATATAGTAAAAAGTGGCGAGTTTAAACGTGAATTACATGAGAGTGGTCAATGATTCTATGATTGGCTCGTTCTTGGTAGGAATTAAAAGAAAGCTTACAGGAGATGGGTCAAATCAACTCCACGCTTAACAGCACGAGAATAAAGGCAAGAAGTAGAAGAAAAACACCCACCATCAATATAAGTAATACATTTTTTCATGTTTGCTGATCTTAATGATAATTATTTTAAACTACATATTTTATTTTTTCTTTCGAAAAACTGAATTTCTGGAACAGTTTATTTCGGTAGATGTAAATGGCGAGTTCTTCCCCAAGTAGATAAATGTTGATTTGTTGACCATCCCCGTGTTTGAGCATGGAACTTATCCTCTTTTAATCAGTTATTTATTTTCCTGTGACATTACCATGCCTGTTCTAAATAAATTTTACAGTAACCCACAGTATGCAAAATAACCATTCATCACTAATTATGTTTTGCTAAAATGCTGATGGATTACAAGAAAGTGAAACATAAAGATTGTTTTATTTTTTAGATTCAGGTATAAAAATGATCTTGTCTATTGAATTAATCAGGATCATAGGTTTTAAAAAGTATATGTTCTTTTTGCCTTCCAAATTTATCATGTAGAATGTTATTGAATCATTTGGTACGTTCCATACCATGGTATATTACGTACAAAAATTGACAATAATATGATTCATGAACTATGAAAAAATAAAATTGTAAAACAAATAAATAAAATATAATATTCTAACAATCATTTATCCTTTTTTGGAGTAAAGTGGAGCAGCTGGAATTCCATAAGTCCTAAAACTCCATCACTTCACTCCGAAATCCAATCGTTCCAACCGACTTGATGGGCTGCAAATTTTTAATAAAAACTACAGTATCTGATAATTAAAAACAGTATTCTTTTAATTTACAATTTTTTAAAATGAAATATGCCACAAAAACATTGAAATGAATAACTCATATACTTATATACACTTTTTTTTTACAATTAATTAGTTTATAAATATCAAAAATGGTTTAGAAGTATTTACAATTTTTAATTTATAATATTCTTTAAATTTCCACAATTATGAGAAAAGATTTAATTTATTTAAATATCTAGCTTTTGGAGTTCCATTTTTACTTTCACTTACCTATATATGAAATATATAGTAAGTGGAAGTATTGCGATCGTGAAAAATTTCGACTTCCGGTTTTCAACGGAAATACACGTTTTGGGGTCCCCTGAGTCCAAACAACCAAGTCCCGCGAAATGGTCTCTGTGTGTGCGTGAACAGACTAGCTCAAAAACTATAAGCCGTGCGAATCTGAAATTGGATATTTAGTGTATGTATATACCCGCGATGTGACAGCAAAAATTTCATCGAAATTGGTCAAACGGAGGAGGTAGTTTATTTAATAACTTTTTACGTTTTTATCGATTTTCTCGAAAACGGCTCTAACGATTTTGATTAAACTGAGTATTTGATGCATTAATATGCCCGAGATTCGACTGCAAAAATTTCATCAAAATTGATCAACCTGAGGGGGTATTTTACTTAATAAATTGTGTCCCACTTTTACGTGTTTTTTTTATTTACCTAAAAACGGCTTTAACGATTTTGATCAAACTTGGTATTTAGTATATCTATGTACCCGCGATGTGACAGTAAAAATTTCATCAAAATTGATCAATTGTAGTGGGCACTTTACTGAATAAATGTTGTCTCATTTTCACTTTTTTTTTATTTACTCGAAAACGGGTTTAACGATTTTGATCAAACTTGGTATTTGGTGTATGTATGTGCCCGCAATGTGACAGTAAAAATTTCAACAACATTGATCAAATAGAGGGGGTACTTTACTTAATAAATTTTGTATCATTTTCACGTGTTTTTTATTTACTCATAAACGGCAAAAATAAGAAATGAATGTGGAAAAATTTGTGACTTTGTGAAGTGACAATTAACAAAACACGTCAATTTCTAATATAAATAAGTTGGTAAGTGAAAGTTGTGTGTTGCGCGCACGCAACGGATTTTTTTATCCTTGTTATTAGTCGTGAAGTGGCCCTCACTCCAATTGCTCCACATCATTCCACTCCATTTTGAGCGCTATTGGTTGATCCATTTATCTGTACCATGCATTATTTGACCGCTGCTCCGATCTTGAACATAGGGATGACCATCAACAACCAATAATATCGATGTTTTTCTATCGATAAAATCTAAATCGGTATCATTTACTATCGTTGTTTTTCCCACTATATTTTAATTTTAAAACAAAAATAAAAAAATCATTTTGAAAAAGTAAAAAATATACTCATCTTGCCAGTTCTTAAGAAGATTGTACTGAGAAGTAGAGTTAAATAGTGCGCGTAGGTTATACACTTTTAAACATGGATTTGTTTTGTACTTTTTATTTCCTTTCCAGGTTTACCTTGTTATTTGTTTCTTGATAGAACATTTATGAAATCGAAAAGTTTATTTTTAGTATTTTTGAGTAACTGTTTTTGTGAGTGAAAGAGGTCGTGATGCCTTCGAAAAGTACGTGGTGGCCATATTTCGAAAAGTTAGGTACGTTTTAAATTAAATTTCGTACCTGCGCAATTTTAAAGAAGTCGGGTAACCAAGGGCATAAACATGATCAAAACTTCAATGACGTAGGGGGGGAGGGGGGTGGCAAGCCATGGTCGGTCAGGTTGTAACATTTTCGGACGGACGTAACCAAAATTTTATGAAAATTACATATAACTAGGTGGACCCGTGCGAAGCACTTCGCACGAAGATTTGTATCACATTTTACTTCTAGGTTTAACATAACTATGAAATGAACTTTTTTTTTTGCCTGTTCGTACCCCCCCCCCTCTCCCCCAACCATTCGGGCCTTAAGGTGAAACTTTTCTACAGCAAGGAAGAATAAATTATTTTTCTGTTTAATAGTTAAGGAAGAACTTCTTTTTCTGACGTTTTTCTCTACAAAAGTTTCCTGTAATCTTCCTGGAATTTATGAAATCACTAAGAATGTTGCATAGTCTTGGAAATTAATCTTTCTACATTCTGATTTTAACTTCCCTACTCATTTTGTTTTTTCAAAAACCGTTCATAAGATGCTTTTTACGCTTATTTTTCTGACAATGGTTGGAGATAGTCTTCTAAGTGGTAAGAACGACATCAAATAGGTTTCTATCCATGGAGAGGCAACAAAACAATAAGTAGCCTCGTGAAGTTGAGGGGCCTAACCCACCAAAACCAAAGTTTTAGAGGTGTAAGACGCCTGGCCCAAAAACGTGGAACGTGTATGTGTCATAAAGCCCGCGTAGAAACCATTGAAATTCATTTTTCTTATTTCGATACTTTAGTTTTCTGAAATTCCCGTTATAAAAAAGATAAGTTGATAAAACCAAAGTTCTAATGAATCACTATGTTACTATGAATCACCATAAATAGATTTTATTTATTTTATATATATTTTGGATTACAGTCATGGGCGGATCCAACCGATTGTAAAGGGGGGGGCTGCATCCTAATGGGGGGAGGCTGCAGCCCCACAGCCCTTCATTTGGATCTGCCGATCAGCTTTTACACCTTCCCACAGCTGAAATTCTACCTGTTCTGCGCATTTTTGTTCTTTAACTTGCTTCCTTACTTTAAGGAAAATCAAATTCTATCTTTAAATGACGTAAAATTTTTCCAAAGGGAGGGGCTCCAGCCCCCATAGCACCCCCCTCCCCTCAGATCCGCCAATGACTAAAGTAGACTCCTGCTTATCCCTCCTCGTCGGAACGGATACATTGCCGTTTAAGTGAATGAGCCGGTCAATCCGGAAAAGTGTATAAAAAACCAGCAAAATATATGATTATAACTTCTATATTTCGATAAAACCCAAATGCAACACACAACCTATTTTACAAAGGCTATATAGTTATTAATTAAAGAAACCTTTTTTGGGCCAATTTTATTTAGCAATTTAAGAAAATTTACACTATCAATCTATTCAGTTTTCACAAATCTTTTATTTTTTTCGTTTATACGCACCTTAATGTCAACTGACGAAATTTCTTGTCAAAATACAGGAAGCTATTTCTTTTTTAATGAAATGAATGGAGGATACGGATTTTGTTTCAAGATCAATTTTACTTCGAAGAGATTTGTTTTACTGGAGTTCGGTAAAAAATAAAATAATCTGGTGCGAGCGCGCAACACACAACTTTCACTTACCAACTTACTTAGAATAGAAATTAATGCGTTTTATTAATGCCACTTCTCAAAGTTACACATTTTTCCACATTCATTTCTTATTTTCTTATTTTCATTTGCTCTATAAAAAACACTAATTTATTTAATTAATTAATAAAAGTTTATACTTGTGATAATTCGGCAATGCAAGCATGATACTCCAAGTCGTCTGATTTTATAATTATCTCTGTACATGATGAAAATTTCATCTAGTTACCATGAAACAAATAATTTCCATGAAATGAACAGAACGGCTTTGATTATGAACAATGATCTGTCATTAAAGGCGTACTACGCATGCATGGGCTCAACGTTTTTTATGAGTTGACTGAATATTTTTCTTTTATTCTCCTCTAAAATGTTGGCTATCACATCTTTGGCATTTATCTACATCAAATACCCAGTTTGATTAAAATCGTTGAAGCCGTTTTTGAATAAATAAAAAAAACACGTGAAAATGATACAAAATTTACTAAGTAAAGTCCCCCCTCCGTTTGACCAATTTTGATGAAATGTTGGCTATCACATCTCTGGCATATATATACATCAAATACCCAGTTTGATTAAAATCGTTGAAGCCGTTTTTGAGTAAATAAAAAAAACAGGTGAAAATGATACAAAATTTATTAATTAAAGTCCCCCCTCCGGTTGATCAATTTTGATGAAATTTTTAGTCATATCTCGGACCTATCAATACATCAAATACTCCGTTTAATCAAAATTGTTGGATCCGCTTTTGAGAAAATCGAAAAAAATGTAAAAAGTTATTAAATAAAGTACCCCCTCCCTCTAGGCAATTTTGGTGAAATTTTTGCTGTCACATCGCGGGCATATACATATAATAAATGCCTAATTTCAGGTTCGCACGGTTTATAGTTTTTGAGCTAGTCTGTTCACACACACACGCACACGCACGCGGACGCGCACGCGCACGCGCTCGCACACACACACACACACACACACACACACACACACACACACACACACACACACACACAGTCCATTTCGCGGGACTTGGTTATTTGGACTCAGGGGACCCCAAAACGTGTATTTGCGTTGAAATCCGGAAGTGGAAATTTTTCACGATCGCAATACTTCCCCTTACTATATATTTCATATGTAGGTAAGTGAAAGTATAAAACAAAAGACTTTTTGCCTACATTTTAATTTATTTAAGATCTATCGAACCGCAACATAATAAAAATGTTAACAAAATTTTTTATTGAGAATATGACAAAATTATAAATGTTTTTAAGGATTTTAAAAAGAATTTTTATCTTTTACAGCGTCCATCGGTTTATCCGAAGAGTCGGTTAAACGGGAACCGGTAAACTGGGAGTATACTGTAATTGCTAAATGTGAGAGTGCAATTTTCCAACGCTACAATTAAGTCTAAATCAGACGAAACAACATTTTTAGAACCTAAACACGACAGGTCCTAGCATTTGCTGTAACGTAATACAATAAGTAGTTGATCACGTGCTGTGGAGGAGCCTAACCCAGGCGTTATCTCAGAGATGATAGGTTTTAGGGCTTTAAAACGCATACCCCAGTTTAGTTCTAAAGAACTAAACTGGGTCTTAATGCTCGTATCGCAATCCATAAAACCCAATTTTATTCGTTTCGATCCGTTGAGTCAGTACGTTTAGGTCGATATTTTATTTTGGACCAAAAAATGGACACTAAGAATGCGATTCGCAAAAGCTCCGTGAAATTCTGAATCCAACGATACCACATTCGTGGCATTTGAGCACGGTAGGACCTTATAATTGATGAAAAACCGATTTTTACGCTTTGTGAAATAATATATGTGGGATTTTCTCAATAGCAGTGCTTTATTTGTTATTACTAGTTTTTGCTTTGGAAAAAAAATATATAATTTTTAGCGTAGTTATGTACATGTATTTGTTTTTTTTTTGGGGAGGGGGAGCTCCCGTATATGCTCCTAGCTGCGTACGCCAACGCAGGTAAAAAAAGAAAACTGAAAAACCACATGTTTTTATTAATTAATTTAGGTAGGAAAATTGCACCTTTTTAGAAAAGCCTTGGTGTTCGAAAATATATATATATTTTAATACCAATTTTTTTTTTTTAAATTACAGGTTAATCAAAAAGTTTTATTATATCGATGGAAATAGATCTCCAAAGTATCAATATTTCAAACCGATATTTTGATGGTATCCCTATAGTATTCACCTTTCAAGTTGGCCTTCACATGCTCTTTTTTCTACTCACGCCTCGTACAACATTTTTGTTATTATTTTTTCTTTCATTCTTTAGGCAAAACCAGCCTAGTCTGTTTTCCTCCATTATATTTTCTGCCGGCTTTGCTCCGTTATTATGTTAATATTTAATATATTGAAAATTAAATCTTAAGCGGTAACAATTACTGCCCTTTGCACTGAATTGATGCCTATATCATTCGGTGGATAATTCGAAGATAGACTTTTTATCCATATAGTTTTAATCATATTTTATTAAATAACAGTATCAATTTCGCCTTTTTTTTTCTTTATGGATTTTTGAGGCTAAACTTATAAGAATTGACGTTTGAATAAAATATATTTTAAGAAAATTTTCTGATTAGGAAATATTAAATTTCGAATATCAGGTGTTAGAACTGAAATATAAGTTACCTATTTTTAGATATTATTTGAAAGGAAGGTGGAATACAATATCAAGAAAAAGAGAAGTTTTGGGAAGTTGTGTTTGTAGCGTTTCTACGTCTATTGTAACCTTTTCCATGTGAAATGTAGCTTTGTCCAAGTCAAACGTAGCTTTGTCCAAATCAATTGTAACCTTATCCAAGTCAATCTTAACCTTTTCCAGGCTTGAATATACCGAAAAAGGTTACAATTGATTTGGACAAAGTTACATTTGACTTGGAAAAGGTTAAATTTCTCTAGGACAAGATTAAATTTCACGTGGAAAAGGTTACAATAGACGTGGAAATGCTAATGAAACCGGGATGACTCGAGAAGATTATGAAGTGGTGAAATCTACAAAGAAGAAATCGTATGATTTCTACATAATTTAGCTGTTAAATACGAATGCTTGTAATGGAAATACGAGTATGTACCTATAATTTGAAACCGGCAGTTCAATATAGCCGAAATTAAGTTGCGAGAATTACTTGAACTTGCAACTAAAAATTAAAAAAAAAATGTAATTATAAATAAATAAAATTAAAATTTTGTATTGTATTTAATAAAATGAAAAAAAAATACATAATTTTCATGTCTTTTTAAATTTATAACACCTTAACAGATAATACGAGTATGTTTATTGATAAATTGCATGAATATTTCATTTTTGTATTGTACAAAGAGTAAAACGAGTTTCAATATTTTCAATTTTATCATAACTTCAAGATAAAGTAATATCAACATAAATTGTGAAGTGATTGGACTCTTTTTTTACGGTTCATCATATTGTGGAAATTAGTTATTTTGAATCTTGAAAATGTTTTCAGTTATTTAAAAACAATGTTGAATGAGTATAAGTTATTTTTAGGGTATTTGCAATTATAAATTGGAAAGAAATAGTTTTGGCCAGATTTTCGGATCAAACACCTCTGTGAACGACTTACGGACCCAAATGGCTGCATATTTCATCTGCTTAGCGCTTAGTCAGCCGTTGGTCATACCTATGTAAAATTATCAATACAAATAAAATATTGAATTATATTACGCCATCGCTTGTATTTTTAACGTCATTAGGAATATTTTATGCGTAATATATATATACACCTAGGTACCTTAAATATTTTTTCTATTTATGGTCCCTTGAATATTGATCGATCCTGAGCCAACCTGTTTGAGCATTCAATGTTGGAGCTTCCTGTATTATGGTCCGTCCGTGACGGAATGACAACTGCTCACTAAATTTAGGGGCAGGATAAAAAAATATCACTTTGGCTTGAATAATTCATAGTATTATATAATCATAAATGAACATCTAAATTTATTTTATGGAGTACATAGTAGATTAAAAACAATACAAAAATCTAATGTCCATATTGAATACTTTTAAAAAAATTATTTGATTGATTAACAAATATTTCCTCCATTCTTCACTAGCTTCTTAAAAAGATTGGTTTTAAGTTTAAATAAAGAGTAAAAAGTTGTAAATGAGTATAAATGCATAATTTTTAGTTAATATTATCTATAGACAACCTTAATAATATTAATCGTAATTATATATTTGTATTGGTTTTTGGATATAATTATTTTATTGTTCTCTTGTTTTATTTTATTTTTCTCTACTTGGTTATTAAATACGCTAAGAACTGTAATTTACTTCACTAACACACCATGTCTCTAAATATAGCAGATTACGAAATTAGGGGAGGGTGCAAGTTGTGTGATCGAATTTTTTGAAGGGATGCTTTTTTACCGGGTTGTAAATTTTCCGGGCAACATTTTTTTTAAGTTCTATTCAATAACAGGTATTTTCTTTTCTTTCGTGTATAGTAGATGGAATTACAATTAAAAATTAATTAAACAAATTACAATTAGTTGTTAAAAATCTATTTTCACCTTCGATTCCATGTTTATGATTTAAGGTATCAATTATTTTATGCCAAAAAACGATTGTGTAATGTATTACAAAATAAACATATGAGATAATTACAATAACTAATTTTATTACAGCTAAAATATATTTCAAAGAAGCTTTATGTAGATTTATTATTTTGTATATAATTTTATGCACATAATTGTTCACTCAAGACCAATATAAAAAAAAATGTTTTAATTATAAATCAAGTGTATGATAATAGTTAGAGTAATGGAATGTTGTATTCTATAAATTCTTAATATATATGTATATACATGTGTATATATCATTGGCGGATTCAGGGGGGGGGGCTGCAGCCCCTCCCTTTGGAACATTTTTCCTCATTAAAAGATAGAATTACAGTAAGGAAGCAAGTTAAAGAACAAATAATATGCAGAACAAGTAGAATTTTAGTTGTGGGAAAGAAATATATAGGTAAAAAAGCTGATTGACAGATCCAAATGAAGGGCTGAGGGGCTGCACCCCCCCCTTTAGGACTGCAGCCCCCTCATTTACACTTTACAGAATTACAGTTGGCTGGATCCAATGGCCGGTAGGAAAAAAAACAGCGTAAAAATAGCACACTTTATTTGCTTATGCTTATACATTAAGTTCATATACAAAATTCTGTATAAAAAATTCTAGTCAAAATTAAACTACACTACCCTAGAAAACTCGTGAAAGTTAGATACCTAATTAATTTTTTAATTCATCCCACTATTTTTTTTTTCGCCGAAATTTCGGGGGGGGGATTGATCCCGCATATCCCCCCCTGGGACCGCCACTGATTCTAGTAAATCTGTAAGAATTAGATGCGTAAATTTATTCCACTTACTTTTTAATTTCGAAATTTTTAAAGTCTTCTTTCCAACCCCCCCCCCTCTCTGAGATTGCCCCTGGTGGTTATTAGTTAGAGGAATGGAATCTTAGTTTCTTTGAGGTATTTAACACAAAAAATACCAATGTATTACAAACCTAAATAATGTGATCACATTAATATTTTGACGAAACCAGACATACGATGAAGTAATTGAAAATCACTTGAATTTCGTCGGAATTAAATGTCTAACCATTGTTTTCATTATAATCACTGTATGTACATCAATTAAATAATTAAAACGGTTATTAATATAGTTTAATATATTAATCTAATTAATATATACATTATCTTAATGTATAATACGAACTATATTAATTAATTAATTGAAGTACATGTAATGATTATAACGAAAACATAGTGGTTAGACATAAAAGAAAATCAAAGAGGGGGGACTGCACAATACAGAAGGGGAGAGGGGGAGAGAGAGAGATTGAGGGGGAGAGAGAGAGAGAGTGAGAGAGAGAGAGAGAGAGAGAGAGAGAGAGAGAGAGAGAGAGAGAGAGAGAGAGAAATGTTAGAATTATTTATATTTGTAATCAAAACCCTGAGGTAAATAAAACTAGGTATTTTACAAAAAAAAAGTATCATAAAAATTATGATTATAAATTTTTATAACCTCTAAACAAATCAATTAATGAATTTCTTAATTTTCCGTTTTATCCTACTGTATGATGAAAAAGTTTTAATCAATATATATTATAAAGCAAAGTGTACAATGTGCGTGCCGAAAAGGCTCAAAAACGACTCCACGTAGGAATAAGGAAGTTATGTCTCCGTTTAGCCATATGACCCCTTACGGAGAAGAAGGTTTCCGTTTTTCTCTTAAGAATGTAAAATTGAAGAGAAAAGGACTCGAATTTTAAGCCTCTCGCACCATTAGCCTCTCTGAGATTGAGATACGAGTTTATGAATGAAAAATTTAGTTCGAGCTCCAGGCTACCAGGAAGCGCTAGGGTGCGTTTCACTCAATGTTTATTGTCCATTCATTCAGTATGTAGGTAATCGTTCTATATTTTTTCAACTGTTCTTTTTAAATTACTAAAAAATTAAGAGAAAATGATTAGTTTGTATTTCAAATAAAAATAAGTACTTTACATCTCAGCAATAAATTAGAAAACCAACTGGATTCCTTAAAAAATTAGTTTTCTCATAAGAAGGCTAATATATGAGCAGCACATTACAATTAATCTATATATAAATATACTTAAGTAAATTTAATGCAATATGAGTGAACATTTCTTAGTAGTACAGTGAGCGAATAAAATTAGACATAAAAAAAGAGATGAATTGACTAAATATAAATCGAAAATAAAAAGTTTGGAGTGTTCTTATTGTATTTATGAAAAAGAAGTTGGTTAGGTTACTACGTATGTTGAGCATTCCAGTTGACAAAACGACTAACTCCAATAACAGCATTTAAGATTTTATCATTCCTCATAGTTCGAGATAAAAAGAAATATGATGAAAAAATTGTGCCTTCAAGAAATTTTGGTTTTCACTTTGTAATAGTAGTAAGATTCGAGATATGCAGAAACCGTTCAAATTACGGGGGGGGGATATCTTAAGGGAGGTTGAAATGGAAGAAAGGTCTTAAAAAAAAGTTTTTATGAATCTTCGGTAGTTTCTATACTTCTGGATCACATAGGACCATCATAGTAGTCAGTGCTTAAGTTTTACTCGAAATATAATTTTTTTAACTGAAATACCAGATTTTTCAACAATGATCTAATAACTTATTATCTTCTGACAACTTGGAATGGGCTTATAGGATTCAGAATCACAGAAACCATCAAAACGATGCATAACTCGACAAAGTTGCAGCAAAATTAATTGTTCATTTCCATGTTCAACCCCCTGTAAATTGTACAGGGTTCCTTATTTGGGCGGACTCTGCAGATCTCAAGTCTGCAGAATATTGTTACCAAGTTAAAACCGAATTTTCAAGAAGGTGCTAATTTTGTTCTATATTTCCTTTAATTTTAAAGTTTTCCTGGTATTAAAACTACCACACAATTACCGGAGCGAAGCCGGGCACACTAGCTAGTTTAAGTAATAAATAAAATTTGTTGTCCGCATTAAATAAGTTAATAGTCCACGTCTAAACGTGAAATCGATAATTAAAAATATATATTTTCAGGATATTAGGATCGATTTTTCATATCTAATCATAAATGAAATAAATGATATCCTGATCATTATTAGTTAATAAACATTTTATAATCAACAATAATTATAATTTTCGAGTAATACTTTTTCAAATCAGAATTATAATTTTTTTAAATTATCTCAATTATATACAGGTTTTGAATGACGTTCATATTATGAATATTTGAGAATATTGTTATCCACTATTTGCAAAAGAACAGATGTGTACAGACGGATTTATTTTAGATGTACATGAGAAATTTTGGCGTAAAAAAAACAAAAATAAACATAAAAATGAAAACTAGCCCACTGCGTGGAACTGGAAGGATTTAATATTAAAATAAGATTTTTTTCTAAGTGCTCAAGTGTCAATCGGGAACGTAAGTCAAAGATGTATTTCACTGCTGAAAATGCACATTCAACAGTCACTAGAGTAGCAGGTACATAGCGCGTGCACAATTAATGCGATTTCAAAAAGACGAGGTACAAATTTCTATTTAGCGCCATATATAAAATAATATCAATGCGTAAGTTGTGTACAGACCGAAAATCAAAAATCAACTATTAGATGTATGTTTATATTCTTGAGTAAACAGTTTAAAATCTTTAACGCTCCCAGCCCAATTATAAAAGAATAAATATTATAGAACGGTAAAAATTTAATGAAATATATTGATATTTTGTAAAAGGTGGTTTTTATGTTTTCATCAAAAAGTTTTTATCAAAATTTAATCATTATTACTTATGAAATGCCTGATCATTATTTTTAATTGAATTAATGAAAACCAATGATCGATTTAAATTTATTTATATAAATCAAGCATATTTTTTAATTTTAAAATATAATGATTATCGGTTCCAAAACCTCAAAACACGAACTACAAGAAATCCAGTCGCTTACCATCATCATTCTTTGATATAAATAAATATATATATATATTGAATATATATGCACTTGTTTTGTTCGTCTTAATTTTAATTTCTTTAACCATAAGCTCGAATCCCGGCGTTTTATGTTTTCTGGAAATTATACCTGTTTGATTTATTCAAATAAATAGGTTTAAAATTTTAGCATAAACTAAAAGGTTTTGCAAAAAAGAAGAAAAGATAAACAGTTTAAAGTGTAATACACCTATAAATATTATTATTATTACAGATAAACATACTCAAAAATTTTGAATTTCATTTAATTTGAAATCATTCTAATCGGAAACATAATTAATTGTTCTACGATAAAATAGTTTTTTTTAATTTTTTTCAAATTTTATTCTTTGTTAAAAACAAAAATATATAAATATTTTAAATTAAATGGCTTATTATGATATAGTGTTAATTTTAAGTCAGGCAAATAAAGTCCCCCTGAGAAATCCAATATTATTAAATCAATAATATTATTAAATATCCATAGTATTGAGACTATAAATTTAACGCGGTATATATATATATATATAAAATAGTAGTCGATATTATTCTTACGATATACTGTTAGTCAATTTATTGACTTAATAATAATGAACGTAAAAGGGGGACATAAAAAAAGCGACCATGTTGGAGACAGTTAGTTATAAGTAACATATTTATATAAATTATAAATACCACAAAATTCCAAATTTTAAAAGATAACAATAATATGCTTAATGAACGCGATTTTATTCATATTTTTATGTCCATATATTATCACACTGGTCTGTCTTGTCATAAAACAATTACAAATATATAATGCAGAAAATATTAATAAAAATACATATTGTCAAACTAACGGCTAATGAATTTTTTAATCTAAATTATTAATTAATAATAATAGTAATCTATAATAAAAAATCTTGTAATCATAAAATTTCTGGTGGATGCGCAATTGTACTTGATGGGGGGTTAGAAACTCTGATCATGATATATTCCAAATTATTTTAATATAAAAAATAAATAAATAATGATAAAAATTAATGCTTTTAAAAAAATTCAAATATTAAAATTAAAAGGAACCATAATAGTATTTAAAAAACTTAACATTTTCGCTTACATTACAAAAATCTAATTTAAAAAAATGAAGTTTCAAAAACATATTTATATTTTTAAGATGCGTATAAAAATATATTTAATTCTATGAACACAAAAAACAATGTTTTTATTAGAGGTAAGTCATTAAATAGTTGACTCGACATAATACGAGCATAAAAGTTGATTAAGTTTTTAGTTACTTATTAATGTATTAGCGTTAAAACATTAGTTACTTTTTAGTGAATTCGATATACAAGGCTTCAAAGTAAGCCTTTAATAAGTAAGTCCTATATTTTTTATATATTCTAATATTTAATAAAGAAAAAAGTAAATGTAAATAATAATAATAATTAATGAAAATACATTACAGAAATCTTTTGAAGACAAAATAAAATTTATTAACTTGCATTAATAAGAAATAAAACTGACTTATCTGCACTGCCATTCATTAAGCCGTTCTTAAACTTCTACTCCACATATGGTTTCCGAAATTATAATCTGCCACTAAATCAATGAACGAAATTAATCTTGTCTTCGTTGTTTTTTTGTTAGACTTCTCTTGGATATTTTGAAAATATACGAAACATTTGTAATTGATGAACAGCTTCAGGAGGCTTATGGGTTACTACTGATATTTTACTTATCGGGTCTTGTTGAGGAGTCATCGAAGACATCGGTTGCGGACAGCCTGGGACACCGAGTGCCACTGAACTGACTACAGGATCTCGATGTGGACCTGAGAAACCGAAGATAAATATTCATGCATACATTGCTATTCATAGTGAGGAGCCCCTCCACCATTGGCCGATACATCCGGCTGAAGGAAGAACAAAAAGAACAATAAATTCGTTAGTATGCAGTGGAAGAGTTAGAAAGGAAGCCTCGGCGACGTGGAGCACATCATTAGACGTCGATGGAAGAAAAGTTGCTAACTCGATCCTATCCTTCGCTTTTCCTATCAGCTACCATGATACAGATCTAGGATTTTCTCCTGAGGAGACGCGCGCGAAAATTTTAGGTTAGGATATATTTTACTTTTAGCTTTATGGGATAAGTAATAAAGTTGATCCATGTAATTCTATGAATTAAGTATGTTTTAAAAAGCTTAGTGTTTTTGTTTTAATTTAAATCCTGACGATCAAGTCCGAAACGTTAAAACATATAATAAACATTATAGTCCGGGAGCTGAGGGCCAATAAAATAAAATAAAAAATGTTACCTGTAATAGTTGTAGAATATAGAATTCTGTGTAAAACGATCTCATTAATTTTAAAATTAGCCCACTCTTGTGGAGACAAAGTAATTAAAACGTGAACGTATTTAGCGCCTTGTGGGCTAAAATCCGTGAAATTTTTTGGGATTCTTTTTCAGTTTCTCGCATATAATTCGGCAAATACAGATCACAAAGTATTGCTTTCTTCTTACTATAAGAGGCCAAACTATTGCAAATAGGATGTTATATTTGAATTTGAAATCGGTTTAGTGGTTTAGCCGGGTTCGGTACATCGAAAATCTGTAGCTTCTACGAGTTTGGTGGAAACCCTGTTCCAACGCCTCTAACTAGAAAACACCTAGTTTAAATGAAAAATGTTTTAGATAAAAGTTGCTGAGCATCAAATTTAGCAGGAAATAAGCTCCGTACACACATTAGCTGAATCCTGGGGGAAATACAAATCAAAACGTGAAATAATTCGTAGTGATTACTTCCTGCTAAGACTTCGGTTTTTGAAATATTAACCATTTTGAACTAATTAAACAACCATCTTCCATCTGTTAAAATAAAAGATAAATTTTGCCAAGTACCTATCTGTCTAAGCAGTTATTTTCATGAATATTTTATCTAATCCCCTGATACTTCGTACCCACTACGAATAATTTCACGTTTTCATTTCTATTTCCACACAGCGTTTAGCTGGTGTGTGTAAGGAGCCTGTTTCATGCTAAATTTGATGCTCAGCAACTTTTATCTAAAACATTTTTCATTTAAACTAGTTGTTTTTGAGTTAGAGGCGTTGGAACACGGTTACCACGACAATCGTAAAAGTTACAGATATTTGAAGTACCGAACCCGGCTTAACCACTAAACCGTTTTAAAATTCAAATATATCATTCTATTTGCAATAGTTTAGCCTCTTATGGTAAGAAGAAAGCAATACTTTGTGATATATATTTGCCGAATTATATGCGAGAAACTGAAAAAAGATCCCAATCGGATCAATCGGATCAAAAACAAATTTCGGATTAATCGTGAACGGATTTTAGCCCACAAGGCGCTAAATACGTTCACGTTTTAATTACTTTGTCTTCACAGGAGTGGGCTAATTTTAAAATTAATGAGATCGTTATACACAGAATTCTATATTCTACAACTATTATACGTAACATTTTTTATTTGGAGTAACCCTCTTTAAATTTTAGGCTTTGGAACATGAGCGTAATTCATTTTACCGCTAAAGTGGCTAAATTGACAATCGGTTTTGGTAAAAAGACTTACACGATTTTAACTGTGAGGACCTCAGTCGACTCGAAATTTAATGCTCTTTTATTTTAGAAAGAACACAATTTCTTCTGCGATAAATCGTTTTCGAGTTATTAGCGAAAAATTGAAAAAAGTTCGAAAATGTCGATTTTGTTCGCCTATAAAATCTGATGGCAACCGATGTGAGGTGGCAGACGTTCACAATTTTTGTCTATGAAATGAGTACTTTCAGCCTATATGATCAAAAATTTTCTTCAAATCAGGCACCTTTTTGGCCCTCAGCTCCCGGACTATAATATTGGAAATCCTGAATATTCATTACCCAAGATAACTTCTTCTGTTATTCTTTTTTTACTGTTATTCTTAAACTTAGAACAACTTGTAAGTAAACTTATTAAAAGGCCAGATATCAAAGTTTTATTAGTTCGAACTCAGCAAATCAATTCAAAGGATATAGGATATATATAGTTTTTTTAATATATAAAAGACTATTATTTCTTTAATTTGGATTCTTAAAAAAGAAATTCAAATTAAATTTTATCGGTATATTTAAAGATGATAAAACTCATATATTATATATTAAATGTATACACTCGTCCAAAAAAATATTCACACATAAACAAATACTTTTCAATGATAAAAACTTGCACTTTTTTATTTTTAAATTACACGAGTCATGAAGGACCTAATTTAAAATTTTAGTACATAGGGAAGTTGTAATTTACAGTTAAATGTTTAAATACAATTCATTTTCCATTTAAGAACCCCCCCCCCCAAAAAAAATTCAAAATATATATATATATATATATATATATACAGCTGTTTATATAAAAATAGGAATAGTTTAATTGATGGCTCACTTAAAAATATTTATAATTTTCCAAAACCTGTTCACTGACAATGCATTCATAATTATTCATCAATTTTTTAAGAAATTTAACCTGCTTGTAACTAACATATACTTACCTAAATTCCACAGCAACATAACTTACAATTATACTGCTGGGCCGAACAACAGAAGGCTCTTTAAAATAATCTTGTCGTTTCTTACACTCGTGATGGCTCCTTAATCTGTAAGGCAAAGAGTTAAACAAAAAGGTTGACACCTTTATAATCTATTCCGAGACTATAAAACTCTTCTGTATTCCAGACAGAAATGTATACATCGTTAAGCTCATTTAAAAGTCATCTGGAGGAACACGATAAACAAAATACTGATTTCCCCAACGAGATAAATCATCTATGGTTGTTAACAGAACATTATAAACCTTTGAAATTTCTTAAAAAATAGTAATATGTCCAATTTAGAATGAATTTCCAAATCCCTTTCACATTTCTGATGCATAATTTTAGCTTGTTTACCCTAAAAACTAAATCCTCATCAAAACGAATCCACCATAAAATCGAAACCCCAGGCATCAAATGGCGCAACCCTCCTCCCCCTCCTCCAATACAATGTTTTTTTAACCATTCTGGTATTCATGAAATGTTTTTATATTTTACTCAAAATTATGCCAGAACTTTTAAAGGGTGTTTATAGACGTCCCAACTCACCAAGAATCCTCCAAACGCAATTGTAGAGGCTCTATTGATGGCCTCTATACAGCTTGATTACAGGGTAAATAGTAATTAAAACTGGTTAATTATTACTATGATTTGAAATATTGCATTTTAATAACCGTTGTTTATGTTGATAAATCTTGGTTTTTAGCATAGTTTTAATTATTTTATTTTTAGGGAGGGCATATTAAATTATCATGGGCCTCAGCTTGTTTAAAGACCGTAGGCGAAATATGATCATTTCAACTCAACTCTTATATTCCAGTTTCGATTAAAGTTAAAGATGTACCAGCGTTGCACTTGGAAGACTCATGAAAGGCAGTAGCATCTTCCTCATCACTATCAACGTTACTAATTACTTTACTTGCCTTGTAACCCTTCGTCATAAGGAGCTTGATCAAAACAAAGAGAAGAAACCACCCCCGGCAAAGAAAGTAAAGCAGATTAACCGACTCCCCTCTGACTGACGAACATTTTACAAACAAAACAAAACATTTAAACTCCAGATTCAAAAATATTTAATTATTGAATATAAAGATCACATGAGAAATCTCTCATCGATAAACAATATCATTTGTTCTTTAGAATATTTTTTTGTCTTAGGTCACCCACTAAGTGACTTTTAGACATTAGTCTCCAAGCTAGTCGTTCCCTAAGAATCCATGGTCTAATGGGCCGGATAATAAACAGTTAAGACCAATATATCATTTTCCCCTATAGAAAGTAAAAGTTAAGGTAAAACCTTTCGACTACTGTGTTATTTCGTCTAAAAATACTGGAAGTGATAACGATTTGGTTTCATTCCATGGAAAAAAAAGTTTTAGAAATAAATCGTACAGCATATTAATTAACAATTAAGATGCTCTTAATTATTCAACTAAAAGTCCAACTATTAAACCAGAAAATGAATTCGAATGCCACGAAACTGTAAGTTCCTGCAAAACGCCTGATGCTGTATTAGCTAGCCCATTTCCCAACTCAGAAAGAAAGATACCATAATTAACGTAACATTCAATAATATAATATAATAATAATGTAATATAACAAATCAGTGCTGAAATCTCGCTTAAAAACACACATTGTCACTTCAACATTAATTATAATATATGCGTTTCATTCACATCAACATAAACCGCGGAGAGGCTTCTGAAACGTATTGTAATATGGTATTACACTTTAAACCATGCTAAACGCATTAGGATTATAAAATTGACCATTATACCATACTTTTCGTAGATTCTGCAATAAAAGTAAAAAAATTGTTCAAATTATATTAACCACTTGCATGGGCGTCCGCAGGGGGGCAGGGGAGGACAGCTACTCCCCCTAAGAAATTTTGAGAAACAAAAACTACCAATTAAATAAATTTGTATTCATTTACTATATTTATAAAGCATTATATATACATATATATTAACTTTTAAATATAAATAAGTTTTAATTTTACAATTAATTGAGCCTTAAAAGGTCAGAATACTTCGACACCTTCAAGAATTTTACTAGCCTGCCCCCCCTAGACGAAATCCTGCGGACGCCCTTGCGTTATATAATGAATGATCGTTCTAAATTTTATTTTCGTGAATCATCTAGGGGCGGATCCAGGGGGGGGTCATATGGGTCATGACCCCCTCCCAAATATTTTGGCTTTTTAAATTTTTTTTGTATTCTTAAGCCAATAATACAATTGAACATTTACTATGCCCTAAGGACCGGGATTGCCGAGCGTGTTTGAGCGCGACCCGCTTTAGCATGCTCGAGCCGAACGGTGGCGGTTCGTATCCGCCCTGGGATGGTTGACTTTTATTTCGTGGAGGCCCCACGGAATAAATCTCGACCTACCCACCTTAGTTAGAATAGGTTGGTTACACCTCAAGAGTAAACCCCACCCCCCCCCCCCCGTATGCCACACATGACCAGGAAGGGGTACCGACCAAAAAAAATAAATAAAAAAATATGCCCTAAACATAACACTTTTGGTGTTTAGATCGCAATCCTTCTTAATAAAAGATAATAATCTCATTAAAAACTGGTGCTGTCAGCAGGGTCATGATCCCCCCCCCCAAATTTCGTGCTGAATCCGCCCCTGGAATCATATCAGTAATAGTCTGTGATAGTAATTTTTATCATAGTTTTTATATATATATATTAGTATTAATACTTTAATAATAATAATATATATATATATATATATATATATATATATTATATATCCATAGATCATATATATATATATTATGATTAATAATATATATATATATATATATATTATGATTGGTGAATATAATTAGGTACTCAATGTTTACGTTCACACACATCCACTGGATAGAGTTAAAATTTTAAGGCAGAAGACCGCCAAAGGTGAGGATCGGAATGTTATACTTTGATAGACTGAGGTGGACTTGGCACTCTGCCAGGATGTCTGACTAAGTGACCAAAAAGGTGTTGTTCACTCTAACCTGTGGAAGAAAGTGGGGCTACCACAGTTATTTGTTCAGACTGTGCTTTTAGCAGTCATTTATAAAATCATGGTAGGTCATTCAATTACTGCAACTGATCAATGAATAATAAACATTTTAGGCTAATATCTTCTTTTCCTGTTGTAGGTAAAATTACGGACAAACTTTTTTATTCCCTTATATTATTTAACTTATAGAGAAATTATCTCAATTTTAACGATTTCGCCTATAGATATATAATTAATATACTCTTAATCATTCAATTTAAAGTCCAGCTGATAAAGGATAATTCATAATAAGGAAATTGATATTTTTTTTTTTTTTTTTTCATGATTCCCTAAAAAGGATAGTACTTTCTTTTCTTCAGAAGCTGTTCTGCAGTGACTACAGTTTGTTCCGTTGACTGATCCACATTGATGTTGGAGCTCATTAGATTTATGGCAATTCTTTTTAGCAGATGATGATTATCAGCTGCGGAACAAGAAATGTCCTGAGGGGGGGGGCATACTTTTTAATTTTTATTAATTCCATTTGTCATGATGGATCTTATTTAAATTATGTGTACATAGCAATGATGTAAATTCAAATTATATTATCCCTTTTCCATATCAGGACGTACAATATTATTAAATAAAGGCACCTTTTACATATAAATAGGAAAAGTTAATTTATTTGTATCCTCGCCTCTCAGGCCCTTCCCTTTATACACCCTTCACATCCGCTGGTGATGATTATATACAGTATGCAATCAAATTTGATAAGGAACATGGGTATAATCCGAGGCGGAAAAAAGGATATGGTGCCCGCAACCTCATTATCTTAACTGACAGTAATTAAATAAATAAACAGTTCATATTACTGTTTAAATATTTTAAACTGGATTTTCATGAAACAGAATTGATTATTGGATGGAATTTAATCATTTATGTATGAATCAGATTCATAAAACCCCCATGTAACATAGGAAAGTTAAAAATTTTTTACATCAATAATATCATTGTTGTTTGAATATGTGTTTTAAATGTTATATAACCCAAAGCTGCTTATTGCGATTAATTAATTATTGTAAAGAAATTGATTGAAAAATAAGATTTCAATGTAGTTATAAAAATGTTTTTCATTCTAGAATCATTTTTTACTAGCTCATTAATATTGTTTCTAATAACGTTTTATTAAACATATTCTTTATTTAACCTTACTGGTTATTTACAATTGAATAAATAAGAACCTATTAGCACGATAATGAACTTAATTGACCTGTGAAGGTTTGAACAGGCCAAAATGTTACAGTTACATAAATAAATGACAAAGGAACAAAGTATAAATTATTTAAATTACATTTTTTTTTTAAAGTGGTAGTTTAAAAAAAAAATTAATAGTGTAGTTCCAGAATATTAAGAAATATTACATACTTCAATTATTTAATTTTATTTTTTAATTTAAATTACATACTTTTATTTTTGTTAAAGATGGTAGTTCAAAAGCAGATTTAAGTTTAAAATTTATACTTAGGATCTCTGGAGAAAACCATACATATATCAAAATAGTACACCAAGTTAAGATGGACAGTGCTTAGTCAATGGTCAATATATCATTGGCTCATTTAATCTAACACATACCCTTACCTTCTTTATTTATTCAATTATTTCAAATTACATCACCAATTCATGACCAAAAAATATGCACTGGTTTTTGTTTTTTCTATCTGTTTATCTTCCTATAAAACTGCTAGTTTTTCATGAAATGTACTACATTCATATTTTTTTTTTCTTCTGCATTTAAATATCCAACAACCAAATTCATTAGAATTAGTTCGGTTTATTTTTTAAATTTATATAATAATTGTTATTATACATCTTATTTCATTTTTATTTTATTTTTAGCTATAAAAATGATTCTCACTGAACTCACAGTCAATTACTGAACCTATCATTATTTATTGTAATGTATTGTTAAATCCCATAATGTATAGTATTACTGTTCATTTCATTATTAATTCAAAATGCTTTATAATGGCTTAGCAGATTGCATAAACAAGCATAATGCAGGATAAGAAATAAAATAAATGAAGATGACAAGGATATAAAAACAAAAGAATTTATTTACATTGCTAAATAGGAAAGTATAAAGTAAACTTTTTCAGTCTCTGGAAATTATTTTCTAATAATCTAAATAAGCAACTACTAAAGCATAAACATAAATCAATATTAAAATTAAAATTTTCAAAACATAAATGAAAACATTGAGTGTGTATGTGTATGAGTCCATATGTTTTTATTTTGTTTTGTGTATATAAGTGTGTGTGCATGCCTGAGAATATGTACATATTTGGATTTAATTACTACATTTGATTTACACAATTACAAACACACACTCGCATACAGCATTAAAATATAAAACTATTAATTTATTATGCAGACATTACCAATAAATAAAATAAAATTATTGTCGAGTACCACTCCCACATTTTAAAAAAAATTATTTTATAACATTTTTCAAACAATAAAATCATTTTTATACAATAAAAACAGTAACTGGGTCTAAATAAATTTTGGATTCAAACACATGCAAACACACACATACACATATATCAATGTATATGTAGTCGTTCATCTATAAATACATAGATGTATTTATATATGTGTATAGCTCAAAGTAAAACTAATATTGTTTTTTTATAAAATGTTTATAATTAATCCAAATTTTAAAAAAATAACTACAATTCATTGTTTACACAGTATGTACATTTAATGATCCATATTTCTCTCAGTAAATATCGATTTCTTGAGAGTGAAAGCAATTCTTACACTTAATATCACAGCATGAAATGTAATTAAGTTATATTATTAATATCAACTTTATCAGCTAGTTAATAATCAGTAATTTGAACATTATTATCATTAAAAAAATTGTCTTCTTTTTTTTTAAGAATTTATGCAATATGTGTCAATGAGACTTCATGTGTTCGCAAACATAGAAAGACTTATGCTGCTTCAATATTAATACTTATCAATTATCATTAATTATTACATATTTTAATGTGTATGTATACAATAAAATAACTATTACATTTAAAAGATTTACAGATTATTATTACTTTGCTTAAATATTATTTTTACAATTATTTACAACTTTTTTTTCAATGCCCCACATGATTTCTTTATTAAACAATCTTGTTGCTAACATCAGATGAAAAATATCTATTTGAAAGTTCTAAATAACAACAGTAATAAACATGTTTAAGATTTTTACTATACAAAACACATTAAACCTATATCTCACTGATATACTGGAGAAAAATATACTCACAATTAATCAATTATTTCTTCTAAGCTTATATAAAGTATATCCACATCAACATTGTATAAATCAAGAAATAAAAGTTAATAGTGAACTTTTAACAAACTTGTTCCCTTAATTTATCACCAATAAAATTATAATATATAATTGTAATAGGAAAAAGTATAACAAATTTTTTGTTAAATCAGAAAAATACCACATTACAAAATACACTGATTTCTAGAAAAGTTGTTTAAAGTCACAATACTTACTAAAAGTTATTATTAAAATATTTATAATTATTAGTTAATTGTCCATAAACAAATTTTTAAAAAATCAATTTAATTGTTAACTTCTATTAAATCCTATGAAATGTAAATTTTAAGTGCATATAGATCCATATATTTCACAGAACTTATGTACATAAATACAATAGAACAAAGCAACAAATAAGAATATATATGAAATGGAATGACATGATCCAGCTGTTATGCTTTAAGAAGTATCCGAAGAAATAATAAATTACTTAATCACACAATGTTTTCCTTATAAAAATTATATTAAAATTAGGAAAGGTACTGTAATCAGTCTTAGTTTAAAAGTAATAAAAAATAATAGCCTTTGAGAGGAAATTAATGCATGCTAGTATAGATTGGTGTAGCTTTGTCCGCATAATAACTTAAACAATAAACAAAGGATAAAATTTAACACTTAATAAGTTGTTTTTAGAGACTTAAATGCTCATAAAATAAATATAGCGTAAATTCCCAATTAAATTGGTGTCCCCATACCTAAGATGTACAACTGAAATTAGTTTTAAGTGTGAAAAAAGTAAACAATGATATAAAATTATATAAAATTCTGAAGAGGAATGAAACAAGTGAGAATGTTCATAAGTTGTGATTAGTTTGATAATCAATCAATCCATAACATACACATTTAAATTCGTTACAATTTATCATTTTAACTATCTAATTTACAGCATTAAAGCTCATATTTTTCAAAGTCAGTCTATTATATCCTTTAATGTGTAATAATAATGACACAATTGAAACATAGAAACACAATAATTATTAATAATACCTGTCATAAGTATTAATATACATTTGAAATGTTTATTATAATAAAATAATCTAATCTATGATAAACACTGTTTTCTTATTTAACATTAAGAGTTAATATAAATGCTCCAAAAATAACTATTTTATATCAGATACAGTATCCAAACATTATATGAGGCCATAAAATAATAATTTTTACAAAATTATTTCTTTTTATGGGTACCTCAAATTAGCTTAATTAAATTCTAGTGATAAAATCAGTTTGGAACATAATCCTAAAATAACTAAGATTTTCTAATGTTAAAAGTCATTAATGTATATATATATATATATATATATATATATATATATATATATATATATATATATATAATCATAAAAACAATCAACAAAAATGATTATTTATAAATTTAAAAAATTAATATATAAGACAATATAAATGAGATTAACTTAAGTTTATGCTACGTTGGCACATCTGGATCTTCAATATCACACACATTTGTAGAAACATCACTGTGACTGGCATATCTTTGAGGTGGGAAACCATATGGCATCATGTCATCATCTTCACTATGATATGTTAAATAAAGCTCTTCATCGAGAGTAGCTAAATCTCGAGCAGGGTCAATAAGTGCTGTGTGACATCAAAAAGAATATATATATGTGTATGTACATATATCAACTTTTAAAAACAGAAATAATAATATTAAAATAAATATAGTTAGACAAAACCAATTTAAATAAAATTCACCCTTTAAGTTTTTGCTATATATATTATTATGCTACATATATTGCATATATTATTGCATCAAAAATTCAAATTGATAGTGAAAAGGATCTCAATCTCAGTCTGACATATACTGGATTCTCTGATTTAGTATAATGTATTTGTCTTAAATTGAAGTTTATTCATATTATCACAGTTGATTTTTAAATAATTAATCGTACAAAAGTACAAGATGTGTATGTGTTAGATTATCAAATCGTTTATAAATAGTAATCTAAATTACTACGATAAGCAATAATCTATACAGATCATTTTGCTATTTCTACATTCATATGTACTGTACCTTACAATCAATTGTCTATAAACTGCGATTGGATAAAATATCAAATTTACATCCAATAGACAAATAAATCTCTAAGCAAAAGGACACGAATGACCTCCGAAGTTGAGTGACCGTAAGCAATAAAATCTAACCTCAAATTTACATCTAATTGTGAATGTTTCATAGTACCAAAAGTAAATCCATTATATAGTTTAAAAATACTAGAAAAACAAGATTAAATTAAAAAAAAATTGATATTCCAAGATGTTCACCTATTCATGACTAAAAAAAATATAGTTAATTTAAGCTCATCCAATTATGAATAAAATGGGTTTATTTAATGAAATCATAACCTCATTCATCATATTACTAGAGAATAATCAACTAAGATGATGATAAAATTATGGGATTAGTAAGGGTTTTTTTTCTTTCAGTTTTCCATTATTATTACCAAGAATTTTTAAAATAACAACAATTCATGGATTGTATGAATTGGAACCTTTAAAAAATAAAATAAAATCCAACAACTAACCTATTAATTTGAATGAATTTTAAATAGCCCATCAGGAAATTATATCATTATTTCATGATGCTAAAGTAAGAAGCTTATAAGGAATCATTGCTGAAATAAATTAACTACAACTTAATACTACTTCTATATTACTGTTAAGTTAAATTGTTATAATAGAATTTCAAGTTTTTTATAGTTTGATCTTACAATAACAAATATGAATTCGAACATGAAAAATAAAATATACAAATAAACAAATTTAGCATGTTGTCCACCCATAGAGCTTTCTAATCAATGCAGCCAATATAATTTAATCATATTAGTAACTATCAAACGTAATTAATAATTCCACCATATTGTGTCTTAGGCTCTTGTCTACAAACTATGAGATATTTTATGATTATGACCATAATACGATATGCTAATAAAAATAATTATACAATATAATGAATTATTTAATAATACCTGCATGAGCTTGTTGGTGATGGGAAATGGAATCATTACTTTCATTACTGTGGAAGCTGGATGAATCAGGAACTTCACTTCCAGGCACTTCTGTAATGTTTGGAAGTGGATTTTGATTTGGTCTCACCCAATCAGAGCAGTCCCAATGGTAACCTAAAAATAAAAAAATAAAATTATATTGAACTGAATGTATAACAGATTTTGTTTTTATATACATTGAAAACAAAAAAATATTTTGAATCAAGCAGGGTTTGATAAAAATTGTGTGGGTTATAAACTTAAGTAGGAAAACACAGTGAAAACAGCATTGTTTATGATATTTATATCTTTAAGAAAATAATAAATTGCTTTAATAAGCATTTAAGAAAATAATATCAGTATTTATATTATAAAGATGTCATTTCCACATAAACATTACCATAATATATATACTTTTAACAAATTTTTAAGAACTAAAACCAATGTTAAACCATAGCACATAGTACATAGTAACCCTATTGATACTGAATACATCTAAAATCATGGAGTGATCAAAATTCTAATTTCTATTCATTATGACTGAACTTTTTCTAGATCACTTACTTGACAAAAGAAAGCACTTTCAACACTTGACTGGACCCATTACAATCCAAATTCAACATTTTGCTTTTATTCCAATCTTGCTGTATGTTATATCTTATCAATTTTGCCCAAAAATAATCCATGCATTTCAATTTTTTAATAAACTAAATAAATATCACCTTATCAGTATACAAATCTTTTTTTCTTATCACCTCTCCCTACATTGGTAGTTATTTCAATTAAAAAAAGGAATATCACAATGTGAAATATTTTTTGTTTAAGTAAAAGTGTATTTAAAAAAGCTTGTTGGCAAACAAGTATGGTGACTGCACCTCTAGTCACCCTTTCAGTTACTTTGGATCAAATTTAATTTTAACTAAAACATACTTCAGAAAAAAAGTTTAACAGAAAGGAATCGTCCTGTTTGGAACAATAATCCTCAAGGATTTAACGGAATATTCCTAGAATAAGAAAACAATGAAAGGTCAATTTAAATTAAAGTTGACTGAAAAGGGTGTGATGCTAATATTACAAGGGTGTGATATAATATTATAAAACATAAAGAACTCTTTATTTGAATCTGTTTACCTCCTAAAATACGTGCATCTTCCTCAACACAGCTCAAGGTTTTTCTTACACCTCTTGGAGCGATTTCAGGCAACCGCTTGAGATCTAGGGATAAAATTTATTAAAATAATATATTTACAACTGACCTAAAGGAAAAATAAAATAAATCAATACCATTATTAATTTTGTGCCCAGGACTAGAACTGTTTCTATTAAGATTCTTAACATAATCAGGGGGCACATTTTCTAGTTCGTCTCCAGCTGAACCATAACTTCTAACAGTATCAAGATTGTTTAAAGGACCAGTGTAGACCTCATTATTAGAACCAGATGTATAAGATGCAGGGCGAGGTGTGCACTGTGAAAATGGATGAATACAAAGTAGTTTCAAACAAATAAACAAAAATGAACATTCATTTTTATTATGAAGTATGCTTTTCTATAAGATCAGTATAATTTTATAGTTTAGTATAATATTAGCATAAGCAAGGAAGAAAAATGTACAAAAGGCAGTAAATATTGACTTTGTAACATACCGATCATAAAAAAACATGTAAAACACAGAAGTAGGAAGTAAGTAGGAACAGTGAATCTGCTTTGAAATATGTAATGAAAAACTAATAACAAATGAATAGGTTTGATTAAATAAAGTAACACATTTTTAATAATTTAGATAGGGTCTAAGAGTTAGTACCTGAGTAAATACAGTACTTCACTCACTTAGTACGTGAGTAAATACAGAAATTTTCAACCGCGAGTAACTTGACTTTTAGTATAATCTCATTTATTTCTAAAATAAATACCTCAAAGAATATCAATGTTTTTGCAAGAATTTCTTCTCTTCACAATATATACCTCAAAGTAATATCAATGTTTTTCAAGATAAGAATTGCTTTCAATAAGAGCTCTTTATTTGAAAAATATACATTGAAGTTAAAATTACATACTTGTGTGACTTCTAAGTTGCTCAATTTGGAAGATCGTTTCATGTCAGAATTTAAAACTGGAATATTTTTATCTAATTCTTCATCAATAGGCCTTTCCTTGCATCTCCTGAAAAATTTGATAATAATTCATAGTCAAAAGTAAGAACAAATAAATATGGGTTTCACATGTAGAAGTTATTTAGTCAAAACATAGCATGCCACAGTGGTATGAGGGATCAGCCCCTAGCAAGGAAGTGGAAAAAGAGATAGGCAGCCAGAATTTTTTATTTTTAAGGTGTAATTCAGTGAAAGAATTGCTGGTATTTTTTAATTTGAAGATATCTGGAACTGGCTATGAACGTAACAGTTATTGATCGCTAAGATAAAAGGTTATTTCGATAAAAACCCACAACAAAAATCTGCATAAAATTTAAAATTCAACAAACATTAACATCATCGATAACAAAAATGACTAAAAAATTCAATTAAAGCCTATCTTTTCTTTCACCAATAAATCAACAACGATTGTAACCATGTTTCTTTTTTAATTTCTTCATTAATTTCTAAATCTTATCATAACTAAGCACTAGGCAATATACTTTTAAATGAATCATAAAAAAGTAAGTGTTTTATGCTTCATCAAACTTAATATGGTTATGACCAATAAATATTCCATATAAATAACACTATATTACCATACCTGCAAAGAAAACAAATGAAGCACAGCAAAAAGATTAAAGATGCTACGGAAGCAACAATTATGATCTGCATCCATGTAAAGCTGTACAATCCACTGAAAGTTGGATTATACATGGGAGGACAAGTGTGATTTAATGAGCATAATGGAGAAGCTGGAGATGGAGGTGCGCACACAAAACCTGGAGGGCCAGGTTGAGGAATACATGTTTGTGATGGAGGGCACTCACACTGTGTTGGTGGCAACAACTCCTCACACTTCTCACCTACAAAATTTTAAAAATAGTTAACCTGTTCCTATATAATTAATAGCATATTTACTTATTAACTAACCCTTAATTATTTAATCATTCATTAATCAAACAATTGAAATTCTGTTGGATGAAAAACTTTTTCATCTATCTACAATTTAAAGCTGTTATAAACCAAAGTATAATAATTTGCTGGATTACATAATGTATACAATGAACTAAATAGTTATACTGTGATTAGAAATATACATAAAAGGAAAAACCAGTAATTGTGAACTACACTGGCGCTCATAAAAAGCAGAGCACCTTGAACATTGTCGCTATTTCTTTCCCAAAAGAAAAAAAAAACACAATATTTTTTACTAAACATAGTGTGATATATTTTGTGTAGGAAACCGCAAATAAAGGGAGGGTATAATGTAAGAAAATCTATTCAAAAAAATATAATGTAAAATAAAACAATGAGCAATCTTTTAAACAAAAATAAAACTGCTCTAATTCTTTTTTAATAGTGAAATCAGAGTATGTAGTATCCAGTATTGCCTCCCCTTGCTTAAATAACGGCCTGTAGTCTTGTAGGCATACTGCAAATATGATTGGTCACCTGATCTTCAGTAATCTAGTCCAATTCACTTACCAAAGCTACCATTGGCCCATAGAAGTCACACAGAGGGTTCTAGGAGGGTAACTACAACGGCATACATAACTATGATTAATACCAAGGGAATATTGTTTTTCAAGAAAAAACAAAAAATAGTTCAAAGTGATTGAACAGGAAACAGACAACAAACCGATATGATGCCCACTTCTTATCTTCCTGTTTTAATCTTGTAGCAGTAAGAGAGGACATTCGACGACTCAATCTTTAATCCCAAAGAGATATATGAAATTTCCTTAAGTTTTAATTTTTTGTAAACCCCATTGACCTGTCTTTACTTCAGGCTCAGAAATATTTCTTAAATATGCCGTTTTTTTTAAACATCAGTTTTTTTATGTAAAATAGGGTATTGCTACTGGAAAAGATAACTAATATTGTTTCACCTCAATTTTACTTTTAATTATTGGCATTAAGTAGGTAATTTTTTGCATAACAACAGTGAGGAAACGTAGCTAGTAATTAAATATTATTCTTTTTCTAATATTCAAAAAAGTCATAGTGAAACAAATACAAATCAAACAAAACATTAACATATTAGGTACTACTTCTGAAGAGTGGCTCATGGGCGTGGCCTGTTTTAAAAGGATATCTGACCGTGATATTGTCAAACTACCATCGTATCTTTTTCAATTGAAAAGGGCCCAGATTAGCTTTATTAGATCCTAGCTTTTGACTCCTGCACACTATGCTCGCTCATCAGAGATAAATAAGCCCCCAAAAGACTCCTTTTCAGTGGATTTGAGGCCTTACTATGAAGGGCCCCTTACTGAACGGTGGGTGAGCCACTGTTCAGAGGTTCTACCATATATTTTGCATTAATTTAATTAATAGATAAAGTATTTGATACCTGTATAGCCAAAATTACAAGCACAATAAGTGTCATGAGTATGTGATGGCGCCACAAATGAATTAAAATCAGTCGATATCATAATGATTCTTTCTGAATCAAAGTTTACACGCTGTCTACATATTGCACCATTCAAACATTTGCAGTCTAGCTGAAGAGAAGGTAAACTTATTGACTTCAATGCTGCATTGAGATCTTCTATTTCAATGCCCTGAGAAAAAAAATTAATGTCTGTTTAGTGAAAAAAGCTAAGCGGTGCTAATCATTTGAAAAATTGCGTACATAGAAATAATATTCTTAGTTGAAATAACTACTATTAAAATAATTATTGCTTACATCTTTGATATGAACTAGTGCATCTATATCTCCAGTATTAGCTTCTTGAACACTAAGAACTGATACTTCTCTCATAAGCATTGATTTCAAATTCTTTAGTAAAGCTTTCCGTTGGTTTAAAATAAATGTATGAGGAGTCATTTCTGGAATTCTGTCAGGAGTAAAATTAAATTAATACAATCATCATTAATGATATTGATAATCTATATAAATGCTAAGTTTATAGCATTAGAAAATATTTGAAATATACCAATAAATGAATAACATAATTTTACTTAAGTAAGTTTGAAAGATATTTTATATATCCTTTTTCAGGGAAATAAGTTGAAAATTATCGTTGTTTCTTGAAAAATATATTGCTAAACTAACAGAAATAATAACAAAATCAAGATGAAATACATAATTAAATAAAAACAGAATGGAGATACTCAGTTGATGAGGGTTGCATACAGCAAAGATTAACAGATCAGAGATATATTATCTTAAAGTTTACAGACATATACTGTTATTAACTTCAATTTTAGAAAATGAATAAAATATAATTATAAAATAACAAAGGTTAAATAATATTTTTAAAAATATATATAATTAAATACACCACAATACAAAGAGAAAACTAGAAATTTCATATATCTAAGAAATTATTCCATGACTAAATTACCTTATACTATAAGCATTTTGTAACATTTCATCCCAAAGTGGTTCCACAATAATTTTTATGCTACCATAGGATAGAAATTTTCCATCACTAACAGATATGTTCAAGCTATATCTTCCAGGATCTAGGCCAGGCGAAGCAGCTAAAACCCCATTATGAGGATCAATGGAAAAGAGTGAAAGTGATTTGGGATGGCTTGAAGCTATTGCAAAGTTAAGAGTATCATATTGATCTTGATCTGTTGCGTGAATTCGGCCTATTTCCCCACCATTCCAGCGTTCTTGATAAGACCCAATCCAAATGTTCAACGGAGTTACAGAAGGAGGGTATTGTGATTCTTCTATAACCTGAAAGTATTGATAAAGATAGTTTGTATATTAAAGAAAAAAAAATTTCTCAAAAATTAATTAATTAAGCATGTTATAATCAATAGCTTGTTAGAGTTAAATAAATTATAAGAGCAGCTGTGGTGATCTATAACACAAAATGTCAATACAGTTTTCTACGTTTTATTGGGCCATAAAGGGAAAATTTGTTTTTCCCAATTAGGCGGAGAACCCAATAAAACGGGGATCATGAATCCGCGTGTAAATGCAAAGAAAAAATACCTAAATTTGCTTAATCACTGGGTTATCGTACGAGTATGATAATTGATGCCATAAATTAAAAATATTTGTGAGAAAAGCAAATTAATAGGTGCATTTAGGCGTATATATATTCTCATCTATTAATTTAATGATGGGGTCAAAATAATACGATTAATTTAACTGTTAAAATATATTTTTATTAAGTAGGTCTTGTATAATATTAAAAATATACAAAATGACAAAAATTAAAATAAATATTTGCTTATAATATAAATTATACTTATAACTACAAAATTTCGAAATAAGAAATGAATCAGAACAAGTTTTTATCAGGAAAGAATCAAGTGTGCATTGTCACACTTTACTTAAACATATGAACCGCATAATCAGTGCACCTTTTCTGGGCGTCTAAAAGACTTTCCTCATTTCCTTTTTGTGAAAAAAAATTCCACTAAACTTTTTGATGCGGTTTCTTGCTTCTGATTGAGAAACAGGCGTGGTTTCAGATACTTAGGTTATTCGATTGACACCGGGTCTCATAGTTTTTTACATTAAGCCGATGTTTTGTCCCTATAAAGCGGTGATTTTTTACCTATATTTGATTCTGTTTTATTAAAAATGGCTCAATTAAGCGGTAGTCCTAATTTTCCGATGACCCAATTAAACAGAGTCGACTGTAATATAAGAAAATTATTATAAAAAACATTTAAGGAAATGTTTCTCCAGCATTTAAAGCAGTACCATGGATTAAAACTATGGTAAATATGAATATCTACAGATTTATAAATGACATTAAACAGAATATACATTAAAAAAATCTGTTGTGATGTGCATAATACACTACTTTCACTAACCAACCTACTTAGGGTAGAGATTGACGAGTTTTGTAAAATGTGTAAATGTCATTTAGCAACTTTTTCCACATCTATTCACTTCTTTTGTTTGTTTATAAGGCATAGATTATTATAATTATTTCTAAACTTGAAAGTCCTCACTACTTTTCAATTTATCATTATTTATTACTTTTTTTTAAGGTGCCTCAAGAATAAATCCTTTTTTGATCACTAGTCGAGTTTTTTGTAACCATTTCTTTGTCAATGTATAATGTGAACAAGAATGATAGCAGGGGTATTTATGGCTCAGTAACTAATTTTTGAATGTTTTCTTCTGATTCCTTTCCAGAAACAGACAGCAATTAATGTTCTTGTAAGGCCAATTTATATTTCATTCAGAATGTTCCATTCAATTTGAAACCAACTAATGTTTTTTCTATATTTCCTTTGAAATTCAGAAACTTATTAAAATTTAATTCTAAAAATTAAATCCAACAAAATTTCATATTATGCCATAAGCTACCTGAGATTATACTTAGGCTTGTCCCTTACAATTTTAGCTTTTAGTCTCTTTTTTGGCTTTGGGAAGTTTACTAAAAAAAAAATAAGACAGGTAAAATACATTTGCAAAGAATACAATTTAAGTTTTCGTGCGAAGCCGTGCTTTAGTATTTATTATACACAACATTTTAATACCATATTATATAATTAAATGGCATAAATTTTCATTTTACTGTAAATGTTTCTAATTAGTTGTAAAATAAAAGTTTACATACATTTAAAATATAAATTATTTTTAGGAAGAGAAAGAAACATAAATATGGCTAAAAAGTATTCAAGCCATAGAGGATGGCAGCCGGCCTAAAACCTTAGGCCACCAGGCCCACAATATGCTCACAGTCCCTGAAGGGTTAATATGACTACTGGATGATCCACCATATAAAATGAATTGCTGCCTTTATAATTAATACCCATATAAGGAAATAAAAGTCACAAAAGAATGAAGAGCTGTATGATATTAAGAGCATTCATGACACAATCATGGGTAAGATTTTTTTTTAATTAGTTGATATAGCGAAACAAAGAATTTTTGGTTGGATTGGATAACAAGACTTACCTATTTGTATTTATTCATAGTATTATAATATTTAAATGATTAAATGGGGAAGCAAAATTTGCAATTGATTGGTTGAAATTCCCCCTACTAGCTATCAAACAATGTATTTAAAATTAGATATTGACATTTCCCCCCCAAAAAAACAAAAAACTTTTATCATTTTATACTAATAATTAATAAAATACTGTTCTACTTTCATGATTAATTATCCAATTTAATCTAACTTTAAACTTGCAATGTCCTTACTGATCTTAAATACACCACATCTTTCCCATGTTTCATTTAGTATAAAAAAGTAATGAAAAGTTAAGTAAACTAATTGACTTAATATAATCTATTTATTAAAACCTAGAATAAAATTTATGAATTAGGAAGTTGCAGTATCATCTCCAGAAAACTTACCTTTACTATAACCCATGTATCTGAGTATAGTGGAGGAGAACCATTATCAAAAACTCTAACATGAAGTAAATAAGTGTCTTGGATTTTATAATTAAGTAATGCTGCTGTGCGCAATGTTCCATCTGGTTCTATTCGAAAAGAAGCTCGGCCTGGACCAGATTGAAGATCAAATATAAAAGGTCCTGTATTAGGAGGTATGTCTGAATCTGTTACTAATAACTGACATACTGCCCATCCTGGGCGTTTATCTTCCTATAAAGATCCAAGAATAAATTTAGTACTATTTATATTCATTGCTACAAAACTTTTATCATTCTGATCATTAAACATGGGCTCACCTGAACAATTACAGTATAATTTGATTGAGTAAATAATGGAGGATTATCATTTGCATCAATTACTTCAATGTTTAAAGCAGTGAAGCTTGACATTTCAGGAATACCTCTATCAGCTGCACGAATCTGTAGAGTATAACTAGCAATCTGAAATTTGCAATAAAATTTGACATAATTTGCAAGGAAATAAATAAAAAAAATTAGGTATCATATAAATAATTTTTCTTTAATACGAAAAATAACACTGGTACTTCATTTATAACGCAAATCACTAGGACGCTGGACATAAAAAATACAATGTAAACTGAACATACCATTTCCCTATCAAGTGGTCTTGCAACTGTTACTAATCCACTATCTTTATTAATAGAGAACTGCTGATGCTTGTCCCCTCTTTCAATGGTATATACTATTTTACCATTCATATCAGTATCTAAATCTGTTGCTAGTACCTGCATTACATAATGATACATAAAAAAAAAATATTCATACTTATAATAATAATGATAAAAGGTAAAATAATTTAAGTAATGATAACAAAAATATTCTAACTATATATATATATATATATATATATATATATATATATATATATATATATATATATATATATATATATATATATATATATATATAAAGAGAGAGTATAAAATTAAAAATTCATACATAAACAATTTATCTAATAATCATACTTGTGTTACGACATCACCAACATTACAGTCTTCACTTATTTCAGCTGAGTAAGATATCTCGCTAAATGAAGGGGCATTATCATTGCTGTCTAATACTGTTATATTCACAGTAGCTTGACTACTAAGAGGTGGAACGCCCAAGTCTGTACCTTGGACTGTTAATAAAAATTCATGTGTTCTTTCATAGTCTAGTGGAATCATTATAGTAATTGCACCTTTAAAAAAATTAAAAATACAAGTAAATTTTTTTAGATAAGAGTATAAACAAATCAAAAAAACATCATATGAGAAATTTACCAGATTTTTTATCAATTGCAAACTTTCCATGTTCATTCCCTCCAACTATAGAATACTCTATCTCAGCATTCAATCCAGAATCTAAAGAAGTAGCAGTTACTCGAATAACTTCTGAGCCAATGGCTGCACTTTCAATAATTGAAGTGTGATATGATCGAGAAACAAATTCTGGAGGATTATCATTAACATCTAAAACTTGAACGGTTACAGTTGCATGACTCCATAACTGGGGTAAACCTTGATCTACCGCTTTTACAGTGAGATTATAGGTTTCCTGTGTTTCTCGGTCCAATGTTTTAGCTAAAGTAATAATACCACTTTCTGCATCCATTTTGAAATATCTATCAGCTGAGTTGATGAGGAAATAACGAACTTTTCTATTAACACCTGCAATATTTTTGTTATTTTTAACAAAACATAAACTCAACTTATACATAACACTTATTGCCACTTATCAAAACATATTTGAAAAAAAAAGGTATATATTTACCAATATCATCATCAGTAGCATGCATTTTTGTAACTATTGTGCCAATAGGAGCATCTTCTTGAATTGATGCAGTGAAATTAAAAGCAGGAAAAACTGGTGGATTGTCATTTACATCAGATAAAAATATTTCAATGAAAGACACGCATTCCCATTCAGTATGCTCTCTATCTTGCACATGTGCTGTTAAAGAGTAATGAGCTTTTCTTTCACGATCAAGTAATCGAGATGTTTTTAGTTCACCTGAAAAGATATAAAACAATTAATAACAAGATTATGTCCATAGAATTTTCAATGATAATATTTAAACGATTTACTTATTAGTATTTCTGCATTTTAACATTAACCTTGTCCAATTATGGAATGGGTGGGCATATAGAGAATGGAAAAGAACAATACAGGCCTTTCATTCTGAGGTGCACAAAACTTAATTTCTGAGGAGCTACATTAGTTTAACTCGACAAAATATTGGAAGATGTAATGTAATAATCCTTTCACTTTCAAAATAATGTTCTAGTAAAATTAATTTAGGACATTTAAGAATATTTAAGGTCTTATCTGCTAAAAAAATTTATATGAATTGCACAGCTATGCTAAAGCAGAAAAAAAGAAAAAAACAAGGTGGCTTGAGGTAATAGTCAGATCATTCTATAATATTATACATAAAGGGAGCTTCCTCATGAGCTATTTAAAACGCTCACGTGAGAAAATAAGTTAAATAACAGCCTTTACAATTTGATGCCCTAATCATGTAATACTTAAGTAGGAAATCACCTGTTGTACGATCTATTGAAAAGTTTTCTGAGCCATCTCCAGTGAGGTAAAATCTTAATTTTGATTCTAAATCTAAATCAACAGCAAATACAGTTAGAATGAAAGAACCCAGTGGCACGCCTTCGGAAATAGTTTCCTTGTAACGGTATCTCAGGCAAAATGGTTCTTGATCTGAAAATTAATATTAACATGAATAATTAAAAATCTAAGATAGTAAATAAATTTAACTATTCATTTGCACAATACTTACTTCATAGCAAAGTTTATGAAACAATAGTAGCATAAATAAAATTAAAATCTGATTAAGAATAATAGAGAAAAACTACTTTAAATTAAATAAAAACAAATTTAAAATTAATATTAATGTAATAACATGAAACACATTAACAAGTTATATGTTTTTTAAAAACAGTTTTAATGCAGTAGTAATTAGTTCTTACAGTATTATTTATATCATATAAAGATTTTAAAGGTTGAAAATAAGTCACTCAATCAAACATATATTACAATTATTTGACTTTCACTTTTCTGTACTTTAAAAATTCATATGTATGTCAACTCGTACTTAAAATGCATTTCAAACATACCATTAACATCTAGAACATCTATATAAAGAGCCGCAACTGCAACAAATTTTCCATCTGTTGCTAAGACAGTAAGTTCATACTTGTCAATTGTTTCTCTATCTAATGGTCTTGCAACATAAACTTCTCCGGTTAATCTTACATCAAACTGTGTATGTGGGTCACCGGCTATGATATGGAATTCTACATTATTTGCTTCACTATCTTTGTCTGTTACATAAATTTGAACAACTACAGTGCCAGGAAGAGCGTCTTCATTAACTGCAAAACAAAATTATAAAAAAAAAAACATAAATAAAAATAAATAAATAACATATAAATAAAGAAATATATTGTGGTAAAGTGATTTAAATAATAGGAAACTAAAACAATAATTAAACCAGATATTTCATAAACAACATGTCATTTTATCAATCTTGAGTTGATTGGTTTTGGAAATATTTTTTGTAGAAATCTTGTAGTAAAGAAAAATACTTTTAAATAATACTGTATTGATTAATTATTGACACCATATACCATTTTTGGAGATTTTTATAATTTAAAATTTTAGCAAAACTTAGTTTTTTGCATTTTTCTCAAATTTATGAAAAACCGTAGGAGTAGTTTTTAAAATAATTGATTCAATTATACAATATGAACTTTTGGTACCTGATGCTGTATATGATTCTCGGGTGAACACAGGAGGATTATCATTATAATCAACCAAATTGACATAAAGTGACACATTACTACTTTTGGGAGGTATTCCTCCATCTGTAGCAATAATATTGAGCTTATAATTGGGAATGGTTTCTTTATCTAAAGGAATAAGGGTGGTGACCCATCCAGTATGAGCATCTATTGCAAAAGTTTCTGTTCCTGGACCTGTAATGCCATATCTAACTTCTCCATTAGTTCCTTCATCAGCATCAGAGGCATGCACTAAAAAGAAGACCAATATTCTATTAAAATGATATATAAAGGAAAAAAATGAATTCGATGGGCCACTTATATAGGCTGCAAATGATCAACTATATTTATCCTATCAGTCATTTTTCTTAAATTACAATATTTATAAAAGGGTTTACTCAATAAGTACATACAAAAGAACACTAGCAATTATACATTAAATTTCCCACCAAACAGTTCCTGTTACAGTATGATAAATTTTCCACTCATTTTGATTTATTGCAGTTTTTGTGATTTTTCATTTTTCAAATAGCAGTTGGTTTTTTATTTATCTATTAAAGATAAAAGATCTCTTAAAGAGCTTAAATAACAAGAGATAGACATTTTTTGTTTTTGCAATTAAACAAAAAGAAGTAAATTGGCATTCGGAATGGGTATCTAGTTTGAAAAAAAAGTTATATACCAGGTGTGTAAATATGAAACCGGAATTTTTCAAATGATACATACTTTTTTATTTGAAGTACTGTCCTTCGCTATCTATGCATTTTTCCCATCATTCAGGCAATTTGTGGATTCCCCGCCAAAATAATGCTTCCTCTTCTGAGTCAAACCAATCACTTAACCAATTTCGTACATTTTCATAAGAAGTGAAGCGCTGCTCAGCAAGTGCGTGTCCCATCGATGCAAATAGGTGGTAATCGGATGGGGCCAAATCTGGTGAATAAGCCGCATGCGGAAGAATTTACCAACCAAACACTTGGATCGTTTCCTTGGTCCGTTTAGCCGAATGTGATGGGGCATTGTCATGGAGCAAGATCACTTTGTGTGTCCTTTCTTGATATTTGGGACTTTTTGGGGCAAATCTTTATTCAAATTTATCATCTGTTGTAGGTAGCGTTCCGTATTAACAGTTTCCCCAGGTTTCAGCAGCTCATAGTAGGTAACACCCATCTGATCACACCAGACACAGAGCATTTTCTTCCTCCCCAAGCGATGCCGATGGTTCACCAGGAGTTACCCAGGATTTTTTACGCTTAGGATTCTCGAAGTAAATTCACTTTTCATCACCAGTCACAATTTGATGAAGAAATGACTTTTTTTCTGTATCTGGCGAGCAGCATTTGCCATGAGGTTTTTCGAGCTTCCTGCTGCCTGTCATTCAGTTGGTGAGGTACCCATTTTCTGACCTTCTGGATCTTTTCCATGCCTTTCAAACAAATGGAGACGGTGTCACATGTAATAATTGTCCAACAAACGCTTCCGAATCTACGTTTTCAAAGTTTTTTTTGTGGTTTTCCACGGTCTTTGTTTCTTTTATCGAAATCCATCTTTAAATTTTTTGAACTTTGTTAAAATTATTTAACCAAGATTTAATCTTTAGCTCTTCCTCTTTTTATGATGATGAAAATTTAGTCCTAAGGAAAATTTAGTGCTTTTTGTATGACGAAAACCAAATATAATCAATGTTTAAGTTCTGGAAGAGAATTTCAATAATAAAATAGCTGCTAGTTAGGTACATGAGTACCTAATATTACTTTGAAAAATAAATTTAAAATATGTACAGATTTTATTGTTTAAGCTTTAATTTATTTCTATTTTCCAAAGGACATCATACAATTTGGCTCTACTAATCCTTCATCATTTCTTTATTCACCTAATAAATACATATTATAAAGCAAAGTATAAAATGTGCGTGCCGATAAGGAAAAAAACTACTCTACATACGATCAAGAATGTTATGTCGTCATGCAGCCCTATAGCCCCTAACCATGAAGAAGGTTTCAGTTTTTATCTTAAGGATGTAATGTTGAAGGGGCAGGGGCTGTAATTTTAAGCCTCTCGCTACATGTAATTAGCCCACCTGTTCATACCGGGCGAGTTAATGAATGAAAAAATTTAGTTAGACATTTGGAAGCCAGGAGCACAAGCTAAGCTCCATTCATAAGGTTATCATACGTTAGTTCGGTTTGTTATGGTTTTAGTTTCACCTGTTCTCTTTAAATTAAACGAGATTATGTTTAAATAATTATTTTTTCATTTTTATTTTTAAATAAGGTCATAACATCTCTGCAATTAATTGAAAATAAAAATAAACAAAACCAACTAGATTCCTAAGCAAATTAAGTTTCACATAAGAGGGAAGAATTGATCGAAAAATTGTCTTTAATCAATATATAATTTAAGAGTAAATTTACAACAAAAGAAAAACTGCGTAGTGTAGTAAGAATAAAATAGATAACCTATAGATAATATGAATAAAAGATATAACCTGATGGAATATATATTGAAAATAAAGTGTTCATATAATATTTTTGTTTAGAAAATTCGTCACTTTTAAACCAAATTGTAAAAAGGAGAAGTTACTCAACTTGATAAGGATGTGCCTTTTTTTATTTTGTAACATAAAGAAATTTCGTAACTGTATGACAGAAATATCAAAACATAACAGTTTATTGAAATATATATGCAAAATACAAAGAGTGTATTTTCCAAAGAGAAATTTTATTTAAATGGCTTTCCTGCAAAATATTAAAATTGAAGTCATTCTGTCAACTCAAAGGCTCATGTTATACAATACATTACTCCAACAAAAATCGAATATTTTTTTACAAATCTACCCTGAATAACAAAATAAAAAAAGTTGTTTATAAGCAATTACCCCAAATAGTTAGTATATAATTCCATGAAAAATATAAAAATATTTTACAAAATTTGAACCTTCATGAGACTATGGTTTTGACTTTGTATTATTAGAAGTAAGATTCGAGATCTGTATAGTCAGCAAAAATTAAGGAGGGCATTGATGATTGATAGATTGGCGGGCGTACACTTCATCAAAAAACTTTTGGTATGCTAATCTATTAATTTTTCAATAAATATATAAGATTATAGGAAAAACGATCAATTTGAAAATAATAACTTGCATTATTTTCCCCGTCATTTGCAAAGCAATTATCGCCCGCAAATTATGAATTTTTTAACCTAAAATTTGTAGATAAAAGTTGATATACAGTTTTCGGCAGTTTTTATATAGTTGAATCCAACATGGTAATAACTTTTATGAATTTGTCGTACAGCCGTAAAACATTTTTTCAACTATAATCTAGTATAACTTTTTAACTGTTAACTGCATCATCATGAGAATGGTCTGAATGGAATCAGAACATAGAAACCATAAAAAAAACGGTGCATACCAGGACATATTTGCTGCCAAAATAATTTTTCTTAAACCAGATTAATAGGGACTGTTACCTAAACCTCTCTTATACCTAATATGGGCGGACTCTGAGGTTTCGAAACTTATAACTAATACTGATGCTGAAGTTTCATCATCATCATCATTGGTGACGCAACAACCCGTCACTGAGTCTGGGCCTCCTCCAAAAGCTTCCGCCAGTTGGTTCAGTCTCTTGTGGCAGCTCTCCAGTTTCGAGTACCCAGAAGAACCCGTGCATCCGCTGCAACGGAGTCAACCCACCTTACATTAGGCTGTCCCACTCTCCGCTTGCTATGGAGCTCCCCGTTGAGGATCTTCTTTGGAATCTCGCTGTCCTCCATCCTAACCACGCGTCCTGCCCATCGAAGTCTCCCGAGCCTGATGAATTTAACCACGTCATCGTCACCATACAGCTCTAAGAGCTCCGAATTCTTCCTTCTTTTCCATAAGTCTCTCTCATGAACTGGACCAAAAATTCTTCTAAGTAATTGCCTTTCAAATACCAGTAGCATGGCCTCATCAGCTCTGGTGAAGGCCCAGGCTTCCGCCCCATACATAAGAACAGGACGGATCAAGGTCTTATAAAGGTTTATTTTGGTTCTGTTCGATAGGTACCTGCTCCTAAAGTGCTTGGACAGGCCAAAGTAGCTCCGGTTAGCTGCAGCGATTCTCTATTGATTTCTTGGAAGATGTTATTTAGTGCATTGACCTCCGAACCCAGATATATAAAGCTTTGCACCTTCTCAAATTTGTAAGGTCCAACCTCAAACAATTCAGCTGCTGCTCCTGTTCCTCCTACTCTCAAATATTTCGTCTTTGTTTCATTGATGATCAAGCCAAGTTTTCTGGCTTCTTCTTCGAGAGATAGGAACGCTTCTCTAAGGGCACGTTCAGATCTGGCAGCTATGTCGAAGTCGTCTGCATACCCCAGCAACTGCACTGTGCTGTAAAAAAGTGTTGCCCGGGTTTGGATGCCTGAGCGGCGCACTGCTCGTTCCACGGCAAAACTAAAAAGAAGGCATGCAAGGGCATCTCCCTGTCTCACACCGCAGTTAGTCACAATGGGACCAGAGGAGTCAAATCCAATGCGAACCACACTGTTCAAACCCAGCATCGTCATCCGCTCCAGACGAATCAACTTTTGGGGCACGTTCATTTCCTCTTATGCCTGGTATAGCTCCGGTCGGTTCACACTGTCATACCCTGACTTGAAGTCAAGGAAAAGGTGATGTGAGCCTATTTTATACTCCTTAGCTTTTTCCAGTAGGTATCTCAAGGAGAAAATTTGGTCTATCGATGACCTACCCCTCCTGAACCCAGCCTGGTATCACTTTTAAAAAATATATATATATAAATTACTAATAAAAAAAATTAAAAATAAATTAACAGTAATAATTAAAAAATATATAAGAATTTATTACCTTTTACTATTGAACTTCCTTCTTCAATATTTTCTGCTACTGAAACTATATAATTTTCATTTTGAAAAAGAGGCTTGTTATCATTGTGATCTAAAATTTGCAATGATATTTCTGTAAACGCAGTTAATGGTGGACTTGAATCGGTGTAGGCAAGTACTCCAAGAATGTAAGAAGGGTATTTCTCACGATCGAGTTTACCCGTAAGTGTGATCTCACCATTAGCATCAATACTAAAAATGTCATTTCCTGATAGTAACTTGAATTTCACAGACATATCAGACACCAATTTAACTCTTGTAATAACAGTTCCTAAAAAAGGTTATATTTTGGAAATAAATATTTTAATTTTTGAAAATAATAAACAAAACATAATGTTAATATTTAATCTACCAGCATCAGCATTTTCTGCAACAAAAAACTTGTCATCTCTTCTTTCGAAAATTGGGGGCATATCATTACTTGCCATTATATAAATGTCAATTGGTACATCAGCATGAAGTGTTGGAATTCCACGATCAGTTGCTCTTATAAAAAATTGAAACACTTGTGTTTCTGGAAAATAAATAAATATTAATGTAATTTAATACAACACAAAATTAATTTTATAGATAAATTAATTTTGATATAATTTACATTTTATTTAATAATAAGGTTAATATTAAAAGCTAGGTACGGAAGTACATTTATACAGTGAAAAAAAAACCCAAAAAAAACCATAATATGTAGATAACAATCCAATCATACTTCATGTCTATTTTCCTGTATTCTTCAGGAAATTTTCTGTGATGCTTCAGGTGTCAGGGTCATTTCACATATAAATATATGTATATACATACAGATAGTAATGATATTTTTCAAATCTAATAGAAAATAGAAAAGATCAATATTAAAGATCTAGTAACCAAAGAAATAGAAGAGTGGGATGTTCAAGCGGAAGATAGAAGTCAGCCGAGAGTAGCAGCCTGGAATAACAGTTGTAATAAAAGAGCCAATAGAGGTTAGTTGAAGGCTCAGGAATAGAAATCCCCTTAGATTGACTGATTATTAAGAATTAAGAGGGGATGTCTGAAAATGCATAAAAGTAAACCAGAATGGTAAAAAAATAAGCTCGAGAATCCAACTTCTGGTCACCATATGGCACATTAAAGGAAGACGAACATCACAACTCGTATTTGATCTGGTATAATAACTAGCAATCAAGTTAAATGAAGTTGTTATAAATAGTGCACAACATTAAAAATGTAAGATTGAATTATAATATAAAAATATTTAATAATGCAATTCATTGTTATTAATAAATCACCACACCCAGAACTCTGAATTCAATCTTAAGAGAACCCAAAACTGTAATTTGCCTTAAAATAAATTAAAAAGGGTAAAAATGTCAAAATAAAATCAATTAAAAACATAATAATCATTACAACAATATATGAAAACAAGATACAACATCAAAAAGTTACAAAATGTTTTGGTAAAGAATTTAGAAGGGTCAAAGTTTTTATTTTTTACATCTCATATTTGACTATAGAAAGTATTAATAATCCTTTCATATAGCACTTACTGGATTATTTCAGCAGTGGTGAGATTAAATATAAATAACACAAATGTTAAAGGAACTAATAAAGAATATAATTGGAATAGGGTTTAGTACAATCACAATATACAGCAAAATGTACCAAATTAATCTTTTGCCATAATAAATATGTATTGATAATATTCAGAATATAACACATGAGGATATGAGATATCGTATCAGTAGGTTCTACCTGAAACAGGTTATGAAAAGTGAGCACGGAACGGGAGGAACCTCAAACCTTGCTGCATGTTCTTACTATTCTATTCTATTCATTTGGCGCGACAGCTCGATGCCGAGTCTTGGCCTCCTGCACCAGCCTCCACCAGTTCTTCCTATCCTGTGCTGCCGCCATCCAGCTCCTCACTCCCAGTATGGACCTGGCATCACCAGCCACACAGTCACTCCACCGCAGCCGAGGTCTTCCTCTACGCCTTGTTCCGTGTATTACCTCAGAAATCATTTTCTTCGGAATGTCACTCTCAGCCATTCGAGCAACGTGCCCAGCCCATCTCAATCTATTGAGTTTCATGAATTGAACCACATCTGGTTCCTTAAATAAATCTCTGAGCTCCTGGTTTGTCCGGCGTCTCCATACCTGTTCAACTTTAACGGCTCCAAAGATTTTACGAAGAATCTTCCTCTCAAAGACCATCAGATTCTGCTCCTCAGTCTTGGATATAGTCCATGTTTCTGAGCCATAAAGGAGTATCGGCCGGATGATTGTTTTATATAATAATATCTTTGTTTCTCTTGACAAAGCACGGCTCCTAAAATGTTGGCCGAGGCCATAATAACAACGATTGGCACATAGGACTCTTCGCTTGATTTCCGAATCCACAGCATTATCTTGAGTTATGAGGGATTCAAGGTAAATGAATTCAGACACTTTCTCAATCCTGAATTCCCCGATGGTAATGGTTTCGCCAGGTCTGGGGTTTTCCTCAGTGACCAGATATTTGCTTTTTGCGGCATTGACTCTAAGGCCCATTTTTCTTGCTGCGTCCGCTAGTCTCAAGAATCCATCAGACTGCCTGGAAAGAGCATCCAACAATGTCGATATCATCGGCATAAGCAAGAAGCTGCACTGTACGGCTGAATACAGTTCCGCCTACTTGAATGCCAGAATCTCTAATGGACTTCTCTAAAGCTAAATTAAAGAGGAGACATGCCAGCGAATCCCCCTGCCTTAATCCTTTTCCAGAAGTGAATTCTGCAGATCTTGCTCCACCAAACTGCACAGTGCATCTCACTTCTCTCATGGTGTCTTACCATTCTGATAAGCTTTTCAGGGATTCCAAGTTCCATCATCGCCTCATACAACTGTTCCCTGTGAACACTGTCATATGCTTCCTTAAAATCAACAAACAGATGGTGCGTTTTAAGCTTATATTCGCGCCCTTTTTCAAGCATGATGCGCAAGCAAAATATCTGGTCAATGGTCGATCGTCCTTTCCGAAAACCACACTGGTATAGGCCTAAGATCTTCCCTGCATAGGGAAGTAGTCGTTGGAAGAGGATGTTGGACAACACCTTGTACACACAAGAGAGTAAGGAGATGCCTCTGTAGTTACCGCAGACCAGCTGATCACCCTTTTTATGGATTGGACAGATTATCGATTTATTCCAGGATTCAGGCATTACTTCCTCGGTCCAGATCCAAATCATGATATTCTGAAGGATTCTCAGTAGTTCACTTCCTCCACACTTTAGTAATTCGGCAGGCAATTCGTCAACACGCGGAGCCTTATTATTTTTGAGTTTTGCTAAAGAATCCAGAATCTCCTCTTCATCCGGTGGTTCCATTATCTGAGATAAAGGTAGATCCACATGACTGTTATTCCTAACTTCTTCCAGATCTTTGTTAAGGAGCCGAGAGAAATGTCTCTTCCATTCTTCAAGGACATCAATCCTATTGGTAAGAAGCTTACCGTCTTCATTCAAGCAGTAGGTAGATTTGATTTCGAAGGGTTTTCTTTTCTGATTGACTGCTTTAAAGAATTCCCTATACTGCTTATTTCCTTTAAGGAGTTCAGTCTTTTCTAGTTCTTCCTTTTCCCATTTTCTTTTCTTATACTGGTGTAGACGCTTTTCTGTTCGTCTCCTCTGTCTATATAATTCGGCATTGCTCCTTGTCTCTCGTTGAACCTTCGCTTTATATGCTTCCTTTTTCGAACGTGTTGCTCTCTTACACTCCTCGTCAAACCATGGAGTTCTCGAGTCCCTCTCTTGTGATCCAAGCAGCTTTGTCGCTGTATCTTTTATAGCCTCTGTGTATGCATCCCATGTTTTGTCGATATCACCCTCCAGAACATCAACCTGTCGAACACACTTATCCAATTCCGATTCATACTGTGCCAGAATTATTGGATCCTTAAGCTTATTTAAGTTGTATCGTTTAAGCCTCTGTGCCGGTGCGCTTACTGTCTTTAATGCTATTCGGGCTCTGAAATGAGCGATGCTTAAGAAGTGGTCGGAATCCACATTTGCCCCTATGAATACTCTCACGTTGAGGAGATTAGACATGTGTCTTCTATCAATAAGGATATGGTCTATTTGGTTAAGTGTTGACCCGTCAGGTGTTTTCCATGTTCCCTTGTGGATTTTCTTATGAGGGAAAAGGTTGCTGCCTATAGTAATATCATGAGAGGCAGCAAAATTTATAAGTCTTAAGCTGTTGTCATTACTTGACACGTGCAGGCTATGTCTGCCAATAGTTGGGTGAAATATTGTTTCCTTGCCTACCTTTGCGTTGAAGTCTCCTGCAATTATTTTCATATCATATAGTGGGCAATCATCTAAAGTTCTCTCAAGGAGTTCATAAAAGGCTTCTTTTTCACCCTCTTCCGAGACTTCCGTGGGGGCATGCACACTTAGCATGGAATAATTGTAAAATGTTCCCTGGATTCTTATCACACAGATTCTTGGGCTTACAGCTTTGAACCCTATTACTTGATTTCGATACTTTCCCCTTATAATGAATCCTGTACCATATTCGTGAGTCCTCTCACTGCCACTGTAGTAAATGGTGTGGCGCTTTTTTTCAATGATTCCCTGACCGGTCCATCGTATTTCCTGGATGGCAGTAATGTCTAGATGATACTTATCAATCTGTTCTAAGAGCAGTTTCAGTGCTCCGGGTCTATACAGAGTAAGGACGTTCCAATACCCTACGTTAAATTTAAGCCTGAGGTTGCCGGTTCGATTCCGTTTTTGACTATTGAGTTCCGAGGCTGAATTAGGTTTCGTGATAAATAGATTTTCGGGTAGTGGGGCTATCAACCCAGACTACGTACCCTAGCCTGCTGGTGGGGCTGCCACCTTTGTGCCTGCAGACAGACACCCCCTCCGGGGCGGCTTCTTAGGGAAGGTGATCCTAAGGTGTGTACTGTATATGACCAAGTGTAAAGTGTGATGTATTTGTGTACTGTGTGTATGCGATAGTGTAAGTGTTCCCCCAACCTGGAGGGCCAGTGGTTAACTGCGGTCCTGAGACCGGGCGATGGGGTCACCACATCCCTACGCCAACTGCATGTTCTTACAGTACTACTTATCATAACATAAAAATTCAATTTTATGAATGAGATGGATAACGTTAATTTATAACTTTTTGGGCCTGAATAGCCGAGCGTGTAAGAGCGTGATCCGCTTTAGTACGCTCGAGCCGAACGGCGGCGGTTCGAATCCGCACTGAGAGGGTTGACTTTTATTTCGTGGTGGCCCCACGGAATTAATCTCGACCGTCCCACCATGGTTAGAATTGGTTGGTTACACCTATAGAGTAAAACATTTATAACTTTTTATAATAACAATTTACATTTTTTTTAAATATTAGAATTCACAATTTCTATTTATTGTAGAGCTAATAGGTGCACAATGACTTTGGTTAACCTTTCTTTTGCTAAAACAAATAGATTCAATGTTTTCGCCACACGTGAAAAGGTGACACATAATTGCCCATGGGAGAAACACGGATTTTCCTAGTCCAAGCCGGAAATAAATAGATTTGGCCACTGGATGCTTACCCACCCTAAATATCGAAAGAAAATGAAGTGTTGTGTGAATAAATCAACTTACACCGTCATCTGTTGGAAATTTATAGAACTTACAAATAATCACATTCTATTGTATTATAATAAGCATTTAATTTGCAATAAAGGAAATAATGAGGCCAATAATCAAGATAAAAACTATCCAATCTTTTAATTTGGGGAAAAAATACACACAATGAGCCAAATTTTATAAAGATCGGTTGAGTAGTTTCTGATTTTACTCACGAAAGACATCGTGACACGAGATTTTTATACATACATATAAAGATATAACAGCTGACCTTCAACAATATAAAACCTAGCATTAATTAAAATTACTGAGGGACAAATAAAAAATATAATATTAATAAAAATAAACTACCATATGGAATAGCAGATTTCAATAAAGACAGCCCTCCAGTATTTTTGTTAATGTGAAATAAGTCCCTAACTCCTCTAGAGCCTTTGTCATACAATGAATATTCAATTTGGGCCGAAAGATCTTCATCCTTATCTGTAGCCTTGACCTGAAAATAAAACAATAAATTTATAACTGATAAATCATATCTTATTATTAATATGATTAAACTGTTGAATTTAGTGTACATAATAAAACAGTCTAATTTTTTCTTTATTATTTAAGATCCAAAACAAAAAAGGAAATATTTTTATGAACATTTTACCTTTAAAAATCCAGAATTAACAGAAAGATTGCTAGGTATAGAAGCTTTATATTCTGGAAGTAAAAATTTAGGAACACTGTCATTAATGTCTGTAACCCAAACTCTAACTGATGTGAAACCTAATTTTCCACCAGCATCAATTGCTACTACAGGGATTTCATAAAGTTTTTTTAATTCTCTATCTAGAATTTGTTTAGTATAAATTTCACCTAAAAAAATACAAGTCAATTAGAAGAGGTTATAATTAATTCCTTTCATATGTTTCACTACATTGACCATTCTGTACTTTAGATTAAGTTTACTTTTTCATTGAATAATTCAATGATATCATTAAAATGAAATGTTTTAATTTTGCCAAAAACACATCCTTTATTTGTGCCTCTTAGGTAGGTGGGAGGAGAAGTGACCACCCCCATTGGCCCTGACCAGCTATGCTTCTCTCCCTCTGCTTTTCTCCATGCCATGAAAGATAGTGGCTACTATATTTGATAGGCACTTATATAAAATATGCTGTGATGTATAATATGTATTTTTTTATTTATTTATTCTCAGAGAAAGCATTTCTTAGTCTTATAATAGTACCTATTTAAATGATCTTAAATATGATAAACACACCTGTAGAATTATCAATCATAAATTTTTCAAGAAGAACTTGGGAAGCTATATAGTAACTTGGAATTCCATAATTTCCATTATCTTTGTCAATTGCATGAACTTTGCAAACTCTAGTTCCAGATGGTAGGTTTTCAGATATTTTAGCCTCATACTGGTGTTTGTCAAATACTGGACTATATTTATTAGCAGAAATCATTTCAACCCTGACTCTGGCAAAACTAGTATAGATTCCGTCGCTAACAGAAACATTCAGTGTATGGGCTTTTGTTTCAGTTAATTTGTGCAGGTTTGTTAATGTTATTATACCTGTAATAAATATTTTATTGTATTAATCAGAGTAAAAATAAGATGAATAAACACAAAGGTAAATAAAGTAATTGACAAAAATATATTTTTGTCATAAAACTTGTAAAATTCTTTTTTATTTTATACAGTGTATAAACCGTATATAAATAATACTCAGTTAAAAAAAATTTTAACTGAAAATTCTGATTATGAATCTACCTTTCATAAAGAATAACAAATCGATCAGCATAAAATATAACAAGTTAAATTATAATTATTTATTAAATAGGAGAAATATGAAAAAAAATAAGTTTTTTTCAGAATAGTGAATATTAAAAATATCGATGATTGTAAAAATTAATTATTTAACTTTGTTTATTTGTTAGAATATTTTTGATTACCTGTGGAAGAATCCATAGAAAAGGTTTGCTGATGATTACCACCAACAATACTGTAAGATAAGTGCTTATGATCAACTGAGTCTGGATCACTGGCTGTTACAATAGTAACAAATTGGTTTCTTGTAGCTTCTTCAGAAAGCCAACTACTATACACATTTTTTTCCAGTTTTGGAGGATTGTCATTCATATCTAATACTGAAAAAAATATATAAAATTTATAAATGTCAATCATCTTCCTGGTTATTTAAGAAGATATTATCAAGAAATGTAACCTTAATTTAAGGTTGTAACCTAAATAATGACAACTAATGGTTATAATAAAAAGAAATCTTTGAACAGCAAGAAGAAAATAAATCTACATAAACATTAATATACCAATTTTTAAATAATTTATTTTTTGAAGAGAAAAGATTTGGCTCCGCCGGGAGTCGAACCCGGGTCTCCTGCGTTACATGCGAGGATGCTAACCGCTACACCACAGAGCTCGGCTCAAGGCAGAGCAAATCCTTCCTCTTCACTGATACCTACTCACCCCTATCTCACAAGTTTTGTGAGTAGTAGCGGGAGGTGGACAAATTTTGTCCAATTTATGGTATTTTATTGACTTAAGTCAATTTTTTTAAATTATTTTAATTAATCTAATCTTAATTTGTGGCTGACCACCATTTTTAAATTATTTTTAAATAATTTATTTTTTGAAGAGAAAAGATTTGGCTCCGCCGGGAGTCGAACCCGGGTCTCCTGCGTTACATGCGAGGATGCTAACCGCTACACCACAGAGCTCGGCTCAAGGCAGAGCAAATCCTTCCTCTTCACTGATACCTACTCACCCCTATCTCACAAGTTTTGTGAGTAGTAGCGGGAGGTGGACAAATTTTGTCCAATTTATGGTATTTTATTGACTTAAGTCAATTTTTTAAATTATTTTAATTAATCTAATCTTAATTTGTGGCTGACCACCATTTTTAAATTATTTTTAAATAATTTATTTTTTGAAGAGAAAAGATTTGGCTCCGCCGGGAGTCGAACCCGGGTCTCCTGCGTTACATGCGAGGATGCTAACCGCTACACCACAGAGCTCGGCTCAAGGCAGAGCAAATCCTTCCTCTTCACTGATACCTACTCACCCCTATCTCACAAGTTTTGTGAGTAGTAGCGGGAGGTGGACAAATTTTGTCCAATTTATGGTATTTTATTGACTTAAGTCAATTTTTTAAATTATTTTAATTAATCTAATCTTAATTTGTGGCTGACCACCATTTTTAAATTATTTTTAAATAATTTATTTTTTGAAGAGAAAAGATTTGGCTCCGCCGGGAGTCGAACCCGGGTCTCCTGCGTTACATGCGAGGATGCTAACCGCTACACCACAGAGCTCGGCTCAAGGCAGAGAAAATCCTTCCTCTTCACTGATACCTACTCACCCCTATCTCACAAGTTTTGTGAGTAGTAGCGGGAGGTGGACAAATTTTGTCCAATTTATGGTATTTTATTGATTTAAGTCAATTTTTTAAATTATTTTAATTAATCTAATCTTAATTTGTGGCTGACCACCATTTTTAAATTATTTTTAAATAATTTATTTTTTGAAGAGAAAAGATTTGGCTCCGCCGGGAGTCGAACCCGGGTCTCCTGCGTTACATGCGAGGATGCTAACCGCTACACCACAGAGCTCGGCTCAAGGCAGAGCAAATCCTTCCTCTTCACTGATACCTACTCACCCCTATCTCACAAGTTTTGTGAGTAGTAGCGGGAGGTGGACAAATTTTGTCCAATTTATGGTATTTTATTGACTTAAGTCAATTTTTTAAATTATTTTAATTAATCTAATCTTAATTTGTGGCTGACCACCATTTTTAAATTATTTTTAAATAATTTATTTTTTGAAGAGAAAAGATTTGGCTCCGCCGGGAGTCGAACCCGGGACTCCTGCGTTACATGCGAGGATGCTAACCGCTACACCACAGAGCTCGGCTCAAGGCAGAGCAAATCCTTCCTCTTCACTGATACCTACTCACCCCTATCTACAAGTTTTGTGAGTAGTAGCGGGAGGTGGACAAATTTTGTCCAATTTATGGTATTTTATTGACTTAAGTCAATTTTTTAAATTATTTTAATTAATCTAATCTTAATTTGTGGCTGACCACCATTTTTAAATTATTTTTAAATAATTTATTTTTTGAAGAGAAAAGATTTGGCTCCGCCGGGAGTCGAACCCGGGTCTCCTGCGTTACATGCGAGGATGCTAACCGCTACACCACAGAGCTCGGCTCAAGGCAGAGCAAATCCTTCCTCTTCACTGATACCTACTCACCCCTATCTCACAAGTTTATACCAATTTTTTTTTTTTTTTTTGGAAAACACACTCCATACCAATATAAACGTACCATATTTACTCATTAGTAAATATTATTCTAATAATATATTTTAAAAAATATTAGAAAAAGATTTAAATTTTATCATTGATCATTTAAATCATCATAGCTATTCTAAATTTAAGCGCAAAAATAAAAACCTGATGAGACTACTTACCAGTAATCCACACATGAACTGAACTTGAAAGACTAGGTACACCTTCATCAGTAGCTATAACAACAAGATGGTGCAATGTTTGCGTTTCATGATCTAAAGATTGTTTTAAATAAATGGAACCATCATCTGAATCAATATGGAAATGATCAGGATCACTGTTGCCAATTTTTTGAATGGAGTATTGAATTTTCCCATTCAAGCCTGAAATTTTTTTTTAATGTATTAAAATCAATATTATATTCAAATTATAGTAATTTTAAAAAATATTAAAAGCAATCATTCTAAACCTGTGTCATTATCTTGTGCATGTACTTTGAGGATTACAGATCCAAAAGGAGAGGCTTCAGAAATAGAAATATTGTATGAATCAACTGAAAATTCAGGAGGACAGTCGTTAACATCAGTAACTAAAAGACTAACAAGGACATCAGCAAAAACTCCTGAAACACTGTCAGTAGCACGGACAGTCAGAGCATATTCTCTCTGAGTTTCATAGTCCAAATTATCTACCACATAAAGACCACCTAGAAAATAAAATAATTGTAATTAGCATTAAATAATGCTTTTGAAATATTTTAACATAGAATGTAATTATTATTTCACTTATTTATCCTCTGCAACAGATAATTTGTAAATAAAATAGCTAATAAATGTTATACTATAAACTGTGCAATATATGAAGTAATATGACCATAATAAATAAATAACTTACATTCACACATAAACAAAAGCAATATTTTGCTAATTCGGGTCCTATATCAGGATAGGTTTATTTAAAAACAAAAATATATTATTAAAAAAACTAATTTTTAAATAAATTAAATTAATGAGTAATTACAAAGTTATTTTAGATTAAGATAATTAAAATATTTCGTAGGAGTGAACTTTTGTATATTGTAATTTATAAGATCACTGAATAATAAGTGAGTAAAGATCACTGTTATGACAAAAAGAGAATATTTTAAAAAATACAGTGAAGCATTGTGTATATGTTTGTTTACATATATGTAAACCTCAGAGCACCAAAGTGGTAGAATAGCAAAAAGGTGCATTATAGAGAAAGTACTACATACACCATAGTGTCAGATTGATATCATAGATAAAAAGCACTCTATACCAGCAATTTATTATCATTACTTTTTCAAGTTTTTACTTAGTGAGATAAAACCTTAAAAATTATACTCTTTTTTGTAAATTTGTCTCTTCCTCAAGCATAACTTTGAGAATTATATTTATATATGTTTTTAATATCACTACAGTTAACATTATGTAATAGAATATTTCAAAACAAAATTGAAGTTACCTGTGTTAAAATCAACAGAAAATTTATCATAAGTATCCCCACTAACAATGGCATATATCAATTTTCTGCCAAGAGGTGATTCAGCTTGAATATTAACAGATAGTGGAGTATGAAGTTCAACATTTTCTGGAGTAGTAACGGTATAAAATTGGTGATCGAACACAGGCATAGAGCGATCCATCACTTTTACATTTACAGGAACTTCGGTAGAGCATGGTGTGTTACCTGGAATAATAAAAAAGTGTTGGGTATTTATAAAAAAAATCACTGGATGGGTTTATATATATTTTGAAAAAAAAATCTAAACTACCTCCATCATATGCACCAATAATAAGCTGATATTCTCGATTATGGCCTTCTAAGGCCTGTTTTAAGGTTATTTCTCCAGTTTTACGGCATACTTTGAACAATTCACCATGACCTCTAACTAACTCATAACGCACTACACCATTTTCACCTTTATCTAAATCAATAGCATGAACCTAAAAAATTAAATGTAGTTGAATTGTTTTAAAATATCCGTATAAATTAAAAACAGTTAGACTTCAGTAATACTGTTTAAACTAAGTTATATACTTTTGTAATAACGTCTCCTTTAATTGCATCAATGGAAACAACAGCATAGTATGGAAGATTAACAAACATAGGGCAGTTATCATTTATGTCCAATACAGTAACATTTACTGGAACATGAGCAACCCTTACTTCATTTTCAATAGATTCTTCACTTTTTACCTAGAAGTATAAAGTAAAAATAAGATCTTAATATTTTAAAAATAAATGTAAAAAAAGTAACAACTCATGTATTCTCATAAGTTCGAGTGGGCCCAATGTTTATACATTATAACAATTAGCTGATACCTCTTAAATCAAACCAGCAGTTAAGCTTTTTATTAATATTTAAATATTTTTATAATAGCAGATAATATCACAAAATGGTAAAGAAGGTAAGAGAGTGAAACCAATCTCCCATTAGGTTCATGGTCAAAACTTCTTCAAGGGTCTGAGTCAACTTCAAGGGGTTGTGTAAGTTAAAAATTATTTTAAAAAAAATCATAAACACAGTGGTTATTAAATTATAATTCTTTAACTGCATAATAGTTGTTTGGTGAGAGGACACAGTGGTGCGGGACAGCCTAGTTCTTGCAGTGCCTCTTGTGCTGCATACTTTTTCTGTATAGCGTTTATCATTTTCTTTCATTTTAATTTTTTTAATCACGTTTTCCATCTTATTTTTTAATCCTGTTTTAGTTGAATCCTTTTATTTTTTCTAAACATCTATGCATTTTTGAGGGTTTATAACATTTAATAACATCATAATCCAAAAGAGACTCTTTCACTTTCACTTTCACCAGTTAAAGTTCTGATAAATTTTCTTCAGAATACATTATTTTAGACATATTCACACACTTGACTATTAAATACGATAGCAGAATGTATACTGAAATACTGATGATTCTTCTTCATAATAAATTTTTTAGACATATTAGACATATATTAAATAGTAAAGCAGAATATATAATGAAGAATTTTGCAGGATGGATTTCAGGTCAAGGGAAATGGAATTTAGTAGTAAAAAATAGATGGAGCAGGTACACTGGTATTTAAGACTAGTGATTTTCTGTCTTGCCTGAAATAAAAATGATTTTTTTTTTTATTAACTAATAAAAAATTAATTTAATGTTAATTTTGATCTATCTGCTTTCAAAACACTTTCCCTGGAACACTGGTGCCATCATCACTTCCACAGCTTGAATGGGTAATTGGTAATTTTGCTATTGAAACTTAGATTACAATAAAAATATATAAAAGAAAAAATACAATGAAACATTTAAAAAAATATTATATAGATAAACATTTTAGCCTTAGAATAATGATACCTCAAGCAATTAGAGCTTGTTATGGTTTCATCCAATTATGTAAATATATATACATGTGTGTGGGTTTGCTAACACTAACAAAAAATTAGTTAATGAAAAATACCTGAACAATCAATTGGTAGTTTTCCTGTGATTCTCGATCAAACCTTAATCCTGTAGTTCGGATAACACCAGTTGTTGCTCCAATAGAAAAAAGAGGGGATGGATTTAAAATAGAAAAGTCAAGATGTTCATTTAAGTGACTACCCAACACAGTAACAACAGCAACAGTAATTACTTTTGTCGAATTTTCAAGAACTGCTCCTTGGTAAATAGGTCGTTGAAATATTAGTCCAGAATCTTGGCTATGGGTCCACCAAACATTGACAATACTATAAAATAAAAAAATAATGTAGTTGTAAAACTGATAACAAATTTATAACAGTATAAAAATTAAATAAAATATTGTTTATTCTTTATTTTATCTTTTAAAAAGTTGGTGTTTAACTTGACTTCAAGTGCAGAATAATTTTATCTAATATGAACTTATTTTTTATTTCTAACTATACTTTGATGACTGTAAAACATATATCGAATGAAACCTAAGGCTTCTAAGCAATTAATTAAATGAAATACAAAGTGTAAATAAAATAACTCAAGTTAAAAAAATATTCAAATTTTATATATACTTCTGTGGTCATTGTTTTCTTATCTCTCAATTTTCTTCACAATAATTATCATGTGAAATGTTTCTACACAAAAATCTTTATGGTTGACAACCTTGATTTATTAAAATTTTAAGATATTATACAAGAAAAAAAAAAAAAAAGTAGAAAATAAAAAAATACATGCAATGTTCATTTTTAAAGAGTAGCCTTACAATAAAATCGTCTTTTATGGAAATATTAAATTATATCATTTAATAATCTTAGAAACAGTATTGTGTACAATTAGCTATTTTGTAATTAATATTTATTGTGCTTTAGAGCTCTGATTCAATAAAACTTACGCCTCATCGGAGTATTTTCCATCGGAAACTGACACTTTTAGTCTATGGGGAGAACTTCCAACTTGATGATTTGGCTCCTTTATAGTGATTATTCCTGTAAGACTATTTATTGAATATATGCCGTTTGCATTTCCAGAAATTATGGAGTATGTCAATTCAGTGAAGTTAGCTGAATCCTGATCAATTGCACTCAACTACAGGAAAAAACAGAAAGATGTAGATTTTTTCATTGATATCCAAAAATAAATGCTTAACACTAATATATTTGAAATGTCCTAATTCATTATGTATTAAATTGGAGGGATTCAAAAAATAAAATATATTTTTAAATGAATAAAAAATTAAGTATTCATCAATAAAAAAGAAATATATATATATATATATATATATATATATATATATATATTCCTAAAGAAATTCATCCTGGTTGAGATTTAGATGTTTTTAATTAAAATAAACCACTTTTATCAAAGGAAATGTTTCTTACCTCTACTACAGCAATATTGGGATACGTAGGAGTAATTACTGATGCATTGTACACGGAATGAGAAAAAACAGGTGCACAATCATTAACATCAATAACACTAATTTTTACTTTAGCAAGATTTTCTGAAGTCAAACGTGGTTTGCCAAGATCAGTAACTCTGACATAAAATTCATATTCTTGCTTTGTTTCATAATTCAAGGATACAATTGTTCTTATTGCCCCTAAACATAAGAAATGTGTTCATTCTAATATTAGGAATCCTGGATAAAATAATGTTACATCTGACAATTTTAGTAATGTTTAATATTACCAAGAAGAAATGAGAAAGATAAACACATATAATAACCAATTAATCTTATTATCATTCAAGTTGTTTTTTACCTGTAGTCGAATCTATGTGAAAAATTCTTCGAGGTCCAGGCTCAATAATATCATACTGTAACAAAGCATTGAGTTGAGAATCTTTGTCTGTTGCTTTCAGTACGAGGGGAGAACTCTGATTTGAAAGCACAAGTGAACCAATGGGTGCATCCTCATTTACCCAACCTTTATAATTAACTTCAACAAAAGAAGGAGGGTTGTCATTTCTGTCTAATACATGAATCACAACATGACAAACTGCCTTGGCTCCAGCCTGAAATTAGTTATATTAAATACATTTTTTTTATGAAAATATCTTCCAATATCAAGAAGAAAAAAATCATCACAAAATCTAAAAACTGAGAGAAAAACCTTTAAATTTCATAAAATATGAAAATAGTTGCAAATTAGTTATGAAAAACAAATAAAGAAAAAAAAAAAGAAAATGTACACACGAGAAAAATGAAACATTATTTTAAATTGAGTGTTGAGTGTTACATTTTTGAAACAGGTTTTAACTAGATCTGAATTGATGTTTAATGAAACCAAATAAAATATCTTAATAATATTGGTTTCATATAATACAAAAATTATGGCTTAAATGCTAAAACATTAGACATAAAAAAAATAAGTGAGGTTATAATTAATGATCAATTGTAAACATTTAATCTTAAATTTAAATTCCGTGTAAAAAACTTCCAGACTTGTAATGCATTAAGGTGCTGAGATGAACTAGCAATAATTAACCGTTCAACCGGGCTGGACATATAAATGCGTCCTTGAAATATATGTTGTACCCTGGAACTGGTGGGACTTATATTTTCGTACAACAGAGGTATTAGTCATAGATACATGTATCTATGTTTATATATATATATATATATATATATATATATATATATATATAAATATTATATATAAATATATAAATAATAATAAAAACAACATATATTTAAGGACGTCTATATAGGTCCCTCCCGGTTAAAGGGTTAAGAACATGTGTGGCCCCAAAAGGAGTTGCTGAACCCATGGTACCAAGCAGGATGCAGTAAAGTAAAAGTTTGATAGAATGTAAAAATTGAAGTATGAAATATCTAAGAACATGACATCTTCAGACAACAGAAACATGCATTATTATACATATTTATGTTTATGTGTGTGTAAACAAGTCATGTAAGTAAACATTTTATATCATATACCAGATACTTTTTATATTTAAATTTTTAACAACCTATAAAACCTTAATTATTAAACTTTTAACTAAATAAATTTAAAGTAATAATTAATTAAATACCATGTTTGTTGCAGTAACACTTAGATTATAAACTCTTGTTTTTTCATAATCAAGGGGAGCATTAGTGTATACAGCACCAGTGGTAGGATTAATATTAAAAACATTATCTATGTTTCCACGGACGAGTTCATAGCTCAAGGATGATGTGCTTCGAGCTTCAAGATTTTTTATAGGTACACCAGGAGCTTCATTTTCATAAACTTCAGCAGCTATTTCACGCCTGATGAATCTACAGCAACAACAAAAAAAACAAATATATATAAATATAAATCATTATATTTCAGTAACTTTAAGATCAATAGTATTTTAATATGTTAAAACTGTCACCTTGGTGGAGCATTGTCAGCCATGACAACCATTATGTGAACAGGAACATTTCCCATTAGTGAAGGGTTTCCAGAATCTTTTGCTTTTATATTTAGCATATATTCAGTCATAGAATTTAAATCAAGCTCTCGAGCTATATGCAATGTTCCCAATAATGGATCAAGAGTAAAAGCATTTCCAACATTACCTGAAAGTGATCCAAACTCTTATTTTTTTTTCTCAAAAATTTAATCTTCAAAGAAGAAACATATAGTAAAAAAGTAAAAGAATCTTTCATTGCAATTAAATCAGTTTAAAACAGTCAAAGGTGGAGGGAGTATTTATTAGTTTATAGGAATATATTTATTGGGCTTGCAGCATACATTGTTATTCAGTGGAAGAAAATATCAAAAATATTGGTAAATAAATGGCACAGTGATTAAGTCATTATTCTACAGGGATGATCAAAGACAGATAAAATATTTTCATCAAATGCTTTATCATTTGTAATGTTGTTCAAAAATGAAATTGCTGAGAAGACAAAGTAGGAACTGAAGTAAATTATGAACAGGAACAGTAAAATTTAAAAAGAGGTGGTTTTAAAGTCAATATTCTGCATTATTCATAGATTATCAACACACCTTTGTGGACTATTTTGGAACAAATTAACTAAAATTTTAATAATCTGGAACAATTTAGAATTTAGTATAAACCATTTTGTATAATTAATTTTTTTCTTGTTAGAAGCAAAGATTTAAAAGTGAACCATTACTATAAACTCCTCATCATAGCTAACCAAAGTTGAATAATCTGGAAAAATGCATTGATTTTCGCAGAGCACCTCTGTTTTAACAAAATAATGCCGTTAGTAAGTACTAAGTTTGAACCCCCTATTAAGAATATTTACTGAGATAACTATGTTTTAACATTAAAAGGCACAATATATAGGGGAGAGTATGGTAAAGTGGAGACATTTTTTTTGTCTTCTTGTAAATCCTTCATTTTTCACTAAAAATCTAATCTGAATTACAATTTTGAAACTTCTACTACTTATCTTTATGTTTGCTAAGTTTTTTGGATTAAATCGGAACGGTTCGGCTGTAATTAATAAAAATACAAAATAAAAAATATCCCCACTTTACCCGCACCTTCGGGTAAAGTGGGGTACCCCTTCGGGTAAGGTGGGGTATCCGTTTTGAATTGCATAAAAATGCTTTATTATTGCTATGAGTACTATATAAAGCATACATTTATGTATTAAAATGTTGGAAACTCTGTACAGAACCTGCTATTATAAAAATACTTCAGCATAGGATTAATAAAAAATTGTTAAGTCGTTTATTACAAACGAAATGGAATATCTCCTTATCTGAACTATAATTGTTACCGCAATGACCAAAATTATTCATTTTAATATAATTGATCAAATATAATTAATTACTAACAACTAAATATATTTTAAAACATTACGCAGGGGGAACTTTGTGATTCTTAAAAGTTCTGCAGAGCTGGCAAAGAACACCGTCAAGTTTAATTGGCACAACTCAGAACACTTTTCGTGAAATTCTACATTTCAACATAAGCACAGTGCACACAAGCACACTGTGCAAAAATCATTTTCTTCAAATGACTTTCTTAGCTCTTTTTCGTCAGTTTTCTCTTGTATGACTTTTTTTTTCATTCTACATTTGCTAACGAGTTTTCATTGATTTCTAACGTTTTTTCTTGGTTATTTCTGTAGATTTCTTTTTTCAGGTAATTTTCTTTCTTTAAGGTCCTTCTTTTCTTTTTTTTTTTTGCTTCTTTTTTTTTTTTCGAGTTTTTGTTTGCAAGCTGAACAAGTTAAAATGGCAACTGCCCCAAGTTTTCCATCATTTAATTTTCTTTGATAATAAGTAACTTGCAATTTGACGAAAGGTAAAACTAGAAAATTTGATGGTGAGAATCGTGAGTTTTATTTTTGAAACTGGAAGATATGGCATGATCGGACTTGTAGGCCGTTATTGTATTTCTATTTCTATGCACTGACATTATTGAAATAAAATAGGGAAATATATTAGGCATACAGTGTAACAACAATGAGGTAAATGATTTGTTAAATGTAAAAGTTAGGTTAAATAAGACATCGTCGGCTAAAGTGGGGACGTCCCCACTATACCCAGCCCTTAACGTCCCCACTTTATCCAACAGGGTGTTTAATGAAAATAAAAATCGTAAAACGGTAATAAATATTAATAGAAACGTTAAAACAAACGGAAACACATATGAATAGAATGACCAATCCAATGAAATAATAAACGTAGCAATCAAAGAATATGTGGTTGAGTTATACCATTTTGAAGTCAGTACTAAAATGAGAGAAAATGCACTCAAAATATATATTTAACTCTCAAATTCTAACAGAACACTCTAGAACCCCTTGCTAAACTAACACCACAACCAAAGGAAGCAAATATACCATTTGCTTAGTATATATCATTTGATATATAGGTATATACCATTTGATGAGTAGCGCCAAAAGACACCGTGATCAGATCGGTACCCCACTTTACCCAACTCTCCCCTAAGTAAACTTCTGTTCATCATTGCAATGCCACGGTTTGGGAGAACCTTAGATTGCAATTCTTTCAACCTTAGATCTGCAATTATTATTATTATTATTATTATAAATAATTATTTATAGTCCTTTTATCAATTCTGAGATGGAGTGCACCATGATCCCATTCCTTTTCAGTGCTGTCCTGCCTGGGTAGGTAATTACTTATTTTGTAACACCAGACATGGATCGATTAAGGGGTTAGAAGATTCCCTGGAGCATATCCAGCCACTATAAAGTGGGATTCTTAATAAAATAGTTGATGAAGCGGAATAACCTGACTGTAGAGCATGATTTCTGTCAAATCATCTCCATGTCACAATCATTAACCAATAAACAGTACTTCCTTACTATTTTCTTAACTCATGATGCTTTATGGGTTGAAGTAGTACAAATGTTTTATATTACATTATACATTTTATATTACATTTATTAAAAATTCATATTAACTGCCTTGATAATGGTTTAACAAGAAATGTTTGTTACTTAATAAGATAAATGCTTTAGATTGTTGTTTCATTCTACCTATTCCTTTCAGTATTCAAGCAATCCTAATTTTCCACAAAAGTTCATAAAGCTGTACCCCTTTTATAAATGCTCCCTAATAAGTAATTTTGTTCATTTTAGTTCAGTATTGTATTATTAAGTTGAAGAAAGATGCTGTATAGATGTTTTTAGTACTTCCTTTATTATTAAAAGTAAAAAAAAAAAGTGATATCCATCAATAATTAAATCCAAAATCTGTAAGATAAGATGTAGAATGGGAATGTTAAAAAAAAAAAAATAAATAAAAAATAAATAGTACACAATGCTTAAGCCAAAAGGCATAATAAATAAGAATTTTATTTATACAAGAGAGACCAGCGAAAGTTTTAACCAATAAAGTCTTAAAAATATTGCATTTTTATAAAAACACTGTTTCATAAAATGTTTTTCAGGTACATGCAAAATGATTTTCAAAATAGAGATGACAACATACATTGTCTTACAAGAATCAATAAATTAATACAAATCATAATATTTACCTGAAGATATGGTGTATGTTATTTTCGCATTATCTCCATGGTCTTTATCAAAAGCATTTAAAGTTAGAATTTTAGTCCCAATGGGAGAAGTTTCAAAAACTCTTCCTTGAATAAGTGATTGACTGAATTCTGGAGCATGGTCATTAGCATCATGCACTTCAATCAGCACACGTGCGAAATTTCTTTTTGCTGGTGTTCCGTGATCTTTCACCATTACAGTGAGAATGTGCTCAGATAATGCTTCTCTAAAAAAATAAATTGAAAAACAATAATTAATATAATTGAAGCATAAAAAAAATTCTTGCATTGGTACTAGTTTAATTTATTATTTCTACATGAGTATTATTTTATATCACCTGTCTAAAGGTTGTGCAATGGTTATAGAACCACTGAGGTAATCCACTTTAAATAGATGCAAAGATGATGGATTTTGTGAACAATGAAGGCTGTATACAACTTTGCTGTCCTTGTCCTTGTCAATAGCCTTGAGCTTTATTATTTCAGTTCCAACAATGGCATTTTCTGTGATATTAGCATAATATACTGGTTTTGAAAATTCAGGGCGATGCTCATTAATATCAACAATAGAAACAAAAAGCTAAAAAAGAAACAAATCAAATCACTTTATCACTGAAATTAATATAAAATGGTACATTTAATTAAATTAAATCCTGTTTTAATTTTATTATAGTAGTTTTAATGACAAGTTTTCCTGCCAAGAAATTTTGAAACAAACATTGGGTAAGTAGGTAAGATAAGGGTAAGTATAAGTAGGAAGACAATGGGAGTGGAAATTAAAAATGAGACACCTTTAGTTAACCATGTATAAATATCATATGAAGAGTCCAAGGAAGAAAGGGGGGATGTCATTTGGAGTGCTTTCCGAGAAAATCGAGTTTTTAGGTTTGGATCTTTAATTACCTAAGTATCTTTTATCATTTTTCTGCAATTTTTTTATATGTCCTTTTCCTTTTTGTTTTGTGTGTCAAAATAATAAATTTGCCCAAAACAGACATAACACGCTCTAAAAAAAAATGTTTTAGTAAAAAAAAAACAATTTAAACGTAAAAGAAAAGGGGATAGTCCTGGACGCTCCCCTTTTCTCCCCTGTTTTATTGATGAAATGGTGATATTAATACACAACCCATATAACTTCTAACATGACTCTCCCCCATTCTAGGTTTTTCCGCGAGGACATTCCCCCTTTCTTCCGAGTATATGGTTCTTTCCATCGCCTGTAACCAACCGACTGTCATTTTTTCTGACTATTTCTTTTCACCAACATATTCTACTCAACTTGACGAACAATTATATATATATAACTACAATTCCGAAAAAAATTGACTCTCCCCCTTTCTTCCGTGGACTCTTCATATAAGTTGGTAAGTTGAATTGTGATGATGTTTAAAATAAAAGGCAATAAGAAATAATATTTGGATGGAAAAGATAATAAACAAAACGTTTTGTAAAAAAGTTAAAATAAAAGGTTACTGAGGGATAAGAAGAACTTGTAAACAAACTAAACTAAGTATTACCTGAGTATAAACATCATAAATCCCATCTGTAATACTAATTGTTAAATTGTAAAAATTTTGAACTTCCCAATCTAGTTGTCTGGCCAGTAAAACACTTCCTTTATCAGGACTTATCACGAATTCTGATCGTGGATCTCCATCTATAAGTATATAATGTAATATTATATAATAAATAATTAAATTTTATACTTAATCATTAGCTAAATATTTCAGTTTGTTTAGTTTTAGGTTTTAAAAGTATGTTTGGTCCTGGATAACATTTTTAACTTTTCTTAAAGTAACTAATATAAAGATCATTTTCAAAAATAGTCTTGTTATTAAGAATTAAATGACAAACCTTTAATGCTATACCATAAACTGTCCCCATCCTCATCCTCACATTGTATCAATGCAACTAAAAACCCTATACCATCACTCTCATGGACCTGAGCATTTTGGTTTGGATTCTTTACTACTGGTGGATGCTTTGAATCCTCCGGGAGATCAACTACTTGTACTGAAACTCTTGAAGTAGAAGATCTGTTGGGAGATCCATAATCTGTAGCTCTGACCTAAAAAAAAGAATTGTAAGTTAAAGCTTTAATGTAAAAAATCATGAACATTAATGTTCAATTCCAAATATTGTTATCCATTTTTAAAGTTATGCAATTCTATATATAAAAAACTTCTATATACAAACTTAAAAACTTACAAATAAATCATATTCTTGTCCAGAATGAAATGATCTTTGTGAGTACACCATTCCTGTTTTTGGATGAATTCCGAATTTACCTTTTCCCCTTCCAGACATTATCTCATAAAATACCTCTCCATTTTCTTTTTCGTCAAGATCAACAGCAATTACCTGTTAACAAACGATATTAGTACTTAAGAACAATTATTAAAAAAAAAAAAAAAAAACTTTTACTAACAAAAATAATTATGATTCATGACAGTAATATGAATTTAAAAAAATCTTTACTATACAGGAAAAGTAGTTAAACAACATGCTTTTTCAATGAAAAATTTTTATTTAATAAATGGAGATCTTCCTATAACGGTACAAAAGGCGCATGCCATTGGCCTGTTCAACATCTGCCAACCATTTCTCTCTATCTCTTGCATCGGCAGCAGAGATCTTCAGTTACCTAGGTTCTGGACCACTCCATCCCTCAATCGGCTCTTCGGCCTACCATGAGGGCGCAATCCATTTATCCAGAACATTCATGTACACCCAATTGGTCACTCTCTCGCTGTTAATCCTCATAACATAGCCAAACAATTTTTAGTTCGCATTTTTCCTACGTCCCTATTGACCATTTTCACATATGGGTCCAAGAATTCTCTTCATTATACCTCTGTAAAAGTATGACAAGAATAACATGACATTCATTCATAAGATTGATAAATAAATGTTTTGAGATGTTTGATGGGGACACATCCCCGAAACATCAACAATAAAGATGTAAGAATTTTTTTTTCAGTTGGTCTAATGAGACCTTTGGCCGCACAGTGTGATCTTACAGACATTTTTGTTGCTTGCGGGAGCATAGACAGCCTGGAGGGGGTGGCCCAAACCTCACGTTCCTGCAAGCCATGGTCACCAGGGTGCAGCGGCAGACTGCCCATAGCTTCATAACCAATCGAATGGGGCCAATTTGGCAGTGTCCTTCCCACCGATGGCGTCAGCTCTCTCGGGTTCAAGGACAGTGAAAAACTGGTATAGGTTCAAGGATTATGGCAGCCCAGAGTCAGCAGGCCCCGAGGACCTATATTTCTTTCCCTGAAGCATACCGTTCTTGTACCACACCTCTGGGAGGTTACTGATATCCTGGAAAACCACATCACGATTCTCGATGGGATACATGGGGAAGGTAGATCACTCCTATGCCAGGTTGGTGTGAGTCGCCTCCAGTAGGCTGATGGATCTCACATACCCGTGGGTGGGGGTAGGCTTGGACTGCATGGTGTTCAATGGCGGGTGGTCACCCGAATGAAGCGGTCACCTATCCAAGTACTAAACACGCTCGACGTTGCTTAAATTTGATTTTCTATTGGAAGTGCCTTTGTCCACTCGGCCATCCCGGCATGTAAGAAAATAAATAGTGATGTAAGAAAATAAAGAAAAATAAAAAGGAAGATACTTTGCTAATATTTCAATATAAACTTGGTGGCAAGGCTTCCTCACAGCGGTTCTCATTGATCATGAAACTCAGGTACCAAAAGCTTTTGACCTGGTAGCTAGCTGTAGTTATGGTTGGAGCTACAGGGACCAATGTCATACTGATTCCTGATTCCGTCTCTGTGCTTGCTGCTTTTTGCCTACTACTATGATCTTGTTTTTTTGTCCTCCCCTTCCTTGCCGTTTAGGCTACATGGGGTTATCTGGGGATTAATGCTGAGAATTATTAAATTTTGAACTGGCTATCTTCGGGTTCCCAATCATATGTCGGCTCTCAAGGGCAACATGCATTTCCCAATTTTCCCACTTGGCCATCCCTCTACCCTAATGATCTTGGTTTTTCCCTCATTAATATTTAGGCCAACCTCTTTTGCCTAAATATCCAAAGCTTCAAAGGCAGTATGCTCTTCCATCATTGAAGTTACCAAATAGAGATCTCGGCAAAAAAAAAAAAAAATAAATAAATGAAAGAAATACAAAAATTAGAGTTGATATTGTTCTTTTTTCTTTGACATAAATCATTTGTCATGCTTAAAAAAACATGGAAATTTTTATGGTTTCATCTGTCAGGTCATTTTCACAGAAAGGGTGAATCTGACTGAAAATTAAAGTTGAAAATTAAGTTCTGCAAAAATCAGGAGTCATCCTCCTTACACTATGCTGACTGAATTTTTCCGAGCTGTGAGACAGGAGGGGAGGGGGTTGGTACTCTCAGGGTCTTCTCTCTATGGGGCCCTATCTAAAGGAAACTACTTCCTTCTACAACTAAGGAAACTAAGGAAACTACCTTATCACTGTGATAATTAGGGGGCCATAAGTATAGTTTTTTAGCAATGCCATTACCAATGGAACAAACTCAGAAAAACTACAAGATAAAAGCAGAGGGCAGGGATAATTTCGATTTCTTACGTTTTTACAGCAGGCAGGGAAAACCACGTTTCTAGAACTTAAGTACAACTGAACTTCCCTCCACACACTTCCAGATGTGATAAATATGATTCCTGTCTTTTTAATTATATATTGTGATACTACCAAACATCGTGTACCAGGCAGTAAGAAGAATGAGGAAAGACTTCCAGCTTTAAGTGAATATATGTTGCAATAAGGATGGCAAGGCGTACTTATTGGTGATGAACAACAAGTGTTGAAAAAATAAGCCAAACATTTTAAAGATGTTCTGAATGCTGAACCTCAAAATGACTAACTGGTAACGTAAATTAATGTAAATGGTAGTGAATTTTATTCTAAAAATAAGGTCAAGATAAAAAATAAATTATAATAAATGTTAATAAAACTTTCTATGGTGTATTGAACTTCACTCTTTTCTCTAAACGCACAAAATTAAAAATTTATAAATCACTTATACTACCCATAGTTTGTTAGTGAGCTGAAATATGGAAACTAAAAGAACTGACCATCAGGCTCTTAGGTGTTAAATAATATGTTTCATTATTTATTGTCAGAGTATTTGAACAATAAATAATGAGACATATTATTTGTGCAATCTTCTTAAAATTGCCTGGTACAAAGGAATGGTCAAGAACTAAAAGAGCTAAGTAAAAACGAGAATATTGTGAGATTTAAATACTCTTGAAGAATTAGCTGGCTTGGACATGTTGAAAGTAGTTCAAAGAACAAATGGCGAAGAAGTTCACATGAGAATCCTTTCCTAGAAAGAGGAAGAGAGGACACCCTAGGAAAACTGGGTAAAAAGACCAGAAAGAGGGCTTCAAGAAAATAAAGATTATTGATTGGAGAAAAAGGTTATGGATAGAGAAGAGTTGAAGCAAATTCTTCAGGAGGCCATCTTGGAGGCTAAAGCAAGATAATTAAGAAAGTAAAACAATGGCAAAAAAAATAACTTTTTAAAATATTTATATATTAATAAGTCATACCCTGAACAATGGGTCTCCAGTATCATTTATAGGGAAACTTTCCCATGTGCCGTTGGTCAACAATGATTCTGATCCCAAATCTGATTCACCAGACCAATTCTGTGGAGCAAAGGTCATAATATTCATATTAAAAACTGAGAATAATTCAATTTACATCTAATTTTATATAAAACTAAACTAAACTAATAAATTTTATATGAATAATTATCACAATATAATTTTATTCATTATTCTTGAATAAAGAATTAAAATGTAATAACTCTTCATCATGAAAATAATACAATTTTGGTTTTATTTTGCTTAATTGGTACAAATGAACAATGAATAAACAATTAATTTATTGAAATAAGTTTTATTTAATAGAATTATAATTCGATAATGAGTGAAATAAGTTATAATTCAATAGAGTTGTTTCTCAAATAATATTTTGTTACAAGCAAATAAAGTCTGTTCATTATTTCCAAAAAAAAAAAAAAAAAAGAAAGATCATTAGCATTACATATACTAAAAAAATGTTTACATAAAAACAGAGTATAAAATTTAAGATTATCTTATGGTGACAAATAAGCTACCTTTCCTGGACATACTAGTAGAAAAGAAGGAAGACCTCACTCTAGGACATTCAGTTTATAGAAAACCAGCCCACACGGACAGATACATACACGCAGATTCTCACCACCATCCACCACAAAAGAGAGGGATCATTGCTACACTCATACACAGAGCATTGACCATAACCGAACCCACAAAAATTCCATAAGAAAAAAGAAAACTCCGGACAGCCCTCAAAAAGAACGGATACTCAGATGAAACCATAACTTCTGAATTCATTAAACGAGAATCCAAAACTAACAACCACCACCCTAAAGAAAATGAAACAGAAAAGAAGCCCATAGCTATCATCCCCTACGTAAAAGGTACCTCAGAAAAAATATCCAGAACACTTACAAAAAACATCAAAACAATTTTCACCACAGACTGGAAAATTGGACAGATCCTGCCCAATCCAAAGGACAATTTTGGACTCAACAAGCCTGGACTTTACAGTGTCCCTTGCTCATGCGGTAAACAATATATAGGAAAGACAGGAAGGAACATCACCACATGACTGAAAGAACATAATGCCGCAGTTAAGAGAATACAGATGGACAAATCAGCCATAGCAGAACACTTTCACAAGAACACACAACATACTGTAGCCTTTGAAGACACCAAAGCCATAGTTAGGATTGACAACTACCACCACAGATCCATCAGGGAGGCTATAGAAATTATAAAACAACCAAACAATATAAACAAAGAAGACGGATACAAACTTAGCAAACACTGTACCCTGCACTAAACAACATTAGGCAACACAACATATCTCAGAGAGCTGACGATAACCCCCCTCCCCTACCCCCTCCACCTGACCACACCCCCTCTGGTGCTGGCCAATGAGAAGACAGACTTCGCCCCTGACGGAGATTATAAGTAACTGATCCCCTTCTCCACTCTCATTCTTGTATTGGCCCTGAAGAAGCCCACAGCAAGATGGGTGAAAGCTTGGCAGTTAAAAAACATGTTACATGGTCAAACCCTGAAGAAGAAATGCATATAATGGATTCAGACCATGGAAGCCTAAAACAGAATTATTTTCTGTTTATTGATTATTAATTATTTTGATTGATTGATTTTATTTTTATTTAAGAGATAAAAATGTATCTCTTAATATAAACAATATGCAAGTATAAAAACGATAATATAAATTTCATATTATCTTATTTTTTACTCTAGGATAATCTTAAATTTTATATTTTAGTTCTATGTAATCATTTTCTTTATTATATGAAATGCTAAATAATGTTTATTTCTTTTTTTAGAAATAATGAACCCATATATATGTATATATATACCTGATGTTTCAATGGATACAAAGTATAGTGTTGATATACGTACATGGGTTAAAGGTGCCTCTTGATGTCTAGTTTCAGGTATTATAAAATGATAAAAAGATTCCTCAAAGATTGGAGTATTATCATTAACATCTTCTACAGTAACAATTACTTGAGTGGTACTTGACAGAGGCGGCGTTCCATCATCACTTATTGTGATCTATAATAAAATGAATAATTAATTTTTACAATTAACATAAGAAGTACATTGATAATATAATCTTTTACTGAGAAATATTGACTCCATACATAAATAACCTGTAATATATTATATAAAGCTCAAAGGGATTTTTAAAATTAATAATTTATGAGATTAAAGGTTTGACACAAAATTACCTATCATTCTGAACAACAGTATTCTTAATTTAGGATCTAAGCTTATGCCAATCAAATGGAGGAATGTAAGAAAATAAATTGGCATAAGCTTAGATCCTAAATTAAGAATATATATATATATATATATATATATATATATATATATATATGTATATATTTTATACATATAGTAGAATTTATTCTGGTAAAAAGTCTGGTACTACTGATTTAGCGTGTCGCCATGGCCTCTCATCCGCTATGATGTTTACAACCTGACAGAATACATACTGATATGATGCTAGCCTAGAGTGGGGATTAATGAAAATCGAAATAAATAAGAACATTTTTAAAATAAATAAATAAATAACACTTTTATTCATTCAATTTAAATTAAAAGTGACAATTTTATTTATTTATTTAAAAATTATAATTTTAATTATTAATGAATTTGATTTATCATGATGCATAGAAATTTTGTTCGCTTTCAAGAAATTTGAGCCTTTTAGTGGGGCCTTGATATCCACTGAGAAGGGCTAGTTGGGGAATCGTCCACCCCTTTTGAGTAAGCATAGCGAGCAGAAGTGAAAAGCTGAAATCTCATAAAGGTAATCAAGACCATTTTTAACTGAAAAGGATGCGGTGAGGATTCGCTGACATTTTATAAAATAATTCACTATTACTACTATCATTCACTATTTTATCTAAACAAGCATATTAATTTTTAAAAATTTTTAAATAAGGGACGAAATAGCTTAATGCTAACACAAAAACACAAAAAACAAAATGGTAAATAATAATAATTTATTAATAAAATAATTTAATAATGAGCTCACAAATAACTCATCAGAGAGGAATGATAAGAAGAGGTTACAGGAGATAACAGGAAAAAAGAAGGTAGGTTCCATGGTAAGGCCTTAACAATAATACATTGGTACAGAAAATGTATCATTTCTGGCCAAGAGTTAAAGTTAATTGATACAAAAAATATAAGAAAATGGTTCTTATTTAATTTTTATATATATATATATATATATATATATATATATATATATATATATATATACATAACTTGAGACAAAAATTCAAATAAAATAAAATATATATGTATGTAAAATTTACCTCTAATATGTGTTCAGCTTGATTTTCTCTATCTAATTTTCTACCAGTTGTAGTTATTAGACCTGTAAAGAAAACAATTTGTTTTATCTAAAAATGAATATTTTACTTTAGTTCATCTCAGAATATATGTATATATATGAAATTTAATGGAAATAAACTGAAGAAAAATGTACCTTGAGTACTTAGACCAAAAATAAATTAATTTATATTATTATTAATACAATTAATAACACAATCATATTGTGATGACTTAATTACCTGTCTGATAGTCAATGGTGAATACACTCTCAGGATTTCCTGAGGTTATACGATAAGTGATAGTTCGAGAGTCAGGATCTGTAGCTGATAGTTGAAGAACAGGAGTGCCGACAGGAGAGTTTTCCTTAACTCTCGGGTAGTAAATAGGCTCAAGTGTTAGGGGTATATTGTCATTTACATTGGTAACAGCAATAAACACCTAAATAAAAGAGCAGAATATTAATATGAATGAGTTATATAATTCACAAAATAAAAATCAGTATATTTCCATAATTAAAGGGCAGAGATCATAATATATAAATGAATGATCTTAATAATGATTACTTTTTGAGGGAATAAATGTAGTTAAAAGAAAAAAAATTCTGATGACATTTTAAAATGACTAAATTGCAAATGCTCAGTGATTATTTAGACAAGAAGTTAAATTCTCATAATAATAATAATAATAATGATATAACTAACTACAGAATGAGATTAAGAAAGGAATTCATTTCAATTATTAAAAACAAATTACAGTAGGGTTCCGATTAACCGAGTCATTGGGGACCAAGGTTACCTCGGTTAATCGGAACCATACCAATACCAACTGAAATGTAGGTTATTTTTAAATAAAAACTACATATATGCTTAAAAACCTAATAAATATTTAATAATAATATTGCATAATAAAAATAATAATAACAGAAATTAGGAAACAATTTTTTTTTAAAAGAAATCTTTTATTGCAGTTTGTTTGAATGAACTCATATACATACACATACCCCTCCCCCCCCCTCAGACTTGGCACTTCGGTTAATCGGGACCTCGGTTGACCGGACCTCGGTTAATCGGAACCCTACTGTACTGCCAATATTTGATTATTCCATTTGACATCTAATAACAATGAAAAATAAACTACTTGCGACTATGTTTTAATCCTAAACTAAAGTATATCATTGATGACAAGATGCACAAAATATGAAATAGTGCTATCTAAAAGAAAACAAGTTAAATAAAAATAAAATATTAATGTTTACCTGGAGGGTTGAGTACAGGGGGACCACTCCATGATCTTGTGCGACAACAGTTAACCAGTAGTGCCCCTTAGCTTCTGTATCTAGCACACTAAGTGTTCTGATGTTACCTAAAATTAACAGTGCAATTAAAATCATAGACCAAACAAATCGTAACTGAAATAGATATGATATTTGCAACTATATTAAGAGCACATCAATAAAAGAAAAATTATACTTCAGTAAATTATATTTTATTGTCACATTTACAAATATAATTATTCAAGAATAATGAATAATTCAAGATCTTTTTTATTTTCCATCATCCTTCAAGTATAATACATAGTATTTTTACATGAGTATATTACCTATTAGTAATACAGTAAGAATGCAGCACTAGGAAATAATTCTATTTGAATATTTTTAACTTAATTAAATTTATTTATTTATGATTTTTATGAACATTGTTTTTACAAAATAATAATAATTTATTTTGAACCCTTAATAGAATATCCGAGTATAAGGGAAGTCTAAATAGCTGTCGGAAAGCTAAAATCTTATCAAGCAGCGGGGACCGATAATATTCCTAGCGAACTAATCAAAGCATGTGGGAAAGCTGGAATTTCTAAAATACACCTTTTGATTAAAAAGATCTGGAAGAATGAGGAAATGCCCGAAGAATGGAAAGAATCTATACTTGTTTCGATTCACAAGATGGGATCGCGGACAGACACTAATAACTATCGTGGGATCTCACTACTTCCGGTGTGTTAAAAAATATTTACGTTAATCCTGACAAGTCGAATCAGTGAATTAGTCTATGGCCTCCTTTCAGACTTTTCTATCAAAGGCCCATTCTTTTCGTAGACCAAGCCCCATCAAGGATTCTTCTACTTTGTTATTCCAGGTCTTCCTTGGTCTACCCAGTAGCGGATCCAGAAATTTTCTCAGGGGGGGCCGCACATTTTTATTTTTTAAATTTTTGCCTCATAAAAGACCTAATTTAAAATATTAGTGCACATTTAAGTAGTAAATTTCTATTAAATGTTTAAATACAATCCATTTTTCATTTAAGGAGTTTGAAAAATTATAAAAGATAGCCCTTTTTATACATAAATAGTAATAATTGATTGGTGTCCTCACATCCCAAGATCCACCACTGGGTCTACCTCGTCCTCTCCTTCCATCTATTATCCAGGAATGAACAACTTTCGGCAGTCTTTCTTCGGGCAACCGAATCAGTGAATATGCTGAGGAAATTATCGGAGACTATCAATGAGGTTTCAGACGGAATCGCTAAACCGTAAGTTAAACCGTAGACCAAATATTAGAGTAAAATTAGCATATAACGGTATTGTACATCAGCTATATATCGACTTTAAAAAGCCTTATGATTCTATAGACCGCAATAAGCTATTTAATATTCTGACTGAACTAGGAATACCAAATAAGTTAGTAAATCTAGTTAGGATGTGCATGACCGAAACTTTCAATAAAATTAGAGTCGGTAATTATTTTTCTGAGGTTTGATGTTCGCTCTTGTTTGAAACAAGGGAATTCGCTATTTCCTGTTTTATTTAATTTAGCTCTAGAATATGTCATTAGGGAAGTGATGAGTACAGGAAAGGATTTGAATCTGGGTGGAAATATATTAGTACTCGGTTATGCCGATGATTTGATTTCACTTGGCGATGAAATGGAAACGATAGAACTAAGTACAAAAATATTGATGAAAGCCGGTAATTTACAGATAAGAGTTATAGTTATAATACAGTAGAATATTTGGGCCTAAGAAGGATGATTCAACAGGATAATTTAGACGACTACAAAATGCAGAATTGCATGAACTTTACCGAGTAAATATAATCGAAGTTATAGCTGCGCGTAGGATTAAGTGGGCATGCGAAATTGCGAGTCTTAATTGCGAACGATATTTGCCGACTGGAAAACGTCCGATAGGTAGGCCTAGGCGAAGATGGGAGGATTCGGTGAGGACTGATCTTGAGGAATAGGGATTGGACGGGGGGAGGTGGATGGAAGTGTGTAGGGAGCGGCTGGTGGTGTCGGCATCGGGCCTTCGGGTTCGTTAAGCCTTTATTCTTATTCTAATAATAATTTATTTAGTCAGCTAAGCCCTTTAACTGTGTTTAGCTCAGCTGTTTGGGAGCGGGGTGGGTCAATGTTAAGGCACTATGATCAAGGTCCCAGGTTAGAATTTGGCTATGGCTGGATATCTTTTCTGTTGTGCCCTAGATTGGCCCGACATTGGTTATAACTAGGGCCGATGGTTTTCTACCTCTCGAATAGAACTTTATATACATATTCACATCTTCATCATATTTTTGTAAACCAACCTGATGGTACAAATCAATTGTAGCTTTCAGTACAGCGACAGAAATAATTTATTGCTTTAGTATTAACAACTAACTAGCCAAATTAAAACATCTTAACTAGTATTTTCTTAAAAGTATGTCGGAATATTAATTAATAGAAGAACACTATGAATCCAAAATTTATAATTTGTCTGCTTTCATAAGTATTTAAGTGAAGAATTATTTTTAAAATCTTTTTTGGACATTGAAAAACCAACCAACCTTAACTCCAGTCAATTGGTTCCATACATTTCCAGGCAGTATTAAAAAAAATAATTTTTTGCATAATAATTTATGTTTTAAAATAAAAATTGAGAAAGATTGTAGAAAATACCACTTTATCTGAGGTATAAACATCACTTATTGATGCACATAAACTACGCAGCCGGGGTATTATCTTTTGCCCTGGATGTATAAACACTGCGATTAATTTAAGGAAATTAAATAGTCGTTTATGTTCTGAGCCTAGTTTTAAATAAGCAGTGAATGGCATAACCAGTAATAATCAGTGGGCTCTAACTCATTCATTGAGAATAGTGAGCAAGTTCCGAAAAGAAGGAAATTCTAATTAGCAATTGAAGGCTAAGCCAACATAATCACAGCTGCTGGTGTCTTCAATATCCGAAAGTTTACAGCTTTCACTTCGGTACCTAGTTAATATATTATAATTGAAAAAACTCAACAAAAACACTTCATGATCAAAGTTAGGGGGGGGGGGGATTGGTATAAAAAAACAACATATATAAATAAAAAACCAGTAAACTTATTTAATTACATAAAGAATAAGAACTTTATTAAATTCCTATACATAAATGCTAGTGTCCTATTAAATTTTAAGAATTAAACGCGTAAATTTATTCTACTTATATTTTTTTATATCTAAAATTTGGGAGTTGGGTCTAACCCCTCCTACTCCTAATTTATAAAATAAATACCAGGCATGGTCTTCAGAAACTTGATAATGAAAAAAAGAGGGTAATGAGAAGAAATTAAATTTTAAGCTTAAGCTTTTTTTAACGTTTGCTTGAAAACACCTTTAATCTTCCAATTTATTAGAAAAGGTTCTTCTAAATGATTAGAATCAGGCCTATTTGGAGTTACAGATTTGGGATTAAGGTCTACAATAAATCATGAAATCCCTCCTGTATCAAGTCCTTCCAATCTAAAATCCTTGGTAAAACCTCTAACGCTTCTCATTTGTCACGAATACGCATTCCTCACCCACTTAAACACATTGGAATCCAACCACCCTTCCAGATCAAAACCTAAAATCTCCCTGTTTATGAAAATTATGTCCTCGGAAGATTTTAATATTGAATTGTACATTGGAGTATTATAAATCATTTATTATTGCCACTGGTTATCAAATTATCAAAACATAGAAAAAAAGTGAACAATATGGTGTTATTAGATAAATAATTGAGTATTCTGCAACATTTAAAACCAAAGTAAATAAAATATAACTTCATATTGATCTTAAACCTCGAGAAACATGGTCACGTTACATTGAAAAAATAATATTAAAGTCTTATAGTTTTATAAAAGGTAACAATCAATCTATAAAATATTTGGAGCAAAGAAAATTGAAGTAACAGAAGAAAATTAAATTCAATTGTGGTCAAAGCAACGCAGCGATAGAATTGAGGGTGTACGTTAGTTGTAGAGTGCAATAAATTTTTTTAAAAAATCCAGGGAGTACTTAGTCACGAATTTTTTACATTGATACGTCCGCTAAGCTTCATTCTTATGAGCTCGAACACAATGAAGTCACAATGAACTGTCCGATAAGCCCCCTCCGATAATGGTTTTATTGTTTATTATTAAAGTAAATACTTTAAGAAACACAGGTAATTTATATACAAATATATAAGTGTCCTGATAGAAAGAAAAGCGAAGATAGAGAGGAAAGAAGGTTGCCATAAATCATGAGGTATTAAATATCCTCTATGTTAGGATCTCAGCAGACAGATCTTTCTGACAACTCCATCATTAATACTGACATGAAAGGAAGCCACACACAGCAAACATACTTTTTCACTATTCAGGAGAAATCAGTTTACAAATAAAAATGAAGGAAATGGGATAAACAAGGACTCTTCTTTTCTTATTGATACATTTTTGTTATCATGAATCACATAATGCTTACCCCTATAAAATATTATCAACTGATGATTATAGTGATAAAATACATATTAATCCTTTATTTAATGGATGTATATATTGTCCGTTGTTTCGGTGGAGAGATATAAAAAAGGTTTTATATTAAGACTGGGAAATAAAAATATAAATAATTACATAAAAGAAATTCAAAAGGTTGAGATATACTCGTATCAACTGAAATCTTAAGATTCCTGAGAAAATAATGGTGCGCGGTTAATCTTACCGGAGAAAGGTTAATCGAAAGGGTTCGTTCCTTCTCCCACGTCATCAGAAGTAGTTGCTATCCCCTTTATACATGGAGTCCAGGGGAGTTGAGTAATGATTCAATCATGAATTATGTATTTGAGGACATCGGTGCCTTCCATGGTTCTAGCCGTATAGATTCAGCATGTATCCAGTAACGATGATAAATATAGCAATTTTTTTCTTTAGCAACCTGCATGGAATAAGCGAAGGTAAAGGAGTGAGCGTCTTTTTACGCTAGTATAATATCCATGATAAGTGTAGTAAGTAAATCTGTCAAGGAAAATTTAGTTGTTTGTTTGTTGGTTTAACGTTTCTTTATGCTACTTAGCTTAATCGGGCAATGCTACAGTGTGATTCCTTAATTTTGCCTATTCAGGTATAATTAGGAAAGGAATCTTTAACGAGTACCTGACATCGCACAAAATCGGGACCTCCATTTTACGTACCATCTGAAGGATGGCATAACCAAGGATGTTTTACTCCTTTAAAAATATAGTAGGGTCATCGGCCGAGCTAAGAACCCGCGACCTTGGGTATAATAGTTCGCTATGCTAATCACTACACCATAGGCGACCGCTTATAATGGAAAATTTAGTAATGTGTTAATATCGAAAAGGCCAGGTACAATTTGAAATAACGCTATTGTTGGTTGCACGAACACTAAGAACTACCTCGGTTTCTTGTGGATCAGTGTCGTGATTTAATATAACATTTGTGTCTATTATGTATGAAATACACTTGAGTCGGTTATACTCTATAGATTTAACCCTATAGTAAATATTATTTTAGATGAAATTCATTCATTCAGGATGACATACGAGACGAAGTTTGACGGGAGAATACGGAATCCCTTTGCCAGAATGAATCAGGAGAAAAAAACAGAAAACTGTTTTGGATCAAGGGACATGGTAAAGGCTATACAGGAATACAGCCCACACTGCAGGAGTGGTGGACGAGGAATGACTATGGTGAGTATTTTCTTAGAAGACGAGTTTCGTTGAAATAGACCGAATTTTCAAGGAAAATACTTTAACCATTGAAAGTTGGTTGAAACACAAACGGAATATATTTCTACATTTTGTCATAAAAATGGATCAGGCCGTCGTGTTGCACTAGGCAGATCTCAATATGTATTTAGTTTCTAATTATTTATAATGTCAATATTTTCTTGTAAGGTAATATTGTAAATTTATTTATAGTAGAAAGAAATATTATTATTTAAATTGGTTTTTATGTTTACCATCATATGTCTTAAGATTATTTCCATACAGACTGTATGAATGATTCAGTTCTTCAATATGAACGATTAATAGTAATCGTAATTCTCAATTGAATTATCTTTAATGTATTCTCGTTTTCATATTCTTATTTATAATTAATAATATGAAAAGTTATAATATGAGTCAATTAACAATGTATTAATTACCAGTGCAGTATGACTGTAGATGGAAATAAAATATGTGTGTAAGTTTATTAATAAGTTCTCCTTATGGAACTTTTGGTAGGATATGAAAAAATAATTTTAAGAAATAACTAAAATTGTTTCTTTTTTCCCCGATTTTACTAAATTTATAAGAGACTAGTGTTAACTTGCTATCATTTTCTTTTTTTTTTTTTAAATCAAGAGACCAAAAGAATAACAGAAATACAAAAAGATATATTGTTGCAGGAAAATATATGCGAAAATCATGAAGAGAAATTAAGCAAGATTCAGTGGATTAAGCAGAATTACAGATAGAATGATGATTACTAAAAGGCTACCGACAAATAAAGCAGATACTGACTAATCCCTCCACATTCAGCTCCATTACATGGGGGGGGGGGGGTCTACTTCGTTTGAATATGTTGATTGTAGCATTGAAATTACACCCTATTATGGTTGGCAGCGAAATTCGATGCAGTCACGATAATAACTTTTTTAGGGCGGATTAGGCAGGTACTCTTCTTTTTGTCTTGTGGCGCGATCCGTTATCGAATCCCCTTCTAATAGCTTCCTGCACTTTGCTCCGCCACGAGAGGGTATTTTAAAATCCCTTGCCAACCCTCTGATATTCCTTCTTTTGAACAGGAACCTTTTCAATTTTTTTTTTTTTTCTGGACAAAACGATAATTAGGATTAAAATAAACTTTGCCCTACAAGCTCCTAGATAAAATATTTAATAAGTAAGTATTTTCTGACTAAGGCTAATCACACCATCATATTGTTTCGAAAATGTGTTATTTCAAATTAAGTATTTTAAGGAACCATAATAGCAAAAAAAAAAAAAAAAAAAAAAAGGTTTCAGTAGATTTGCTTATTTCATCATGTATGCCGTCCTATAATGTTCCTACATGCCTCATTGTTTTGCGTTAACTTCAATGAATTCCATATTACGGAACCTATTACAGCACGAACCCACATCTATTAAGGCAAATTTAAGTCGAATTGCGTTAGGACATCGCATATTGGACTTCGCGCTGAATACGATAAGCGTCCGACCTAACGGATGTCTATGCAGCTCAGTAGGATAAAGGCAGATTTTAATTTTAGGATAGGTAGCAGCAGTGGCGGATCCAGAAATTTTCTGAGGGGGGGCGCACTTTTTTTTTTTTTACGTTTCATGAGTAATGAAGGCCCTAATTTAAAATACATATTAGTACATAATGACGTTATAAATTACTGTAATGTTTAAATACAATTCATTTTCAATTAGTGAACTTGAAAAATGACTAAATATAGCGCATTTCATATAGAAATAGTAGTACTTTATGAGTGTCCTCACCTCTCAGGGGGGGGGGGCGCCCCCCGCGCCCCTCCCCTGGATCTGCTACTGGGTAGCAGCTGCTAAGAGTAATACTAGGGCTTTTAAAAAAAAAGTTATCAAAATATTTGTCTCCTTAAAGTTTATTTTAATGTTAATTAGACTTATGATACTTAATATACCTCACCTCTAGATCAAGTGAATGATGAAAAATTCACTAGTTTCTGCTAAACAGCGTTGGTGCTATAGTGCACCATAGGTAGGGTGAGGTTTGACATATATGCCTACACTAAACATATGCGGTAGGAGATGAAGCCAACAAAGAATGTTATAATGTCATCTCAAACATATAAAGGATCCACTAAAAAGGGGCCCAAATCTTTCTCAGATGAAAATTTAATTTGGGCTCAACAGTTAAAGAACACCCGTTTTATGGGAAGGTGACACATATAAGTTTTTTTTTTTTTTTTTAATAACCAATGGGTTTGCTGATGAATTTATGGCTTATCATTACATGTTGAAATTCAAATTAGGAACCTGTTGTATACCCGAGGAAGGCACAGAGTCCAAAACAATATAGGCTTTTCTACAATAATGTGCAGCCTTCATTAACTAGAGTGCTGTTGAATCCGAATCCGAATTGATACCCAATAGTAATCTTCCATTCTTTTTTGCCTCTTAATGATTGGCTTCGTTCGGGAAGCATTTTATGTAGCCATTGTAACTCGGTTCTATCTTTTGAAAATTTGACAATTTTTAAGGTAACCACGCTACCTGTAAAAATAAAACGAAAAGTAGCATACAATTTTTCCATGAATACTCAAATTTTGAGCATTGTTCTCAGTGGCTGTACAACGGAAAGAAACGACGGAGATGTTAATTACATGAGTAGATAATATAACAGTATTTAAAAGGAAAAATGAAAATATGTAAAAAATAAAAACAAATTACCTCTGATTAGAGCTTAATTTTGAATATGAAATATACAAGTAAAAATATTTTTAAAACATACGACCCTAATATAAAGATAAAAACTAAACTAGCATTGCCTAAGAAATAAGTCAAATAGAATAATAAAACGTTAATTATTTATTTATTAATATTATTTATAGTTAAAATTAACTAAAAAAAATACAGCAACAGTAAGGGTTTTCTCAGGATGGGCTGATGTATTTTGATGCTGCTACATGACACTTTATTATTTATAATTCTTAAACTTATATAATTTCGTAACCTGAAAAAAAAAAAAAAAATTCAAAGAGGTAAAGTAAGGTAGGTATGATAATGTACTACACCAAATTACAGTTAACGCGCAGTAAACAGTTAAGCTGTGGTTGACAAACAGTTCAAATTTATCGCCGTCAGAAACGGCTAAAGAACAATATTTTTTCAGGAGAGACGCTGACACCTATTACAACTTCGTAACACCCTTTATTAGTTGTTGTGTCGTTGTAGGAGTCACACCTTACACTCACTTCTGGCATGTCCATCAATCTACGTATGCTGTAAATTAATTTTAATAATAAATAGTTCTGTTAGTATTTCTTCAAAGCGCGTCTTCAGAAATAAATATTTCTTCACTTTAAGTATTTTTGTTAAAGTCGAATATTCAATAATAGTACAACCACCTGGACGATCTCATTAATATATTTATTTTGATATTATAACATGGAGCTTTCTTTTCAGGAGATCGTCCTGGTGATTGTACTATTATTAAATATATTAAACGATCTACCTATTACGTCGAATATTCATTTATTTATCTTTTCTCACTCCTTTTGAAGTTATTTATATAGCTTTTGTGGGTGAATGACACTGAATATTTCAAAGGGCATATCTCTATATCATATTATACCATTTTCCCCCATATATATACAAATATATAATCTGCAATTTCAAATTTTAACCCCAAAACTTGGTTTTTAAATTAATTGCTATTCCGAATGTTCTCCAAATGAATACATAGAACTTTTACAACTTAAGAAGTTTAGGATAAAAAAAAATTAAAGACGAAATTTAAAATTATTTATAGATAATTCTTTTTAATTTCTATTTCATTTTATTAAACTACTTATAACCCTATAAGGGGATTTCAATAAAAAAATACTACAAAGAAAAAACTGCAATCTGAAAAAATCACTAACACCTTAATCGATTAATCGATAAGAGAGTGAAGATCATGACTGTAAAGGAACATTTTGGGAAGATATTTGACGTATAATTGCTAGTATGTTTTGGTCTCTATTCCGAACGCCCCATAAATGTATTAATAAAACGCTAAAATGTGAACAACCTAGACGCTTACTATTTAAGTTGATTCAAGGGTGCTTGTGTTTTTTTTTTCCATTGTTGGTTAGTGACGAAAAAAAAAATAAAAAAATTAATGCAAATTATTCTTAGAACTACGCTAATATCTTAAAATGAAATAGCTATAATATTTACAAAAAGAAAAAATAAACGTACTTAAGATTTAAGAATATTTGAAGAAAGATCATTAAAGGTATATGAAATGAGGCGTCCACTAGAACCGAGTTTTCCAACTTATTGTTGATGAGCTCAAATCGAATATGGACTTACATTCGGGAGAACCTGGCCTCAAGGGATCGCATCCCCTCGGCTACGGACAAAGCCATTTGAATAATATATAAATCAAGAACCGAGAAGAAGAAAAAATACAGACACCAATATACCTGGCTACTCCAACAACAAAAACTATTCGTTCACCAATTTGAAAGACGTAAAAAATAGGTTCGATGTTGGGCAGCTGATATAGAACAGATATCCTTATATCAGAATATGCTGGATGCGGTAGGGTATAGAAGACTTCATTGGTCGCTCAAGTGAAAGCAACTTTATCTAAGCTCCCTCCTCCTCCCGAGCATTACTTTGTCATCTTTTCCAATATAAGCCCCTTCCTCTGAAGATCATTGGCTACACCTGTTGTTGCCATACCAGTCGTGTTCTCCCAAATTTAAAAATTTCCACATATTGCTAGACTAGCGCTTTATTGAGAGCCTTTTTATATCCCTACATCCCATTTAACGATTTCATTCGTATACAGATATATATCTTTATATGGGATTTCACAAAGGGGTTTAATAAAATAAAGGTTAAAACGTGTCACGTACAACTTGTAATATTCATATATAAGTTCAGATCCGATATTTGGTCTCGAGAGCAAAATATGTATTCATGATCATAAGATCTTTCGAACTGATAGTATAAGTACGGTGTTTGTTTAATCCGGGAGCCCCAGAAGCAAAAAGAGCTTGAAGCCATCGGAGGTCTTATTATAACAAATGGAGACATGAGAGCGCTTTGGGACCCAGAATATGAAATTAATGAAACGATTCATTAGTCATTTCAGTTCCAAATCGAGCTTACACCAAACAGTCCGCAATATATCAGAGAACCGTATACAACATGAAAGAAAATAATGGGCGGTTTTTGAGAGTAAGGAATCTGTTGAGATGCTAGGAAAATATGGAAATATTCTAATATCGATATTAAAATTTGGCAATGAAAAAGCAAGATAATTTTTTTCTCTTCTGTCTTTGAATATTAATAAGTGTGATAGGTTACATTAATTAATTATTGGCTTACATTTTTTTTTTATGTTTTAAACAATAAATATATTTAACATTAATACTCTTGTAGTTGTTTATAATTTAAAATAAATTTTCTTCCAATAAGTTTTATTGTAATTTTGTTTTGTTTGAGGAATGTAAATAAGTTTTTAGGTCTAGTTCCGACTTTTTTTTTCCAAGGTTTTTTTTATTGACTAATTTCAATAAATTGATACTTTCTCGTGATAAGCTATAAATATAAATTACTTCTATTAAAATTTTATGACTTCGATTCAATAACCCATTTCTTCTTCATTTAAAGATTAAAAACATCATGGACCGAAATAGATATATTTAATAATAAATATATCTAGGTCAAATATATATATGTATGGAAGTTTTAACGTTATATATGTGTCAATAGATCATATAATAATAAAATAGACATTAAAAAATATATGAAAAAATGTTTAGTACATCCGTGCTTTATTTCGATAAAAAGAAAAGGTGGAATCTTTTGAAGAGATATAAAATATAAATCAACGATTTGTATTTAGTATAAGACTGTTTAACTAAGACTAATTCATAAGTACACTAAAGATCAGAATCTTAATTTTAACACTCTAGGAGATAAGCTTAAATTGACCTGAGCATTCCTTTACGGCTACATTTTTTCTTAAAAGATTATTTTTTACTATGCTACTAGGTAACTTAGGAGCAAAATAGCTTTTGATGAAGGAATAAGAGCATACAACACTGTATTGGCATTGTATGTCTCTTTTGTTTATAATCTCCCGTAATGTATATAATCTCCCATTATATAGCATGCAATAGAGGTACGTTCCGACTTGTAAAGAAAAAAAAATGTAAGTTCATTAATCCGAAAATAATGATATATTATCATATAAATCTGAGTCTTTGTTCCTCAGAGTTCCGCCTGGCCCGGTAAAAATAAAAAACAAACAAAAAAACAAGGAGGGACATAAATAATGCTGAAACAAAAGATAATTCTTTCCCATATTTTTATTCATTGTTAACTGCAGGAAAAGCTAATATTTAAGAGTGGGGGGGGGGGGGGGAGGGCTTTATGAGCAATATACCTTGAACGGCTACCCCATTATTATTCATTATGCGCATTAAAACAAATAATAAATTTTAAAATATAGTTTTAAAGACCTGTAAAATGAACATCTTAAACATTATAACATGGTTGAATTAACTCACAAAATAAAGATTACTATTATAATTTTCTCTTATACCTATAGTTAAGACGTGTCGCCGTGCAAATGGTAATAAAATAATCTGGTGTTGTGGGCGCATCATCCCACTTTCACTTACCATTTTGAGTCGAATATTTCCAAACATTGGCAAGTGATTCCATATTGATTGATATGGAATCGTTTTAATATTGATTAAAAAAAAATATTTATCGTATGTTTTTCCCATCCGTCTATCTATTAAATGTACGCGTTTTTCGACACCGTTTAATGTTTTTACCATACCATGAAAATTCCTACCATCCCATCTTGTTCAATTAACAGTCAAGATTAACAGCTAAACAAAATATAGAACCCTAACAAGCCAGACCATCCTGTTAATTTAGCAGTTTAGGCTAACAGCTGGTTTATTTTGTTAATTTAACAGTAAATGAGAGAATGCTGACAAAACTAGCTCGGGGCTCATCTCTCCTTGTTTCAAAATCTTGGCTTCTTGATATTTGGGAACGGAAGTTTAACATATCTGCTATTTGCAAATTTTGAGTAAAGTGGTGACAACAGTTAAAATTATACAATATTTTTAAATAAAATTCACCACAAGTGGAGAAAAAACACTATATTCTTTAAAATGTGACTCATCTGTTTTGAGAAAAAATAAAATAAATGAAAGTTGTTTTATTTAATAAAAGACAGCTGTGCCCAGAATAGTTGCATAGAGCGTTTCACTATAATATTTTGGATTTGGATTTTCAAAGGATTGTGAATTGTGAGGATAAACCAAATTTTTACTAATACTTACGGAGTTCTTGCCGATGAACTGATATCAAAGACCTTGGCACTCCAATTAATACAGGTCCACTATGGAATTTATGAAAACGTTGAGGCCGAGGAACTTGCAAAGAAGGAATTGCAAGTGGGGTTAGCCTCACCGAACTCTAAATTTTAATTAACCTCCTTAAACTCATAATTTTAGGAGGATTGCAAATGGGTTAATTTCTTTATTAACTGATTGGTAGAGATACGAAAATTGCGAGATAGTTAAAGGAAAGGAGGAGGAGGACGTGTTCTCCCTGAGTTCAATATCTCTCTTGAAATCAGGGAGAAGATGTTGACTAAAACTTAACTGCAACAGGCGAAGTCACATACAAAAGCACTTGCGTCGTATTGAAGACTTCCATCAGTAAAGATATGGTTGGGGTACTTCTCGACGCATGTCAGTCATTTGAGTACATAAGATCTGATTTAAATGATGATGATAGCGTTGTATAATAGATTATCAAAATTACAGTGAGCTGCAGGAAACGAATGGCTCAAACAGTCAACCTAACTCTGGAATAAGGAAAAAAAAGAAAAGAGGCAACAGAAAACTTTCGTTTGCATTATTTTTAAGAAGCTCATGGAAATATTAAATTTCCTGGAATTAAAACTCGGTAAAATTGTATTTACTGAATTTTTAATATCCAATTAAGATAAATTCTTAAAAGGGAGAGTGGTTGTTTGTCGTAAAAGCGAGACCTAAAGGCTGATTTCAGTTCTTAGAAAGATTGAATAAAAATTTTTTTTTCTTTTTTCTCATACGTATTTTAACCAAGAATACAGTTTATTATTGCATTTTGAATGTTAACTCCTGAATTTCATTTCGTATTACAGTAATTTCACAAAGCTTGTTTTGAGGTCCGGAGACGTAGCAACATTTCTAGTAAAATGAAGTGGGTGGAAATGTAAAGGAAAAAGACATTTTTTTTAAATTACATTAATTTAAATCATGCCATTTTGTATTTTATTACATGAAACGAAACAAACCAGGTAATTCTGTAACTTTTTTTTTCATTTGAAATATTAATGTAGTGATTCCAATTAACCCAGTTAAAATTATATGCACTGATGACCATGCAATAAAATATGCAATGATATCGAAGTATTTATTCAATCTCTTTGAGGATTATAATCGTAGAGACCAGGAAGGGATGAGGGAAATTATATACCTATATATGTATATAAATATGGATATAGATATATAAGTGAAATTGATAGAGCAAATAGGAGGGATCCAGTAGAATACGACAGTATCGAATCGGCTCCCCTGGATGATTTCCCGTGGGAAGAACTTGGCCGACACTTACGCCTACAGTTTCACTCTTTCACAATCTTCCAGACTCACGTAGGCATCATAACGGAACAAAAGTTAGGAGGAGAAGTACACGAAGGGAATCATAAGAACAGAGGGTACATAAACTAGGGGTGAAATATAAAAGATACAGAAGGAATAAGAAATTTCTTTCATAAGTCCTATGAAGTTTATAGACGGCCAGCAAACCCCAACACATCTTGGGTCCATGTTCATAGATATAACAGATGAATACAATTTTACATATTTACTAATGGCCTATAATGATGAATTAAAAATAATACTGTACAACAATAATAAATTGATTATATAAGAAAACACAAACAACGAGTACATAGATAAAAAATACAGTTTATGTTCCAGGGGTAATAGTTGCGCAAAGAGGTGATTTGACTGAGATCCTGCTCAACCGCAAGGTTTTTCGTCTTAATTATTGATAAGGGTAGCGCAGAGTTAGGTCGAAAATATTTGATACATCGCACCCGTCGTAGCCTAAACTCAAAAATTGAATTCAGGGAATCATTAATAAAGTTCTTGTCTTAAACTTGTGAGTACCCTCGAACTAGGAGAAACGCCATCGTTTAGGTGGTGGGGACCTACCACCTACCATTCTATTTTATTGGAGTTACCATTCTATTTTATGTACTTTCTATTTTATCTAATTTATGAGACTTCCTCATTGTAATACTGTAGCTAACTTAAAACAGTGCTATTTTTGAGTTGTACTTTTATTCTACGACGGCTTCGATACGTCCGAGGATTCAGACCAATGCGTCATAGGAAATTAGAAAAAAAATATTTTATACAATTATTTAAAATTCTTTTTTTCTGTTTCTTATCTGAGCCTGTGTTATTATATGTAACGTGGTAGGCCATATTAGAATAAGTCATTCATCTTCACTTCTTTTCTACTAATAAACTTATTATATATTTTGTCTGTTCCCAATTGAATTGTTATTCAGTTTTTTTCAGATTTTATTATTACAAAATTTTTGTTTGTTTGATATTTGGCTAACATCATATTTGAAAAAAAATGTTATAATATATAGTTTTGCAAGAATTGGCTCATCATTTTAGGTTCAGTAGACAGATTTAAATTTTGGCTTTCGAAACACAAAATAATATAGAGACCGTAATTCTTTCACTAGTAATCTTAAAGCATAACACTTTAGATGAATCAATCAGTTTGTCATATTGGGGTAAACAAAAATTAAGTGTATAACGTATGTATAAAATCAATACTAAAAATAAAAATAATGAGTATAATATATTAAAAAAAATAAATAAAAATTGACGCTTTAAGTAGAGTAGGCCAAATAAATTTTAAATTGGATTTAAGGAAAAGCTAATCTGAGTATTTGTAAAATCGAAAGATCGCAAATAAGAATTTTTTGACTCTAGAGAATTTTTCCCCAGAAATTTATAAAAAATGTATAGCTCCTCAGAATTTATTCCGAATTTAACGCTACATCAGTTGTTAGAAAGCACATATACTACTCTTCAGAACAATATACACAACTTGAAGATTGTACGTCTTCATAAGGAATATAGTGAGAAAAACAGTTCAAAAGTTTTTGATCTTTATCACTTTTTTTAATTTATTTTCGGAAGTCGGGTTTTTGCCAGTTTCTGTATTTTACAAAATCTCTGTCACACACAGTCTGTTTATCACAGTCTTAATTTTGAATATTGATAATTTCTTGGTAGACATGAATTGCATTCCAATAAGCCAGTGTTATATTTTGTTTTGGGTTTCTTTAATAGACGGTGGGCACTAGGTTAGTATTTATTCCGAAATTGGTTTATTAGATAAAGTAGGAATACTATTAACTAACTTATTTTTTATAAAAAGAGATCATTAAAGTTTATACTTTTGATTGATTTTTTCTTTTTAGTAACAAGAGAGGCAGCTATCCCATCTAGATGTTCTCATCAATAACGGATTCTATAGCATTGAAAAATAAATCAGACAAAAATATTTTTTAAAACGGTTATCATCGAGTACTTTTAAGGAATGAAAATAATAGCGGACAGTCAAGGCGTTAGATAAATTAACAGAAATCCTTCAGACAGCTGAAGAAATTCCCATTGAAAATCTATTGATGGTAGAGGGGGGAGGGAGGTTCTAAAGATGAACGGGTCATCGCTAAAATAAAAGGGGAACAGATTTCAAACTCATTCTAATCTACCATTTCACACCGATGACCTATATTTTCGCTCCCCTTTCATCTTAAGTGGGCGCCTCTTAAAATCATAACAGCCGATCATTAAAACAAAATGAAAATTCTCCAGATATTCTTAATTTATTCCCAGCATCAATATAATATTATCTGAGACGATAATATATAACAGACATTAATGAATCACTTTTTTTTTTTCGGTCATCGTTTTCGTAATATTAACTATCTACCGATACTGAATTTCTGGGTATCGATAATAAGTTAACCGTGTAGAGGCCTTTTGGTAAATAGCAAGCATGAGTGCACCTCTTTCTGGTAGAGAGGACACATCAGGGGGCTGTACACACTACCTCTCTTCATTACAGCATCAGCTTCGGTTAAACTCATCAAGCTATTCCTTTTTAATACTTGACGAATAGATGTGGATAATATAGAAATTTTAACTATTCATATCAAACGTAAAATGCAGCATAACGATAAAAAATATATCCATTTTTTTTTTTCTGTTCCATTGAGTTAACAGAGCTTGTAAATCCTTTAGGCTCTTGTACCAGCCTTTTCAACTTCTGCCTATCTTGGTCTACTGCTTTCCAATTTACTGCAAGCAGCTCCGCGGCAACTTTTTATTCAAACATTCTATCTACCCATTTACTTTTTGGCCAATCATGAGGTCTCTTGCTAACTATTGAGGCATTCATTGTTGTTAATTCTACACAAGCCTCTCTTCCTGATGGATTGCTTCATACTACATGTCCCGCTCACATTAACCTCCAAGCCTTATTATTATTATTATTAGATATGATTACACACGCCAGTTAGAAGTTATATGTAAGTCCTTCTACTCTAAATTTTCTTAACCAATTGAAATTGAAATATGTATATTTTAAATATATTTCGATAGATTTAAAAATTATTTTGAGTAGGGATGGTAATACGGATACAGTGGGAAAATATATGGATATTACGAATACCAATGAAGCAGACAAAAACAATCAAATAGCTCAAAAATAATATTTAAAAAAAAGGATGGAAATAGATTTTTTTTTTTCAAATTTATACAATACTGAAAATTGTAAGAAACTTGTGGAAATAATCACATTTAATACTAAAAATCCAAGTTTTTTGGCGATAGTCATCTTAAAAAATCTGTCAGAATTTTTCTTCAACCTGTCTGAAAGGTCAAACAACTACTTATAGAGGCTGGGTATTACGCAAGAAGATACCATGATACCAGAGAAGGTCCACGTCTGAAACACTGATATTAAATTTTCTGACTCTTCCAAACTTGAACCTGGACATGGAAGAAATTATTCCAGTACATTACTTATTAAGCTACCACTCAAGCGTAGCAAGGGAAGGATATCATGGACAGTAATCAATTGATTTTTTCTCTTGGTTGCTAAGGATTTTATAATGAAAATCATATTCTCCAATCTGAAGAAAACAATTGATAGGTGATATTTTTGCCAAATAAGGTTTTTCATTGCTTGAAATTGTTCTTTTTTGTTTTAGTGTTTTAGCAAGTGAATAAATTAAACACTTTTAGAGTTTATTTTTATCTTGAAATACAAATAACGTAGTCCAAGGGCGGTTCGGTGCGATCTATTTATTTTTACTTAATTTCATATCTTGTCCAAGAATAACACTTAAAAGAAATGTGGACGCTTCCGAATGAATATTTATCAGAGGTAAAGAATCCATCCCAGGGGGGGGAAAAAAAAGATATAGATACGAGACAAAAATCGAAAAAAGAGAGAAAATAACCTGAAGCGGAAAGCACTACAGTTTATGCAAAAATGGATCATTTGTAGACTGAGCACTTCATAATTTGCAATGCCAAATCCGAGTCCCTCCATAAAATTTGCATTTTCAACATATTCCCAGGAAGTCTTTGGAGACCTATAAATCGGTAGAGGGTATATAAGGGCCTTAGGTCCGCTTTGGTGTAAGTAACCAGTTATTTATTCCGTAGCTGACTCTACTTAATTCAATGATCGAAGGTACTATGATAAGTTATGTGTTTAAAAACAAATACGGTGCACTAAAAATATTTTCCAATAACTGACTATAATTTTAGTGTTGTACCAATATTATATTATGTGCCTAGGTATAGTAAAACACTTGAGAGCAATTAATTTAAGATTATGATTGTGAGAATCAATCGTTATTATTATGTTGTTATAATATTAACTAAATTTATTCTTCTGCTTGATTATTTTTTTTTTTTTAAGCATTTCATTTTTATGAGCAACATAATAAGCACCAAGCAATGAGCAACAACCAACTTCAAATCAACTAAATCTCTTTCAGCCTAAATCCGTTCCAGGCCTAATGTAAACCATTAAAAATTAAAAATTATATATTTGGTAAATTTCGTACATCTTCATAAGAAGTGAAGCGCTGTTCAGCTAGTGCGTATCCCATCGATGCAAATAGGTAGTAATCGGATGGGGATAAATCTGGTAAATAAGCCGCATGCAGAAGAATTTTACAACCAATGGATCGTTTCCTTGGTCCGTTTAGGCGAATGTGATGGGGCATAGTCATGGAGCAAGATCACTTTGTGTATCCTTTCTTGATATTTGGGACGTTTTTGGCGCAAAGCTTGATTCAAATTGATTATCTGTTGTACGTAGCGTTCCTTATTAACAGTTTCCCCAGGTTTCAGCAGCTCATAGTAGATAACACCCTTGTTCACACCCCTATAGTAGATAACACCCCTTCATCAGCACATAGTAGATTTGGCCATCGGCATCGACTGCAAGGCCAAATCTACTAGCAGTCGATGCCGATGGCCAAATCTGGATGGTTCACCTGGAGTTTACGCTAATAATTCTGGAAGTAAATCCACTTTTCATCACCAGTCGAAATTCGATGAAGAAACGACTTTTTCTATACCTGGCGAGTAGCAATTGGCATGAGGTTTTTCGAGCTTCCTACTGCCTGTCATTCAGGTGGTGAGGTACCTATTTTCCGACCTTCTGGATCTTTCCCATGGCTTTCACTGTCACATGTAATTGATCAAGCAAGTTTTTGCAGCTTTTAAGGGTCACCCTCGTCCAAAAAATTTACAAATCAGTCTCTTCAAACTGTTTTAGTGGTTTTCCACGATCTTCGTTTCTGACATCGAAATCGCCATCTTTTATTTTTCGAAGCAATCGAAACATTGAGATTTTCCTAGGGCATGCTCCCTGTAAGCTTCAAGAACCATCCTATGAGATTCTGCGGCATTTTTTTTCAGATAGAAACAGAAAATCAATGCTGTCCGCAAATCATAATTTGTTGGCACAAAAATCGACAGGTTCAACGCCACTCACTAAACACAGGGTTGTAGAATGAAACTGATATTGATATCAATTGAAACTCTTTATCACATGTAAACAAAAGCAGATAACATCACTGACGGATTAGTTAGAAGATTATATTGACTGCTACCTCCTGTCATAGGCGATTTCGGGTTCATATTTACACACCTGGTAGTCGACTTCATAAGGTAAAGGTATCAGACTAAGGACCTCTAGATACATGTGAAGAGAGATGTACATTTATAAAATGTACATGTGATTTTATGAAGAATATGTGTATGTAACTTTGGAAGAGCGTCTTCTGTGCGTGGTCTATTTTACAGGTTAAGTGACCGTAATATTAGCAAAGTCCCGTTGCACCCTTTTTGATTTAAAAATGGACATGATTAGCTTTATTTAATTCCAGCTTTCGACTCTCGCTCGCTCAAAAGGGATAAATAATCCCGCAAAGGGTTCAAATCACTTGAGATCGGGGGCAACACTACGTAAGTTCTATCGAAAATTAAAGTAAGGAAACTGGCAAGAGAAAATATCCACTTAAAGTTTTTTTTTTTGTAGTATTAGGTGTTGAAAAGAACCAGCAACAGAGAAAAGCGGAAATCATGATTTTCGATTTACTGGGAAACCTTCAATGCCACCAATATTAATCCTAGTATTTTCTATTTTTATTCTATAGACAGGAAGTGAAAAAAATCTTAACAATATAAATGATAAAAGTCACGTGCCTCTTTTTCTGCGTTAAAATATTGCAGTGTGGATTAAAGTATTATCTAATGGACTGATGAGTAAGTATGATGTACTAATCAGCAACGCTACACAACCGAGAAACCTTGGAATTTCATTTTAGTTCATTATTTTCCTAAAAAGTGTTAAGCTTTGGAAGATTTGACTTATATTACTCAAAATTTCGAACATTTATGAGTCTTGAAGAAAAGCTTTAAAATCAGACATAAAATGACACTTTCATATTTTTTTTTTAGTTATTCATTTATTATAGTTCGTAACGGGTGCAGTTTTTTTCCTGACAAAAAAAAAAAAAAATTTGTTTATTTAAAGAAGGGAAGAATATAAAATCCTGCATCCAATAAAATTTTATGTTCAGCCTTGAGTTATCATTATTTCTTTGAACCTCATATAGACAGACGTAACTCATTCAACAAATCCTAATTAACAATATTGACCGACTAAAAGAATTTAAATAATAATAATATTAAAAAACAAGGTCCTAAGAGAGTTTTCGAACACTTTATGGAAATCGTAGAACTTGGTTAGACTCTTAAAGAACCTCTGACAAATCATTAAGGCCTGGCAAACAAAACTTAGCCAGCACCTCCACAAAACTTTCATTTCACATTCCTTTACAATCCTTTGCCAATTAAACGTATTGTAGCACGATTAACTGTTCACATTCAAATCAACATTTCTCTGAAATATTCTGTCTTTAGAAATCTAAACAAATACAGAACCTAATTTATGGGATGACGATACTATATTCACTATCAAAAAGCTATGTTTTGCATAAATTTAAAATAAATTTTTGAAAAGGTTATTGATAGGGATAATGCTAATGGGTGTGGATGATGTGGTAAGATTATCATAAAATGTCATGAAGTTTGATTGTACAATGACGAAGTGTGAGACAAATATTTTTTTTTGTTACTTCATATGGTGCATTGATCATTGTGCTTTAGACTAAAAGGGTTGGGTTCGTTTGCTGCTCGAAATTCAGTTGCCCCCCATAAGTCCCTGGAGTCCAAATAGTTATAAGAATGGTCGAGTCAATTAATATTTGTTGTCAATTGAAAGATGCGATAAACGGATCGTATGTATAAATAATAGCCACATGATGCAGGTCGCTTTCGCACAAGCGAGTATTATTATTATTATTTCTTTTTTGGTATAGCTCCTAAACAAATAGAGTTCTCCCCATTTCAGCATTAACAGTGACTTTCACACTATGTTCACTTCAAGATTTTCTTAATTCCTACCGACCAGCAATAACTTAATTTATAGAGGACATAATATTTGGTAAAAATTAGTGTTGAAAGCAAGAGGGGGTGGGGGGATAGGCGACGCAGTTGATGTAAGCCTAAGAGGCGTGAAATAAGCCTCTGGGTACTAGGTGGGGAATTATATGGCTCTTAAAACGTAAATCATTCGTAAATAGTTATAAAGGCAGAATATATTGGATGTTTTATTCTATCTAAGGTCCTAAACAATATATCTTAATGTTCTTTATTAGAAATTAAATATTTACTTTATTCATAACTATATTAATGATATATTAAAAAAGCAACAAAGAATACAGCCGCCACACAAAGGAGGATTAGTGTTATTATTCTAAGAACTCCTTTTTACAATCTATATTATATTAATAATGATATTAAAAAAAAAATCTATTCAGTAAATGAAATATATGAATATACAATTTTGAATTCAATTATCTGATTAAACCAGACTGTATTTCAAATCAGTCGTTCAAAGTATAATCAGATAAATTTAAAACCGAGAGAATCAGCCTGATGGTGATTCATATAGGGTGTCAATCCAATAACAATCGACTTGTATTCGTGTTAGATGGAATTCGAAATGTGACTGAAAACAGAAGAGCAATTTACAATGAATATCTAGAAAATTTAGTTAGATTTTCTAGGTATTCATTGTAAATTGCGCTTGAATATTTTTTACATGGACCATAATAAAAAAAATATTTTAATTAAAATATTTTTTAAAATTTAAATATCTGAATGATAATCTGGTAGAGAATATTCTAATTTTGTCCAAAACGTGATTCCCTTAAAACGCTTATTTCATTTCAAATTTCTTACAATTAATGCATTCAAATTTATCCAGGCAATTCACAAAAATTTTACCTTGCATGGTGTTGCTTGTATGATTCATTTCATAAAACTGAAATGAAATAAGTAAAATTAAATTTATTATAAAATATAGATAAAGATAAAAAAAAAAAAAAAAAAAAAAAAAAAAAAAAAAAAAAAAAAAAAAATGAACTGAATGAAGTCGCAAAGCAGTAGATAGAAATTGTCAGAAAATGTTTCAATGTCTGTATTAAAAAGCGTTTCACCTGTAATCTTCAATAAAGAAAAGGTGCGATTTTCACGAACTCAATCCAAACACTGTTTTGTTGTAAACTAGGCCAAGACAGGAGTAACAAAAAATGGTTACTTTAAGTTTTCTCATTATCATATTTGTAGACCCGCATATATTGTAATCTCTGTACCCTTGATTCCCTGATTTCATAGCGAACATAAAATAAATTTTATAAATAAGTTGAACACCTTTGTGCTCTTAGAAGCTCATCCATCACTTACCTAGTTCTGATTTAGATGCCTTCTACACAACAACGCACGTAACTCTCTCTAGTAGACTTAAAAGAAGTATGCAGGGTTACCCCACTGAACGTTTTACCCCACGCTCTCAGACAGAATAAATAATTAGAGAAAGCATTTATTAATATTTTATTGTTATAAAATAATAGATGAATAAAAAGGATATTAAGGAGACGAGGAATATACAGAATACGTTCTTATGTAGAAAGGAGTTCTTTAAATGGATAAATTATAAATAAACTGTAGCTCATTTTTGAGAGCCAAAAGGCATACGATAAAAATTAATTGAATGAGAAAATGAGTAATGTGATGCCTTATTTTGTGAATAACTTGCTATTATATTCTTTTATAGCATTAGGGGATTGGAACCGTAGTTCTTTTCAGTGAACATTACGATTCACCGGTACTAAAATGAAGATAGCTCCTTATCCTGAACCACATGATAGGGAGTCTTAGTTGTGGGCAAACGATTCTAATGAAAAGTAGAAAGAGAGGATTCGCTGTGATTCAATCACTAAATATTGAAGGTCACTGATAACAGAGTTAAAATCAACAAGAGAACCAACAATATATAATTATTATACGTCGTGTAGATTATATAATAAAAAGACATCTTTGCAATGTATTAAAATTTTCTGAAACTGAATGCTGCTATCCACCATTCTTTGGACATGACCAGCCCAACACAGCCTGCTAATCTTTATGAATTTAACTGCTGGGACGTCCTTAAATCTTTTGTACAATTCTCTGTGGGGTCTCATTCTCCAGTTACCATTTTCTCGTATGGGCCCATAGATTCTCCTGAGAATTTTTCTTTCGAAAACAGAAATCTTCTGTCATCAGCCTTTTTTAGTACCCAGCATTCACACTCGTATGTCAGTATGGGTCTGATTAGGGTTTTATAAAGCGTCACCTTTGAGTCTTTAGTTATTGCTTTGGTCTTGAAAAGCTTGTTTAAGCCGTAATAACCCCTTGTAGCAGCTGAATTTCTCTTCTTTATTTCTTTGGAGGCTTTATTTTCGGTATTCACAAATGACCCAAGGTTCACAAATCCCCGAACCGCTTCAAATTTGTACCCATGTATTTCAATATATGGATCAAGCAGCTCAGACCCTGCAACCATGTACTTTGTCTTGGATTCGTTTATAACTAGTCCCATTCTATTTGCGGATATCTCTAAAGCTTCAAAAGCCTCTTTTATGCCTGATTCTGATCTACTGGTTACATCAATATCACCGACATATGCAAGAAGTTGGACGCCTTTACTTTATATTCCAGAATCGCGTATCACTTTCTCTAGGTATAAGGTGAATAGAAGGCACGCCAAGGAGTATCCTTGCTTCAATCCATTCCTTGTTTCTACAAGGAAGAATTTTGTATACTGCAATCAGTAGAGAAATGCCTCTATAATTTTTACACTCAAACGGGTCAAATGCAGACGGGTTGTGGATTAGGCAGAAACCCCATAGTTCCAGTCATCGGGCACTTCTTCTGCCCAGATCCGTTCAATGAGATGGACAAGTTCCTGCACTCCTAAAAAGTTCTCCTGGCAGACCATCTACGCCTGCCTACTTGTTATTATTAAGCTTCTCTATTGCCTCGCTTACTTCATCATAGAAGGGGAGTAGTTCTTCCCTGTTATCTATGACGTCCCTCTTTAAGGATATGATCAATTTGGTTTTTGTATTACCATCCGGAGAGGTCCATGTGCCCTTGTGTTTAGCCTTGTATTTTGAAAAATACTAGTGAGATACCTCCTTTTTACAAATCATAAAATTGTTCATTTAATTGAACAACCCGTACAATCAATTGCTTGGTTTATTGTACATATAAAAAATATTTTATTAAGAAATAGAATGAAATAATACTTGGTCACTATATAATAAAGATAAAATAAACCGGATGTTTAACCCATGAAGAAAGAAATTTTAGTAGTGAATAGAAGACACACATTACAGGACTTTCTCTTATGAAAGATATTTTTAAAAAGGCAGAAATAAAAAAAAGATCAAAATATATTTCATTACAAGATATTTACTAATCAGGGTCTTGCGAGTATCTTCAAAACTTTAATTTTCAAAATATGAAAATTTAGAAGACCTTTACTTGACTTCAATTTAGCTCACGATTTCGAACACTAATTTTAATTAAAAAAGTTTTTTTTTTTTGCTGTAAAACTCAATAGGTACCATTAATAATTACATAAATATACTTGTAAATTGTAAATTTTTTAAACCTATTTCCTTTAGCGCTGTTTCAATTCTACTGATAAGTCAGAAGAGCTAAAGAGCTTTACTTTTGAATGTCAATGAATACCAAAATGGAGGTTGCCTCTTCTATCAATATTGAACAACCTTGTTTCCTTGGAATACTCCTCGCGGATAGGAAGTACTTTTAGGCCTTTTCCGTGTTTGAATAAACACAACTCGCAACGCGTTGTGAGCAAGCATGAGTTCTTTACTTTACTTTAATCGGCGATTGATCATAATTGTAGTAGGTGGTTCATTCTAGACAATTACTGAATAGAAAGTAGATAACTTTTTAGCATTTTAAACGAACTTGAGAGAAAAACGCCGGGATCCCCTGGAGTATGAAAGGGTAAAGCTTGATTTGGCATTTCTCAAGCCTGTGTGAATACAATTGTACATTTAATAATGTAATGATTTTAGAAGGAAAACTCTTTATTGATATTATTACATTCTGTCTCATTCGAGACATTGGTAATAACTACTGGGAAGGCAGTAATATGATTAGGATGATGCAGTAATTAAAGAAGTAATATCTCCTTGTTATACATATCTTTTATTAATTTTTAAAAAAAGTTGACTAACCAAACATTAATTTATGTAATTTTTAGACACTGAAGACGGCCCTGGAGGTCGAAACGTTTGTTATGTACAAAATATAATAAACAGTAGTAGAGACGAAGATCCAAATTACTTTCCTTTATTGGTAATAGTGCTAATTGAGCACATTCATACATTATTTACAAAAAATATAAATATACAAAGAAATAAAAGCTCAAGAAAAGAAAAAAAAAAAAAAAACATCTTAATCACATTCATACACTTATGTAATGATTTAATTTGTATTTCAGAGGTGTGTAATAGTCAACTATTTTTCTTTACGATGGGATGATAAATAATCAGTGTTTTCAGTTAAACATTTTTTTATTTTATTTTGAAAAGCCAACGTTTCGATCCCTACATGTGGATCTTCATAAGGGCTTCTGAGCCCAGAGTACAGAATCTCTCCTTTATTCTGTATTGGCTTTTATTCTTATTTCTTTGTATATTTACATTTTTTTGTAAATAATGTATGAATGTGCTCAATTAGCACTATTACCAATGTCTCGAATGAGAAAGACTGTAATAATATCAATAAAGAGTTTTCGAGAAAAAAAAAAATCTGTATTAAGTATTTAGGGCCGTATTTATGAACGTTCCTAAGGAACGCCTTACTAAAGGCTTCCTTAAAATGCACACCATTAGCTAACCTTAACACAATTTTCATTTTATAAACGTTCCTTTACGCTTTCCTATCTTAAGGAAGCCTTAGATCCTTAGGTGTTCCTTTAAATTTGATCTGTTTTCCTTCCTTAGTGCTAAGGTAGGTGATTAGCTACCTTTAGCTTCTCCTTAACTATTTAATAATAGACATAGAAACAGAAAACAAATATCAGGACTTAAATACTTATTAAAAAGAACCGTTTATTAAGAACAAAAACACTTTTTGGAATTTTTACTTTATTTATATGAGGTATAAACAACAAAGGCGGTGATCTATTATTGCACTTTTTAAGGAAAATAAAAATTTTAATCTTGGTGAATTATTTTTCTTTTTCCTCCTTTATATATTTATCAAATATTTTCATATTTAGCCATTCTTATTAACAATGAGAGACAGATAATATCTTCATATAAGCAAAATGAAAACAAAACTAAGAATAAATGATTTTAACTCATTTTGGTATTAATAATTTTTTATTGCTTTATGATGTTTCTCGTGTATATATTTTTTTTCCCATATTTATTTTTTAATTCGTTCCCCGTTAATTCGTTTCCAAAAGTTTATATATTAATCGATCTTAAGTACGATAAAATATATTGTTTGCCTATCAGAGTTGTTTCATTAAAATAAAATGAAAAATGCAAATATTTTTTATTTTTAAAATGAGGAAAGAATAGATTATTTAATATCAAACAAAAAACTTATGTTTTTTGGCGCCCGTACTTTTTTGGGAAAGGTAGAAATAAATCGGGACTAAGTTTCTTCTGGAATAAGGTTCTGTTGAAAGCAATACAATGAGTGAGGTAGATGATTAGGTCATCTTAAATGATCCATGTGGTGGAGGGGACAAAGAGAAATAGCCCATGGTACATAGGGGAAAGCCCCAAAGCCATCAAAGCCACCATGATGAAATTAATAAGTCCTCTCGGGAAATAAGGAGCTTGTCACCGTTGGACATTTCATAAAGAAGATATATTGAGCTACGAGTGTGACTTACCTGGACCCGCTAAATAAGGAACTCCACCAGATCCAATAAGATAAAATTGACCAGCTTGTTGATAAATTTTTTATATCATATATTTTGGGGGAAAATTTACTGGTTACTTCTTGATTTAATATTTAATAAACTTCCATTTCTCCTGTTAAAGAACCTATCGGTTAGCAGCAATTACGATGGTAGATAGATTAGAGTTAATAAGTTTGAACAAATATTTTTAAGTGGACTTGAAAGTTCAATTTTTTTTTAATTCTAAGATCTCAATCAGGTCTTTGAATTTCAATATCAGTTACAATTTTTTTAGTATTTTTATTTTTAGACATTTTATAATCTAATGCAGATGTACAAAACAAAGTCAGGTTATTTACACCATTTATAAATCAAGAACCGGAGGACCGATTTTTATATGATCTTTGATTTTTTGGGATTTATCTTCAACCCGAATATATGATTAAAGTTTCAAACTAGTCAAAATTGGGGAGGGGTGTAGCGATTAGATAAATATTAAACATCGAAAATGGGTAGATAAGGGGGCGATATTTATTAACTTTTTACCATTTAACTGATTTCGACGATCTTTGAAACACATGTCGTTCTCCTGCTTTAAATTTTTGGTCACTTATAAGAGTTAATTAGAAGTATAAGAAGGTTAATTCCAAATAAATGTTATCACAAATACGTTTCGGGTGGGTGAGGGAGAGAGAATTATTAATTTTTTAACGGTTTATCTGATTACAACGACATTTGACACACTGGTTATTAAGACACTGATTTATTTAAACTTATCAATGTAAGGTGGCGGGATGGCCGAGTGGGCAAACGCGTTAGAAAATACGTAGAATACGAAAAATAGCAAGTTAAAAACCCGGAGCCAGGGGACATTTAATAATATCCGGCATTATATAGCCTAAAGGGCGAGTAAGGAGAGGAGCCAAATATATAAAAAAAAAAACAAAAAAAACTTATCAATGTAATGAAATACACTTCGATCTCATTACAACTCAAAAGAGATGTTCGAATAGGCGATAATTAAGATGTTTTTTATAACTTAAGAACTTAATAAATAAGTTCTTATATATGAGAAGTTTTAGGCCAAATCTTCCTATATAAATAATGAAGGTAATTTGTTGACCGTAGAAGAATATGAGATGGAAATGGTTGGGGGTGCGGTCAAATGAAAACACTATATTTGTAATAACACCTGCCTGCGGCAGTCGATCTTTAACGGTTCACTCGACAGCCCTGAAGAAGACCTGAATATCGGGTCGAAACGTCGGCACAATATATATGTTATTACACATATAGTGTTTTCATTTGACCGCACCCCCAACCATATCTATCTCATATTCCTATATAAATACATTAGTTCCAAATGTAACAAGTGTGCAGCTATTTATTCCTGCTTTAAATTTCTATGTCTTGACACTACTGGTGGGGAGAATTTGTCGCGTGGGCCTTTCTGTGGTCTTAAATGCCTGCGTTAAGTTTGCCGCAATAGAAATAAATATTAACGAACGACAATATTAACGAAGGTGGGAATCGAACCACCACGTCTTCAGATTTTTTTTAGTCGGATATGAACATAAGTACTATAACTATATATAATCATATAAATGAAATATATGATTCTGATGAAGATGAGGTAACGAAATAGTAACGAGTAACGTTGAATTCTCAATTATTCTTTTTTTATTAATGAATCATAAAATCTTCAAACAGAACTTTTGATTTTGAAGGTATTCACCAATACCACATTCCTCAAGAATGTTTAGAATAGCTTTAAGTGCCGTGACAGTACGGCTTTTTAGGGTCGATGAAAAAGAGGGACAAAATGAGACATAATTGATTAATAAAACAACTCTATAGAAACTTTGTGAACTTTAAGAGGGTCCTCGGGGTTGTAAGGGGGATGCGAGGGTGGTCGTAACAAAAGGCATTGTTATAGGAATGAAAACTGAGAATGGAAGACATCTAATCCACAATAGGGTTAGTATTGGTTATATAAAGCACCTGTTTCTATTCGTGCAGGAGTTACATCTTGAAAGTCTTGGTAAGTACAGTATAGCTAGGGCAAGCATCACAACCAGGAACGGTGGAAAGAATTATAAAACGTGAAAAATATCACTTGAAAGAAAGGTAATAATAATCTTCGAATGAAGAAGGTGCAGTAATTTAATCAAGTATGATAACATAATTTAATAATAATAGGTACTAAATGTGTATCCTCATCTACAGTTACATATCAAAATCACGTATATTCTTTGAGTTTTTAAACTTTATTTTTAAGTAATAATATATGATAGTAGTGGTAGCAGTGTTGATAGTAACAGGTGCAACTCAACCTATATCAGGCCTTCCTCGGAGGCTGCTGTGGACCAGCCACAGAGTAAACTAGGAAAAACAAACAGATCATGACTAGCCATGTAAACCTTGTCACACTAAAAAAACAAAAAACAAAAAGCAAACTGAAACACGCGACACGGGTCTTTTTATCCGATTTTATTCGCGGGATTAGAACGCCCGTTTAATCTTTTTTTTTATTCAAAACTGTTCTACGAAAAAATATTTTAAAAATCCATTTTTCAAGTTAATGCGCAGTTGTGATGAATGAATTAATACATGAAACATAGAAGGAAAAAAATAAAATGAAATTAATGATAGAAAAAGACAGTGGGCAAAATAAACAAGTAGGATGAAACAAAAATTAAAATAAAAATAAAATGAACATCATAAATGCAACCGCACCCTAGTGAAAAAGATTTGCGATTCAAATTTAATAACTCTTAATTAAATAATGATAAATGAATAATTATATATGAGTGCGGGGTTTCCTTTAATAGTGAGAATTGAGAAATAAAAAATATAGGAAGCGGGGAGGGTCAGATGAAACGCGTGTCCCTTCAGGAACAGAATTATTGGCAATCCAATTTTGCTCTCAATGATCCATGGATAGAACACACAAGCTATAAATTCATAAAATAAGACACCTGTCATCCAGCCAGACTCAGAGTTCCATAAACCACCCCCAGATGGCACACTATTTGCTATTTCTGGCAGTTGTTGACATCGATGTCAACTATTGAAATAATGGATTAATATCTGTTCTAATAGTTGACACCTACATTTAAGCCTTAAGACATATGACATCAAATGATTCTCATGAGCTTAATGAGTACCATAAAAGTAATTAAAACATAATTGAACATAAATAAACCAACTAAAAAGCTTATTTAACTTGACTTTCACCTTATTGAAACAGGCTAGCAGAAACCAAGTTTTCAGGCCACTAGAAAATTTTCCATTATAACCTCACACAAATAAGCTTGAGTTTTCATCAAACTAATGTCGATGGCAGCACAGCTTGAACCAAAATAATCAACCCTGAATCTTATTATTTACACTTTTTGTACAAAATGTCAACTATTGGAGCACTGTTAACTTATGGTACAGTTACCCTATATATATATATATATATATATATATATATATATATATATATATATATATACATATATATATATATATATTATACAATTAATTTTTAATTTCGATTGGTCAGAAAGCTCTACAGGTAAGGATATTTAATCAGTCAGACCATACTATCTTCTCAAGATAGCCCTGACTCAAGATGTACCAAATAAACTATTGGTAAAGCTATCTCTTTGCTTCTTCTGGGCGTGGCCTATTTCGTAAAGTTCTGTGGCTGTAATAGAGGCTTATTCCCATCGCCTCTTTGCCGTGATCAGCTTCATTAAATCCCAGCTTTCAACTCCGCTCGCTACGCTCGCTCTTCTGAGATCGACCCAAAAGGGGGGGCCTAAGTAAACGGCGCCATAATGGCCACGCCTAGAAGTTGTATAGCAACAGTAGTACTAAACTATTTTATTGAAAATAAAGTGAAGAAAGGATACAGATAAACATTAATTTTATGCGGCCTGAGAGGTAAGAAAGAAAACTCCATACTTATAAATATTCTTTTATCGTATTTAATCAAGCATTTTAGAATTTCGGCCCCTGATTCTCAAAAATTTCCTATTGCGCCAAATCAAAAATAACCTGAAGATTACTGAACCGATCTCGACGCCTTTTTTTTCGAAAAGCCACTTCACGACTATATGTTCAAAGCTTCGACTAGCTTTATTAGGCCAACATAATGGATTTTTTTTTTTGGATGTGGGTTATCAGAAATGTTCCAGAAAATAAATCACATTTTTTTTTTTTTTTTAATGCTATATTAATAAATCTATTTCACTGATATGAGATAGTTATTAGCTTTATTTTTATCGCAAAAAAAAAATGAATATAAGCCTAGCGAGCAGTCATACTGTTAACATAAGATAAATGAAAGGTGAAAATATAATCTTCGAAAACGATAAATACAGCGATGAAATATAGGAATTAGATGGGATGTGGCTGAGCTAACGGTTGACTTGTTCAATCTACTCAGCTGTACCTTATTCAGTTTTAGAACAAAGCTCCTTTGTTCTCTGCTAGGACCTTTGTCTTATACGGAACATTAGCTTTAAATTTGACGAGAAAGAAATGCCATTCCAGAAGGCAGGAAAATTGATAACTCCAATTGAATTAATAAAAATAAATAAATGGATTAGATTTCCTAAAAAAAAAAGCTTAGCCAATAAAATTATTAAAATATATATTCCTAATCACATTAATAATCAGATAATATGCCTAGAACTAGATCAAAAATAAACAAATAGAAAGAGAAATACTTTATTGAGAAGTATTGCTGCCCTACTTTATAGGCTTGCTGGTAACACTAATAAAAATCTGGTGCATGCGCGCAACACACAACTTTCACTTACCAACTTACTTAGATTAGAAATTGACGTGTTTTGCTAAATATCATTTCCCAAAGTCACACATTTTTCTACATTCATATCTTATTTTTGTTAATCGTTAAAGCCGTTTTTGAGTAAATTAAAAAAACCCCGTGAAAATGATACAAATATTAAGTAAAGTCCCCCCTCCCGTAGATCAATTTTGATGAAATTTTTACAGTCATATCTTGGGCATATAAATACACAAATACCAAGTTTGATCAAAATCGTTAAAACCGTTTTTGAGTAAATAAAAAAAACACGTGAAAATGATACAACATTTATTAAGTAAAGTCCCCCCTCCGGTTGATCAATTGTGATGAAATGTTGGTTATCACATCATTGGCATATAAATACATTAAATACCAAGTTTGATAAAAATGGTTAAAACCGTTTTTGAGTAAATAAAAAAAACATGTGAAAATGATACAAAATTTATTAAATAAAGTCCCCCCCTCCGGTTGATCAATTTTGATGAAATTTTTACAGTCATATTTCAGGCATATAAATAGATCAAATACTCAGTTTAATCAAAATCGTTAGAGCCGTTTTTGAGAAAATCGAAAAAAACTTTAAAAGTTATTAAATAAAGTACCCCCTCCCTTTGAGCAAATTTGATGAAATTTTTGCTGTCACATCACGGGCTTATACATACTCTAAATACCCACTTTCAGGTTCGCACGGTTTATAGTTTTTGAGCTAGTCTGTTCACACACACACACACAGACACACACACACACACAGACCATTTCGCGGGACTTGGTTATTTTGACTCAGGGGACCCCAAAACGTGTATTTCCGTTGAAAACCGGAAGTCAAAAATTTTCACGATCGCAATACTTCCACTTACTAAATATTTCATATATAGGTAAGTGAAAGTAAAAAATGAGACTTTGAAATAGCTTAGGTCTCTCAAAATATCTGTACATACCTAACCATTCAACTATAATTTGGCCATTAGGCAGAATCAAAATTTCTACAAATCGAAAAAGCACCTCTCACATTAACAGTCCAAAAAATACTCATAAACTCAGCACAAATGCATTTATAATTTAAAAAATTGACATTGTAACAAATACAATACGGATGAAATAATTCAACAACAAATAAAATTATCCACCGACTTTTGATGAAAAAAAAGTCTTGTATCCTAAATGTTTTGGACGTAAAATTTTATGAAGTTTGAGAACTATATTTCTGTTGATATGTCCTTTTTCCTCTTTGTGTTCCAATTCTGAATATAATGTAGCTTTGATCTTCTTCCACTTTACACATTTCCCGTCTTTTTCCATTTTCATAAGATAGAGGTATTTTATTGTTTAACCGTGATTGGTTAATTATGACCCATCGGTTAAATCTTAAGTTCAGAAAACAAAACTGGAACCAGACTCATCGTTGGCTGCACTTTGGCATTACCAGTCATACCGACCACGCAATTCCTCTGTCGCTTTTAATGTAACGTTTGTCATCCTCGTGCAGCTAGTTATTCATGTAAGCTTCTTAAGCAAGATTGTCTTTATCAACAATCCAAATGAATCAGGATCAGACAGAATGTGTTTAGATGCCTTGGAGTAATGTATTTTAAACTAGTTGATGTAGTAAGTACCTCTATTTCTTCTGCATTCATGTAATGTTAGGCAGTGACGGTTCCAAATGTTCCTTTTTTTTGGGAGGGGGGATTGGTCTATATAAAAAAAAATACTAGAAAAACATACATAAAGCCAAAAAACAGCGCATTTGTTGAGTTACAAAAATAAGAAATTTGTTAAATTACTTTATACATTAATATTACTAAGGAAGAATATTTTATAAGAATTAGATATTTATTCCAATTTATTTTTTATAAATATCGGGGGGGGGGGGGGGGGGGGTTGATCCCCCATATCCCTTCCTACCTCTGGGACCGTTCCTGATCTTTGGGTATAATGTACGAGTATTTCGCGGTATGCATATTCAATGGACGGTTAGACTGAACCATTAACCCTCCTTCTTTGAGTTGGACAGCTTCCTCGATTCTACGAATTCAACAAAGATTCGGAATCCACTAAAACGTTTCGGTCCTCCCCTCATTTATTATTTAGCTAACTTATATGCATAGGCGGATTAAACAGTGAACCGTCTCGTTAGGCTTGAGAGCTAAGGGTTACTACGGGTCCTAACCAAGGCTTTACAATTTATCTGAACTTGCATTTGAATTGGCAAGCCTCAGGAGTTAAAATATCCAGTAATTTACAAATTTTAAAAATTTAATTTATACTTATATTATAATGGGGTAAGAAAACAGTTATTTCTTAAACAATTACCATTTCTAGTTCTAGAAACAGAAACTTTTTAATAATGAACCCATGGTGACTAGAGTTTGCCATGGTAATTACAAATTTACTGGCATCTGGCGATTACATCGTACACTTTTAACTCAGATATCTTGACCAAAAAAATAGAGATGATATTCTTATTTTATTTTTCAAAATAGCTGATCAAGCTGAGTGGAAAAAAAAGGATGCATTTTTAAAAGCTAAAACATCCGAGCATGAGTAGTTTAAGTTTTAAAGAAATCAAATCCAAAAACTTAAATTTAACTTTTTCATTAATTCCTAAAAATTAACATGCATCTAAAGGTATCTAATTGTAAGTGGCAGTGACGTAATAACCATAAATATAACATCAATTCCATATTTATGACATCCAGCATGTGCTTTGACAAGGAGCAGTGAAAAATGGACTTGGACTGGTTTTGGAATACTTTTTTTTGTGACATGAAAACAAATATTTCATATATATTAAGAATAGGAGTCAGAGGAATTTTCTCATATTTAAAAACCGAAAGTGAAATTTTTTATTTATTTTTAATAAAAAACCTATTTCAAAATGGAATAATTCAAATATAATCATAAAAACCTGCAATATTTAATGTCATAATTCAAACTGCTTTATCCCTCTCTAAAGAAAATTAAAAAAATTTCACTTATCACGTTTTTATGAGAACAGTGGTTACAATCAAGTATATATAAATGAGCATTATAAAGAAGCATTATCGGCCTGTTAATCCAAGAATTGGGAAAGGGGTGATAATGAATAGTTAATTAATTAGAATTAATTATTTTTCTTCCTTCCTAAAACCTTTTCAATAACGCTAAGGAGAGGCTTTCGTTAATAAAAAAAGTAATCGTTCCAATTATTTTTAGCACTAAATTGTAAGGAGATATAGTCAATATTCTATAATTGATTTTTTAGGATTTATTAAGGGCCCAGTGGGTTGGGCAGTGGACTCTTAAAAATAACCATATCAGGTACGATTCCAACTGATGGTGAAAAATTTATTTTCATTCAAATAGTTTTGGGAACAACCGGGGGTTTGAGCATGGATGCTGATCACCATGCCACTTAATGTACCCCTCATATCAAGAAACATTATTTTCATGGGGAAAACTGAAACTCTCTTAAAGTATTGTAAGGAAATGCGTTAAAAAAAAAGTCATTCTCTGTTCACCCCATCATGTAATGGGACTTATACAGACATGATAATAACTCAGAAACCTATTTACGAAATCATTTCTGTAATTCTAAATTAAATATGTATTTTAAATTATATGTGTTTAAATTTGTGACTTCTCAAGAAAGTATTAAGTATAAGTCGGTAACGAAACACTACACCATCACTGCATAGTAAAAGAAAGTAAGCATTATACATGAATATTTAAATAAGTGGCTGGTTAGCAAGATAAAATAGAATCTGATATTTACCTTCTGAGTCCAGGTAGATACAAAGACTGAAGGTAAAATAAGGTAAGAGGTAGTGGTAGGGGGTAGTCTTTTATATTATTATCAGTTCTGTAAAGTAATCATTTATTGTCATCCTCTAGCATAGATACTCATATATTTGTTTTCTTTTAGCCCTGATGAAGATACACAAATTGGATCGAAAAGTTGGCTTTCGAAAATAAAAATGTTTTCAAAATGAAAATCCTGATTATCATTTCACCTATTTCAATAAATAGTTAATAAGCAGTTACCTAAAGAGGAATTTGGGGTGACTCGCCTCATAGATTTTTCGTTGAAAAAAAATGTATTGTACAATAGTTTTAACAATAAAAATAAGTCATTAGATTATCAATTTATTTAAATTTATTTATTTATTATTTTTTTTTTTTAAAAGGTAAGAAGATATATGATAAGACTGTTAAATCGAACAGGGAACAAAAGGTTTAGAAATAAGTTTCCCCACCATATTTTATCGAAAATAGTATTTAATTTATATTAATAAATATAAATTCACTAGTTACATTACAAATTATTTAAATTACAATACTAGTAGATTTACAGCTCATATGTATGATACCGATTATAAAGTTTACAGAACTACAAATAAAATCTTATACATAAATGAATGGTAGTTTTTCAGGTTATAAAGTAGAGTGGAGTAGCAGAGAAGGGAGCCAGGATGACCTTTCCATTCAACTTTTTCATTAGTCCCGGTGGCTGGATCAGGCCATGATGGATACATTCTGATCCGACGCTATGGAGATTTATGCACTCGATGTTTCCGAAATGTGATACTGTCACAATGCCAATCTAGCCACATCTCACAGAATAAACTTCGGCAGCAGTCAAATGGCTTGTTGGGAAAATCGCTACTACTAACTATTGGAACAATTTTTTTTTAAACTATTAGAAATAAACAAAAAAGTGTATAAGTTATGCCAACTAATAAAAAATATTCTTAATAATTTAACTAGCTGTTTTCTATGATTTTTTTTTTTAAACCGTCAGTGAACGAGGAGTTGGACAATATCGACCATACTATGCATCTTAATAGCGTTTTCTGACCAGTTTCTAAACAAAGAATGAACTGGTTTCCTACCTCAACATCTCTTTATCGAAATCTTGGACAGTCGAGTCATAGCCAGTGGCTGGAGAAGCTTTCCAGGCACCCCTGGAAAGACGCCAAACCCAACGGAATCCACCAATCTTTATCATCTTTAAGACCGGCATCTTGGTACAGTTCCAGGACCGTTGAATTCGTCCAAATTTACAAACCTGCTCTATAAAGACTTGACCAAATGCTCAGTGAGAGGTAAAATGTTGAAATCGTAGTATAATCTGGTTAAGACCATTGCCTAAGTTAAGTCAGCCTGAATTGATCGTAGAAGGGTGACTATGAAGTCCGATATTAATTTATTTGATGTAGTTTTGTTCAATAGCTTTTCAAGTTTACAGATATGTTGTTAATTAGAAACTAACTTTGAAACAAGATAAATAAAATAGGTGATTCGATTACGAAATGCCTGAGCAAGGCTACGACTTATCACATTTTATTCCTCTGCTAGTCCCTGTGGGTTTAGGTTGATTGATTACCAGGTTAACTAGGATTGAACATTGGAGGCTGAGCAAAGTTCCTTGCTCACTAAACTATTCAGTGATAATTATAAGATTTAGTAAAAAAGAAAGAAATAGATAAAATAATACAGAATTTTTAATCTACCAATATAAATATTATATCAACAATAACATAAGAGACTAGACATAGATGTTATTATTGATGAAAACTATTTGTAATTTGACTCTTTGGCCAATGAGAGCAGTCCTACCTCTTTGGACTCCAGTCTGGTTAGATGAGAGAGAAGTTTTTCTCTGCTTGAGCTGCACCTCATGTTACTAGTTTCTTAGTTGCGCATTAATTAATGAAATAACGTAATTATTTGTGCCCAACTGCTTGCAAGTAGTTATTTTTAGCGTTTGATAAGTTTATTATTATTTTGTTTTTATTCTATGCATGTTTTCTTTAAATTTTGCTTTGATCAGATATTTTTGTTTACTTGCTGTAGAGTAGTTTGTAGAATTATCTTTGTTTGCTTTTGTAAATATTATTTTTTATTAGTTACTTTTAATCTCTTTCTGCAGATGCAGATTCATTTTTACTTTTTTAATTCAGCAAATCATTTTTTTGTGTATAGTTATTTTATTTATTAAAGGTTTATTTTTTCATTGTATTTGTGATATTTATTGAGTGAACCTCACCAGAATCCCTTACACTATTATTAAATTTAGCCCTTTATTTTAGACATTTGATACCCTAAGATACACCAACTTTTGACTTCCTCTGAAAAGGGTCCCCGCCGTAAAAAGAATTAGTTGTAACTGTTTTTATTTCTAAATACATACCACATTCAATTTTAAAATTTAAAAGATATTTATTATTTTATAAAAAAAAAAAAAAAAAAAAAAAAAAAAAAAAAAAAAACTGATTTCAAGCAATCATTACAAAGAAATAAAAATATAATAAATGACATAAAATCATTAAAATAAAGACATAAAATCTAGTTTTTATAGAGATAATGTATCTCAATTGTATTTTTCATTTAACCAACGAATTGTTTAATGGGATAGATATAGTTTAGTGAGTGCTACAGGTAATCAAACCGACTTGATGTGGATAGCATCGCTAGATAAATAAAGTTTTTCCATGTCTCTCTCATTATATCTTGTTGCATGTTATTATTCATTAGATAATTATTTTAATATTATTTGAGATAAAATTTGCGAGCAGTGGAGGCTAAAAGGGCTATCCTTTCGGTTACATGCTGTTTATGCATATAGAAATCGATGTAGCCTCCGATACAGTTTATATTTGCAAGTGAGATTACGAAATAGTCATTTCAGAACGCATTTTTTCCCCCTCTTTTTCTTGGGTTCTATTATGTGTTATTACTGTCAACTAATCTATATTTGTTTAAGGAGTGATATAATTAGCATCGAAGGTAAGTGGTTTACAAAGCAAATTATAGCTTCCGACTCTGAGTGGCAGTTTCACCAATTAGCCAGGTGCCACAAGACACGGTTTGGAGATCAAGCAATTCCATTGTCTAACAGGCTTTCGGTGTACCTCACCCCTCTCTTGGACCCTCCTCTCTCAAATCCAACCTACAATTCCGCCCCCCCCCCCCCATCACTCACCCTTCCTAATCACGCTAATCAGCTACCTAATTCATTAAATAATTATAAATAATAAATAGACTTTTAAGGTGTGTTGCAACAAAATTTGGTTTATTTCAACGAGGATAACACCAAGTTAATACTGAGCTAGCCGCATCTTTTAAGGAGATTATAGATGCGTGGCAGTCGATGTGTGATGAGAGATAACCACCAAACTTGCAATTGCACCATCACAATACAATATATTTTCCAGGAATGCCCACATTACACATCAAGACATGATAATAAGAAAATGGAACTAGTTTTTAAATTTTTGAAATCAAATAACCTATGTCGGAAGTTTGAAATATCAGATCACTAGGTGTAAAATTGTAATAATTAAAATAACAATATTCATAATAAAGTAATAATAATAAAATCAAACAGGAAAAAATATTAATAAAAATAAGTTCACTTGTCGTTGATCAACAGTTCGGTTTTACCCCATTAAGCTCCAGCAAACAAACACCTAGTATGAATTCAAGGTAATAGATTTGAATATTGACACGAGTTCAAATCAGTAATCAAAATCGTTAACTAGTTTTTTGAAAAAAAGAATTAAAATATGTAAAATCAAAGGGCATAAAGTGGCACACCTGGTTAGTAAATTTAAACAAAAAATCTATAGCGCTCCATGGAAACACCCACCTTGACTGAGGAACCCTTAAACGTGTAATTATAATTATTAAAAAAAAAAAAAAAAAAATATATATATATATATATATATATATATATATATATATTCCCTGGTGCTTCTTCAACGCTCGTAAATCGAGATGATTTGATCGAAATCAAGCTCAACCAAGGGTAGTCCTAGAAAAAAATTTGGGGAGGATTGGTCGGTAGAAAAAAAATCATGTATAATAGCATAAAAACAGCACGCTTATATATCTAAAAAATACTAGAGATGTTAAATAAATAATAATAAATAAAATACTAGAGAGAGGCAATGAATTTATTTCAGTAATTGCCCCTGAGTTCGATGGCCAATTTGTACCCTTTATTATTTATTTCAAACAAGACTTATCATTTCTTGTTAAAGGACATCAGTTATAGAAATTGAAACTATAAGCTGTATATATTTATTGCCAATTTACGGTACCCAAAATGTGGGTGATGTCAAATTCAAGGTGTTAGCTAGTGCAATTAGCAAATCGTTAAACTAAATCTATTAGTTTCACATATAATATTTTATATGTAGTAACGTATTCTTACATATAAGAAACAAAGGCGACCAGTAAAGTCCTTTATCATTTAAATTCATTGTATTCCTCTGGATTATTTAAATATTGTCGCAGCTTATTTTTTTATCTCAGTTTCATCCCTTAGCACCTCAGAGTACAAAAATTGTATCTTTGGTCGTAAATCACTAATTTGGGTTTAGGTGTGGTGATTATGGATTATGTCAGGTCATTGTGAGTTTGTCTCAGATATTAACATATGGATTCATTGCTTCTTTCGTTGACTTAATGATTATATTTCAGTAAAAACATTTGATTCAAGGAAATTGCATTATATTTTGATTCGTAACAGATATTGAATTACTTCATCGCAGGGATTCTCAAGTGTCCTTTGATGATTAAGTGACTCGAGGATTAAAATATATGGAAATCTAGCCCACAAATATTTTTCAAATTATCTTTTTGTTATTATGTAGCCTATAAAGTATTCTTGGGATTTTAAAATAACAGAATAATGTATCTAAGGGTTAAATCATATCCCAAGATATAATATATGTTAAATTCAAGAAATTACGAGATACTCAAATTCGTTCAGTATACTGAGGAAATGATTTAATTTAGTGCGGTAGCGTCGCAGCCTGGAACAGTAATCAAACATGATTCGTTGAAAGAAAATACTATATTAAGGGGGGGACAGTAAATTAGGACAATTATGGGATTGTAAACAACTATGATTATTTAGTGATTGGTCAAGCAGGTGGAGGGATATTGGGTCAGATTGAAAACCAGCCCAAGTGGAAGGAATTTAGGAGTAGGATAAGGATCGATAACTAATAATACATGATTCGGCTTAGGCAATGTTGTCTGCTTCGCCAAATCAATAAGTGATTTAGTCACTAACTGAGTCCAGGAGACTAGATCGGGGATTTCGGCTACCGTCGCCCGGCAAAAGTAAATGCGAATGGAGTATACTAGATTTTCGCGGTGCCGGTTAAACGGCTTTCCTGATTAACCGATGGTTAAAAGAAAGTAAATGTGATTTTTTATTCACCTATCTGACTAGGCTGCTGTCGGAATAGTTGAATAATCGAAACTAAAAGGTCACAAAATATATTATAGAAAGTTTTTTTTTTGATACAGTTAATCTTTTCTAATTAATCTACGGAAATTGACAGTGTAACTAAATGTTTTATTATTGAACTGAATGCTTAATTTTAGAGAGCACAAACACGGTTTCTCTTAGACAAAATTTCAAAATTTATTAATGTAATGGTTACTATAAAAGTTTGTAAGTACTATGACACGTTCGATTAAGCCTGATTTCAAATATAATCATTCCATACATATGCATTTTTTAAATAATACATTTACATATAATTTTATTAATTATTAACATTCTAGTTAAAGCGTTGTGTTTATTAAGTCATGAAGTCCTTGAAGTACATGAGAGTGGCAGTAACATTTTCTCTTGTAAACTATATTAATGAATATATTTTCTTTGATAAATTGAAAAAAATATATATTATGTATTTATAACATTCTCAAAGAATTTTTTTTTTATTAGATTATTTTACTTTTAGAGATATTAAATCACATTTACAAGACAAATGAGGCGAAAATTCAGTTTAAAAAACGTTCGTATCATAAAATATATTTTCGATTTATCATAACTCATTTAAGATTAAGTTACTTAAGGTATGACAACCTTCTTGTGTAACCTAACATCCTAATTTCTTATAGCCTGCCTTATGTACTATCTGATAAATGATAATATGTCACCTAACTGTTTGTGATAAGGCAAGTGGTTTTTATTATACAGGAAATGGTTGGGGGTGCGGTCAAAATAAGCGATACAAATATGTGAGATTAACATATTTTTTATAACTGTAGCCGACGTTTCGACTCAATTTTTAGGTCATCATCAGGGCTCTTTGACGGTTGAATGTCGAAAGCCTAAAAATATCTAAATCTCACATATTTGTATCACTTATTTTGACCGCACCCCCAACCATTTCCTGTCCATTAATATCAACGGTCAATCATCTTCCACCATCTCTGTGATTTTTAGTTTTTTAAAGGAACTGTTTTTTACTTTTTTCTTGTCACTTTGTTTAAAATACATTTCTCATTCCTTTATTAACATTATTATTTGTGGATAATTATATTTATTTGGAAAATAAGTGTTTTTCTAATACATTTTATTCTCATCAGTGACAATATGTATTTTATTTATGATTTATACACCATTTTATCAGTTATCATGTAAGACCAGTTTTGGTATTATTTCATTTCTCTTTTAATAACGTATTTCAGTAATAAACTATAATTATGATTTACCTTTTAAAGTATCATCACAAAATTTTATATTTACGAAACTAGGCGTACAGGTTGTACAGGCAGGAGGAATAGTACTTAAGTACCAAGATAAGTCCAGCAATCCCCTAGATTTCTTGATCGATGTTATTAAAAGTATTAATAAACATCAGGATGGAGTAAATAAACGTCAAATAAAAAACCAATAAAGATTAATTGAATTAAACTAAAAACAAAAGTAATTAGACTTCTTTGTTAGCTACAATAACCACAATATTCCATTAACGAACCCAGTCTGAATATAATTGCACTAGCTACCCTCAAATTCCACCCATCGCTTTCCCCTAACGATTAATGAAAATAAAAGAGCAACACTGACCGAAAAACTTGGAATTGAATCGGGCAATTATTTACCCTCCCGCAGGCGGGCAACTAATGGATTCGTCAATATTTCAGCAAAGGGCTTCTTTGGTAGTGGGGCCACGTCCGTTGTGAACAGGTTTACCGATAGGAAAGTCTGCATCAATGGCTTTTAAATCATTAGATTATCTTGAAGCTCAGATGTTTCTTAGCTCTTGTTGTCTGTACAGGTCAGTTGTAGAAAGTACCGCTAAGCAGATTGAGCTAGAAACCATTTCGGAGTAGAAAAACCAAAGGCAGGCCGCTTTTGTATGAGGTAATAACGCAGAACAAGAAAGAATTGTGTACCGATAGAAGAGTAAACAATATTGAATCACTGACACACGGGTTTATATAATTTTACTTACGTAAAATTACTATACAAAAATGTCTAATGAACAATAAGAACTATAAGTAATAACAACGTTACAAAACTGTAACTAGCAGTGACAGAATAGTAACTCAAAAGTAACTGTATGCTTCGCTATTCCAGGCTAGACTAACCAATTAGTCGATCGCTTACTTAAATATGGTATGTACCACCCAGGAGGGGTCAGAATGATCCAAACACATGATCACGTACTAAAGATTGTAACTGTTCATGTAACCGGCAATTCTAGAACTGTGTACAACGCAACAAAAATAAACACCTGTTTTGGTTTATTCGTCACTATTACTTAGTTAATGGTACCGATATATTTGAGGCCACTTAAAAATTATTCGCGATGTTCGAAATTTCTGATTATGCAGTACCTTTTTTTCGTTTTAATTATTGAATTATTTTTTGTAATTTTTTTTAATGACCTTCTGTTTTTGTAACAATTAACTACTAAAGCTTACATATGTTAATAGAAATTCTAAATTATTCTATATTCTTATTCTGCTTTCTCTTTGACACCTTTCAGCTTAAAGGAGAATTAGTTATAAATACATAATTTAAGATTCTTTAAAACAACACAAAACTAGGGATTGTTTTTAATTTTATTCCCGTTCAACAAATTCTTTTTATCTTATATATTTATCTTCTATCCTTTATATATTTTCTCTTATTTGTTTGTTGTCTGTTTTTTCTCATTTAGCCCTGATGAGTACCTGAAATTCAGATCGAAACATTGGCATAATTAAATATTAGATACTTAAATATTAGTGTTATTCATTTTGACCGCACCCCCTAACTTTTCCATATACTCCATTTTTAGATACTACATTATGTCTCGTAAAAATAATGGATTATATTAAAAATAATGAATTATATTAAAAATAATCTCATCAAATTTCATTATTTTTTTTCAATTTAAATATGTGATCGTGAGTGTGTTTAAATTACCAGGTGAGCATAAAATGATGCATGGTACACATTGCCAAATATATAATTAACGTTATATACTACATATATATTAATAACGTTACATATGCCAAAATCCATGTATGAAATAATGTATTTAAAAAATTATTTCTGCATTAAAAGACAGTTGGAATGCAGAAAAAGTCCATAAACTTTCATAGGGCCTGCATTCAGGAGTAGTATATGTTGCACGTGAACGGTTAAATAAAATTTATTTATTGCACGTGTGGTGTCCGCTACAACTTTACGTTTTTGGAGAAAAAAAAACAACAAAAAAATAACTAAGCCAATACTGCTGCTGGGTAATTGGTGCATGGAGTTCGGAGTTAAAACCTGTCTGGGGGGGGGGGTATGGTGGGTAGGGGGGCAGGCGACATTTCTATTGGTAGACCTGACTGGCCATCCTGGCATTGCAGCGGTGCATTAAAAGCATCACCGCGAACCTTCGTTAAACCCTTTTGAAGTTTGTTCAGGTGGTAATTTCGGCAAGGACAGTTATGCAATTAGGTTTAATTTTCATTGATTTGTATTACTTGTTTACTGTTTAATTAATTGTCTCATTATTTTAGTGAATTGGCTGTTTTCATCATGATAGGCATGATAGCCGACCTATCGGTGATGGGTTTTGAATTCAGTCGGTGGATGGAGGTGTTAAGCTCAGATCAGTGGCGTTGGTCGTTCTCAATACGTCGGAATAGGGAGACATGACGATCTGAATACCAAACATTTTTATCTTAGTTCCTACCTCTAATCTGTTTGGAATAGCTCTCTTAATTACTTCAAGTATCCTGTCCGAAGCGGTGTTTCTCCACTAGTTCTGTCGTTTTCTGATAAAATAACAATGTCAACGGTAAACGCAAATAATAACAGCTTAATGGTCTAAGATTGGCATCCTATATCCAAACATCTCATCATCTTTTTTATTCAGTATAAAGCTTTTTTAAGATGAACAAAGAACACCTACCTTTCTTATGTTCTGATAGGTAATCTGACGTTCACGAAAATCGCATTGTCCTTTTCCTACAATTCTCAGACTCTTCTTTCTACTCCTTGTTTGATTTTGAAATACCGTTTTAATGCTTTTTAGAGAGATACATCCGCGGCGTCTGCTTTATTAAAGATTGGGAAAAACCGACTACATCCCAAACTTTCGGGATTTTCTTCTTCTTCCAAACATGTAGCAGCGAAATCTCTTTTGCTTTGGATCTTTTTTCCGTTTTTTTTTTAAAGCATTGTACCTGAAGAAAAAAATTGAAGACGGTTTCCCAATCCTCAAGTAATATCCATAAAAGGGTGTCCATTAACTTAGTCAGCAGTCATGTTTTTTTGACATGCAATATAGATCACATGGGATGTAAAAACAAAAAAGTGGAAGTAGACGAATAAAGAAAGTGAGTCTCGATATTTCACTTATCTTTATCCTGTTTTATAAATATGCTACAATAAGTGCGTCTTATTTGGAATTAATATTATGAGATTTTAGACCGTGTATGTATGGTATCAGAAACATGTATGGATGATTAATAGTCATGATTGATAAGGTTCTGGATCTGTAACTGGATGGAATCCAACTTTCCTAACGTTTGAGAAACCTTATGTTGATGCCAAATGCTAAAACTTGGAAAGATCGATACAAAAACGGAGGGGGGAGGGAGCGATTTTCACAAGCTAACACACCAGGTGTCATCTTCTCAGGAGCTCTGAAGAGGATCTTGAAGCTTGCTTTCGAGAGACTAAAGATACAAGATTAAGGCTGGCGAGCTGATGATTCGTTACTAATGAGAAGCGGTTGAGAGCAAAGCCTTCATAGCAAGGCCGGGCCAGCCCCATCGAGGAACTTACTCCTCATTTAAGGAGAACTTCCCACAATGATATATATATATATTTTTTTTTTTAACAGAGATAAATATAAAAAAAATTATAGTAAATGAGTAAATAAAATATTTTTAACAAAATACCAAATTAAATTAAATATAATCGGAAGATTCTAAAAGTCCCTTCGGAAAAAAACAAACATTGAAGCTAACATTAGTAAATTAAACTTGCTTAGCTTTTCGAGGTCTGCCATATTTAAAACCCGAAAAGCGCCCCCCCCCCCCCATTCCTCTTTCGTTATTTTTATTTTACGATCAATTATTGATAATTAATGTATTCTTTATACGAGCATTAAACGGTTTTAAACTGGGGCTTTAAATTATCTATAACACTGCAAATCGGCAACCACTGAATTCGTAACACTTATTGATAAAACAGTAGCTTGGCATTGCCGTTTGCGAAAAAGGGCGACATTCAAAATGAATAACATAAGTTTGGATTCATTTACACATACATCACATAATGTTACATCAATATATTTTTTGTTAAATTTATTAAGGGATCATAGCATATTTTATTCATTGTATATTGTTCCGGATTAAAATGGTTCAACATTGCTGGATATAAAAACTATGCAAACATATGTTGTAGAATTTTATTGTAAGAAAAAGTTATGTTGAAATGCGTTAATAAATTTGGCTTCATCGCACTTATTTTGATGAAAATGTCGTATAAATTCATTCGATATGCATCGAATCAATTGTAACATCTTAAATAAAAATTGTGGTATCAAGAGGATCAAGTTGATAGAATTTTTCTATCTCTGAGAAAACTGATTTCAAAAAACCTTTATCCACTATAAGGCGTACGTGTATCGTTACTTGTGAACTCAATGAGCAAACTATTGATCTAAGGGAATAGAAGAAGGGAATATTAAATATATATTACATTACCCTTATTCCATAGGAATAATATAATTTCATCAAAAATGTGACTTATTATCTCTATTCTTGGCCCTCTAATTAGATTCTTGATTTTCATTTGTTTTTAAGACCCTTTATATCTCATTATATATCCATTAAAAAAAAAGTTCTTGAATAATTTTGAAGTATTTGATGTAAAATGTATATAAATCTAACGATTTTATAGTAAATTATGAATTTATAGTAGATTAATTAAACCTTTAGGTAAAATATAATATATTCAAATTATCTTTATAACTATTACTTACTGCTAGGAATTAATTTTCTATAGATGTATTACCAGCTTACCTAAAAAAAAAAACAAAAAAAAATATTAAAGATACATCAACAAATAAAAAGTATTCTTATTACTAATTACACAAAGATGAGTGGTAATAATAAAAAATATATGTAATAGTAGGATAAAAATCCGGCATAAAAAAAGGGGTCTGTATAGATGGAAAATCGTTTTCCCGATATAAGTCAGATACAAGAGAGTACTTCGGCATGATATAAATCGTATTAACTATCAAGTATGTTCTCCTCACTTTCAAAAGCACTGAAATGTCGAGGAGAAAAAAATCAAGAAAGACAGTTCTGATAGACGGCTGCTATACCTATTCCGTTCTCAGCATCCTCGAGAGAAAATTTATTTTCCATGAAGGTAAATGACCAACAAAGAATTGCTAACAAAAACAGGTTAGAATATATCTTATGATATGAATGCGAGGAGATAAAGATGGGCGGGACTTGATAGCTCGAAGTAATCCATCAGTAATTCACATTATTTGGTAGTAGTAGCAAAGACCTACCGATGGCATTTTTACTTTTTACCCTTGATCGAAGTCCATTGGCTAAGTAGATATAATTAGGGGATAAGTAGAGAAGTGCCGAGATCTCCTAGAGTGTTTATTAAATCTTTGATTAATTTTTAATATTTTAAAAAAAAAAATTATTTTTTTATTTGATGTTGTTTAACGTCGCTTCGACTGCCGAGGCCATTAGCGACAACTGTTCTTCTTACATGTAGGACATTAATTTCGTGCTCCAGAGGTACTTCAGTATTTTTTCAATTCCATTGTTTACTTTGTATGGATCTGAAGTTGTAATGTTGAAGTCGCGGCTGGTTCCTTCCAGTATTTTTGAAACTGAAAAAGGTGTTCCACTGTAAGAGGGGTATTATCACAAAGTTGACAGGTAGGCCGGTGAAGTCCAATAAGCAGGTAGGTATGAGTCAGCTTAGTGTGACCAATTCCCAGCCTGGTTATGATGGCTGCTTCCTTTGGGGTTAAGTTCTTTGGTGGCAGCCAAGCATGGTTATCTTCTTTGATCAGGCGAAGGTGATTACGTGTATTTTGCCACTCTTCGTTCCATTTTTCCTTTACTTTGGTTTTCACCTGTTTTGCCCACTCGGAAGGAATTATTTTTACTTTACTTAGTTTTTAAACTACTTCAGTATGACTTATTTCAATATTTTAAAGGGGCATCATTAAAAAAACGTCGCTTTCCTAATTAATATTTTGTTTTATTATTTTGTTTTTCTTTTTTTTATTGATCCGATATTAACCGCAGTTAATGATTTCAATGAAAAATTAAAGAAATCCTGAAAGGAAAAAAAAAATGCATGAAAAAGCTTTTCTTTTAACAATTAGTTCCTAATAAGTAAGGCCCCTTAACAGATGTCTCCAAGGGGCCTTGTTAATTGGCGACCCTATCTCCTAGCCCCCCTACCTTCACTTCCCCCCCCCCCCCATCCCACCATCCTCAACCCAACAACTAAGCTAATAACAATAGTGATCACTCATGATACTATACTAAAGGAAACGTCACAAGTTCAGTACATAAAGGCTTATAACTAACAAAGCACCACAACAACTAACTTTACAAATTACCATCCCTCAGTTGATTGAAGACTTGCTAGAATTTGTAGTTAATGATTATTACAGGTAAAACATATAACTGATTCCAGCTTTTCTTTTCATTAACTTTTTATGGTTGAATAAAAAATTAATATCAGGAGAATAAAATATTTTCGAAAAATGGAATTCCTGATTGATTCCGCGCAGTACCAATCCTCTTAGAGATAAAAAAAAAAATTCACCCAAGACTATTTACATTCAGATTTTTCAGCTAAAAGTATTCATAAAGTAATGATACAATTTTAGGAAACTACGGACGAAATAAATTTTTTGAAATTTTAAAATGAAAAAATTTAAAAAAAAAAGTGGGAACATTCTTTAAAAATATTATTTGAAAAATCTAAAAGAAATATCAGAAGAAAAATAAACAAAAATGATTTCGTGTATCACCTAAAATTATACTTTGGAGTGATGTCCTGCCTAGTGTGATAGATGTTCAACCATCTATTCCCTATCTGATACCCAGGAATCACAAACGCTTAGAACTTGTTATTCGTTTAAGTTATTTGACAGACGTTCCTTAAGATCCTTTTCTGGAATATTGCTCTAATACCCAACACCAATTTAGAAATATCTTAAATATTTAAACAATTAATCATCGACTGTATAATCGGATTATGGATTATATTTAGGGCCTGCAGCTGATATGAAAGCCCTATTAAAAACTGAGCCGATAAACGCTTAAGCTATAACTAATTCATATTATAAAACCTTTGACGTGATGATTGAAGCATCTAAATTATGTAGTAAAGGTATTACAATAATGATTTTTTTGAAAATAAGATTTTAAGTATAAATAGAAATATAGGCTTTAAATTCCTATAAATCGAAATAACCAAATCTAACCAATTTATCTGAGAAGAGACTACCTCGAAAAATCGGAAACAACTAAAATTACATATTTACGTGAGGCAACTGCATGCAACAGGGAAATTAGAACGACTTTTCCACCAAAATAGACGAAACGGAAATTTAATTTGTAATATAATGCATTTTACTTATATTTTTCATGTCCTAGAAAATGGCTATAATTTTGATAATAATTTCTAAACCAATGTATAATTAAAAGATATTCAATACAAGGATGTACAAGACGCATGAAAATAGTGTTGATTAGGCTTAAATGGAAACTTTTCAAAAATTATTCATATAAAAAAAAAACTTTTATTTTGCTTATTTAAAAAAATATTGAACGGTTCCTCTTGTCGGGTGTAAACAAAACTTGATAAATACATAATTTTAGTAGGACAGCTAAAGATATTAGAAATAATATCTAAAATATCGAATGATAATAATGAAGAGTGACTAATATTTTTATTTTATTTTTTGGGACTGATTGATGAAAATTTATGCGTCTAAGATGATGAAAAATAAAGGTCCTTCATTTTCCAATCCCTCTTAAAGAGAAATATTCAATTTTCTCCAATAACCATCCGGTCAACTTCCGAATATTGGAAAACCCTGGAGTTTTCTTTGATTCGTCACCTAGGAGTAATCATACTTCCCAAATCAGAAACCTATTACTTGGTCGTTAAACTACGGTAATCGTCATCTCATTCCCCCTTCATTTATTCCATCCGCTTGGACTTGGGGTATATTTGGAGACGGAATTGGAGGGCATAGTAAATTATTTTATTTATTTCAACCCCCCCCCCCCAGTTCTCTAACTGGGATATCGAATTAAAGTAGCTTTATTCTGTCTCTCTTAGTGAAATACTTCCTGGGTCCCTCTTTCCATTCTCTAAGAAAAAAAAAAAAAAAAAAAAAAAAAAAAAAGAAAAAAACCCTCCCTATTTTGTAGATCTCCTAACCTTGTATCCTCTCCGTCCACTCTTTGAATAGCAGATATAGACCTAGCGACCTTTATTCCCTCTCTAAGAGGAATTGCTTCTTTTGGAAAATCCTTTATTATCCACGGTTTTCTCTTTTTAGAAGTTGAATACCTAGATAACCCTTTCAGTGTCATTTCAATTTTTCTCTTTTTTAGTATCTTTTTTAATAACCAGTTATATATTAACAGGGCAAAATAGAATACTTAAAAAGGCTTGATAACGATTAAAGTACCCTCAATTTACGTAGTACAATAGTAAGAAAGAAAGAAGGTAAATTTTATTCTGGGACATCTAGTCCCCTAAGAATAGAAATACATAATTAGATCCAGAGCCATTGTCTGGCTAGTTAAAAAAAAAATGTTTATATAGATTAAAAATAAAAGAAAACCTGAATAAAACAAACGATAGTATAAAAGAACATGTGAATACTGAATACAATAATTTGATTAGCTTCAAAACTTTTGAGCTTGAAATACGATTAAAAAATCAAATAAATATCCATTGCCATCCTTAAACAGTTCCTTAGATCACGTGATTGTATGTCCTCAAAAACCCGCCAGCTCCTAGTCTCCTCTCTCATATTCCCCCATTTTGACTATGGCTGCTTTGTATACGGGGGACTGTCTGGCGTGCATGAGATGAGGTTGAAGAGACTAATGAATTGCTTCATTAGATTCATCTTCGGTGTCCCAAGGCGCTCCCACGTCTCCAGTTGGTATCCTGGAGTTGAAGTGGCTCTACCCAGTTTTTCGACGGCAATATTTCCTAGGTGTGTATCTTTTCCGAGCCTATAGAAACAAGAAACCTCCTTATATCCTCAACTTGTTCACACCCTGCTCCTCTATACATTCTCCAAACACCAGATCCCAAATCTCTAACCTGTACATCCCTTTGTACCGAACTGCCTCCTTCTGGAATTCCTAACCTGTCTCTATCCGTAAAACTTCATTCCTCACTTCCTTTAAAACCCAATTATTTCTCCACCTTCTTAATCATCAATCTTCTGTAATTATGTAAAATAGTGAAACTAACATTGAGTATATATATATATATATATATATATATTTTTTTTTTTTTTTTATTCGATTTTTATTATAATTTTCCAAGCTCTAAATTTTAGGAGCTGAAAAATGTTTGTTTTGTTTGTGAAAAGTTCTTTTTCATAATGTCTTTATTTTGCTTCTGAGGTTTACTTATATTTTTATTTTTTTTATTTTATTCTTAAATCTTTTATCTATTCAACTAGCAAGACAAATGGCTCTGGAACTGACCATGTTTTGTTATTCTTAGGGGACTAGATGTCCCAGAATAAAATCAATTTCATTCTTTCTTTCTAAATATATAACTAATATTGATATAACTATTTTACATATTTCCGGAAGGTTGATGATTAAGGAGGTAGAGAAATTGAAAAAAAAAAAAAAAAAACGCCAAAAATTCAATTTGAAAAATAAACCGTGCAATTCATAATAATTTGTTATTTTCTGAAATCACAATAATTACAATAATACTAAAATCTGAAATCACAACTATAAAAAAAAAAAAAAAATTAAAAACTATTAAATTGCAACCCATGTGGTGTTATGGTGTTATGGTTGAGCGCGACGTAATGTTAGAAGTTCATTGACAATACTAATTAATTATAATTCCTCGAATAGATAAAAAGAAAAAAAATGAATGATTTTTTACGCGGATTCCATTAAATAAAAAAACTGAAACAAACATTCCCTAATACATATTTTTTTTAATCCAAAAGATTAATTAAAAAAATAAATTAAGAAATAACTAAAACACAATTAAAAAAAGATGACAACATAAAGAGAGAGAGTGAGAGATAGACTAACTTCTAAAAAGTGTAAATTAATATTTTATTTAATTAGTAAAGCAAAGGGGAACAAAGGGCTCAACCACCAATGAGGCGAAGCAAAGGATGAATTAATGAAGGAGTGTGCTTAGAACAAAGGTGCAAATTGCAGGTTTCAATAGAGGCTACATATTAAAAGGAAAAAAAGAAGACGAGGGAAGGAAAGCAATGAGGAAAAACAATAAGGCCTGAGGGATAAAGAACCAAAAAAGGTTCCATTATTTCTTTCACAAGAAAACAAAGAGTTATGCGTGAAAAAAATGCACAAAAAAAAAAAAATCAAAAGAAGCGGGCGAAAAAACAAATAACCCAATTTTATTTTAACTCGTGGTGAAAAAAAGCTATTAAACTTCTTTTCATCTTTTAAGTGTAGAAATCAGAAAATTTGTAGTCTATAAAGTATTTTTTTTAGTTTACTTAGACATTTCTATCAAGTTCAGCTAACTTATTTTGCTATATATTTATGATTGTTTTATTGACTGTACATGATAATTATCATAAATGCATTTGGAATATTATGAGTTTGAAGGGGTTTGTTCAAATCGTTTTATAGTTTTAATTTTAAATAATTTATCCATGACCGGGATTCGAACCCGGGTCTCTGCATAACCGTTGCTGTGCCCTTAAACGCTGAGCTACCAAGGGCTGAATCTACCCAACCATGTCAAACTTTTTTTATCATTATTTGTTGAACTATTTAGTTTATTATTTTTACTTTCACTTACCTATATATGAAATATATAAGTAAGTGGAAGTATTGCGATCGTGAAAAATTTCGACTTCCGGTTTTCAACGGAAATACACGTTTTGGGGTCCCCTGAGTCCAATTAACCAAGTCCCGCGAAATGGTCTGTGTGTGTGTGTGTGTGTGTGTGTGTGTGTGTGTGTGTGTGTGTGTGTGTGTGTGTGTTTGTGTGTGTGTGTGTGTGTGTGTGTGTGTGTGTGAGAACAGACTAGCTCGAAAACTATAAACCGTGCGAACCTGAAATTAGGTATTTAGTGTATGTATATGCCCGCGATGTGACAGCGAAAATTTCATCAAAATTGCTCAAAGGGAGGGGGTACTTTATTTAATAACTTTTTAAGTTTTTTTCGATTTTCTCAAAAACGGCTCTAACGATTTTGATTAAACTGAGTATTTCATCTATTTATATGCCCATGATATGACTATAAAAATTTCATCAAAATTGATCAACCGGAGGGGGGACTTTACTTAATAAATTTTGCATCATTTTCACGTGTTTTTTTTATTTACTCAAAATCGGCTTTAACGATTTTGATCAAACTGGGTATTTGATGTATGTATATGCCCGAGATATTACTGTAAAAATTTCATTAAAATTGATCAACCGGAGGGGGGACTTTACTTAATAAATTTTGCATAATTTTCACTTTTTTTTTTATTTACTCAAAATCGGCTTTAACGATTTTGATCAAACTGGATATTTGATGTATGTATATGCCCGAGATATTACTGTAAAAATTTCATCAAAATTTATTAACCGGAGGGGGGACTTTACTTAATAAATTTTGCATAATTTTCACGTTTTTTTTTTTTTTATTTACTCAAAATTGGCTTTAACGATTTTGATCAAACTGGGTATTTGATGTATGTATATGCCCGAGATATTACTGTAAAAATTTCATCAAAATTGATTAACCGGAGGGGGGACTTTACTTTATAAATGTCGTATCATTTTCACGTGTTGTTTTTATTTTCTCAAAAACGGCTCTAACGATTTTGATCAAACTGGGTATTTGACGTATGTATATGCCAAAGATGAGATAGCCCCAATTTAATCAAAATTGGTCAAACGGAAGGGCACTTTATTTCATAACTTTTTCTGAAATTTTTACATTTTTTTTCGATTTTCTCAAAAACGGCTTTAACGATTTTCATCAAATTCGTCATGTTTAATGAAAATTAGGTGTTCTTTAATATCAGGTAAGCTTTATCATTATTAAAATGTTCTGGGGGGCTTAAATGGGGTAGGGGCCTTTTTTGTTTGTTTGTTTTTGTTTCCTATGAAGTATCTTTGTTTTTGTTTATATGGAGAAATTAACTGTCTCTCATTACGCCTAAAAATAAGAAATGGCTAAATATGATATATGATAAAAACCAAGTAAACATATAGAGGAGAAAAAAAGAAAAATATTCAGTCAACTCATAAAACACGTTGAGCCCACGCATGCGTAGTACGCTTTAATGACAGATCATTGTTCCTAATTAAAGCCGTTCTGTTCATGGAATGGACGTCCGTTCATTTAATGGAAATTATTGGTTTCATGGTAACTAAATGAAATTTTCAAGAAGAACATAGAGAATTATAAAATCAGTCGACCTGGAGTATTATGCTTGCATTGCCGAATTATCTCAAGTAAAAACTTTTATTTAATAATAAAAGAATTAGTGTTTGTTATAGAGCAAATGAAAACAAAAATAAGAAATGAATGTGGAAAAATGTGTAACTGAGTGAGAAGTAGCATTAACACAACGCATTAATTTCTAATCTATGTTGGTAAGTGAAAGTTGTGTGTTGCGCGCACGCACCAGATTTTTTAATTTTAATTTAGTTTGTTTTAATTTTAAATTTTCAAAACGTTAGTTTGACTTGTTTAAAAATAAAAAAAAATAAATAGCTTTTCTTCTGGGTCTTTCTCATCTCACCCCGATATCGTCTAACATTAATGTAGTACATACTCTGCATGTAACGTTACCCTCATAGACACTCAATTTCAAAAGTACATTACTTATGCTTATGTCGTTGAAACTTAACCCACTTATCAAGAATCATTAAGCGATTATGGTAAGCCAAAAGGGTAAGTAGGGAATACAATCCCCACTAAGCGGAAAGTTTGTGGTGGGCCACTAGAATCGTGCTTCACCCTACATCTTTGTCACTTGAATATGGGCGGTACATAATGTCGCCGTAGGGAGCAAGGAATGACTAAGTTCATTCAGAACATGTATTCGTAACAACTTTCCTTATGATACATTGAAGATATAATTGTATACTTGAATGTTTATGAGTATATTCTAGAGGGCAACTCGATTATCATGGAATAAACTCAACACATTTAATATGTATCGATTAAAATTGAATAAGAAAAAAAATTTCAAGTTATTTACTGGGTAAAAAAACATAAAAATACAGAAGAAAGTTAGGCCTACATATAATTTGAAAAAAAAAATCGTAATACTCGCTTAGAGCTGAATTCTGAGACCACTGGCAACAATCTTCTATAAAGATAAGATATTACCAGAGGTCTTAAGAAAAGTTTCAAATGACTTTCCTTCAACTTAAAAAGTCCATCCCATCCTGTTGTAAATCATAACTCGCCTAAGTACTTTTTAAACTGCTAACATACAATATTCGTTCAAATTAGAAAAATATATATGTATATATTTAAAATATTTTTTCTGTATCATTATAACATCAGTGGAGCACTAAGGTTTTATAGTATTAACAATTATTTCAAGATATCTTAAACAGTAATACCAAAGAAAACTTCTTGTAGTAAATCCAGATGAGATTTTTAATTCAAACATGGATTTTAGCTCCCATACCTAATTCAGTTTATGTAGATTTAGATTTTTTTTTTTTAGATTTAGATTTATTTATTGTTTTTAAAGCACATGCCTTATAACAAGGAGTTGACAGAAACATACAATACATGAAATTACAATTTAATATGTACAATGTAAAGATACAGAAAAAGCACAATAAAAAAAATATACTTTTAATAATATACTAAAACAATACTGTATACTAAGAAATGAACCAAAAATAAACTATATAAGTACTTAATTATTAATTATCATTTTTTAAAATATTATTATTAAATTAATTAGTTACAATTTTTATTAGTGATATAAATTCATTTTATTGCTGAAGCTATTCGTTCAAGATAAATGATCTTATTTTAAGTGCTTGTTTAACATAACAGTATAAATGTATAATTCTATCGGGCGAGGACAGTAAGTTGACATTATCATCATCACACTAGGGCAAGTAATATTGGCGGACCGGATTATACATGGGGCATCTCAGCAGGAAGTGTTCTAAATTGTCAACATTTTTTAAGTTACAAATAAAACAAATTTGTTGCGGATTGATGCGATGCGATAAGTTATGCCGAACATTGTAAGTTTTATTAGATATAAATTACTTGCTCTTAGCTGCGAGTAAATTTGAATAACATTTATAGGTATTTTTTCGTCGATGAGTTCGTTGCTATGTTGGATATTTATGAATATTTCTTTGTATATTCGACAGTAGCGGGAATTTATCAGAGTGGCTTCGTCTTTTTTCCTTGTCCAATCAGAGAATCGGGTGAGGATTGCGGATAGATCGGTTTTTATTTTTATAGGATCGGAAAATAACAATGGATCAAACATTTTTATACATAATTCAGTTTATGTATAAAAACTATTAACAATTTTACATATTATTCAATACTTAAATTATTTACTAATTTTGATTTACATTACTTAATAATTATGCTTTATTTATACTTACATTACTTAATAATTACGATAATTATGATCATATATTTGGTTTACGGGAGTTATTATTAAAATTGATTCAGATTATTATAATAGGATTTATTTGATAATACGTTAATAATATAGTTTTAAAAATGTTATTTGTGCTGGATAAAAATAACATAAATCAATGATTGAAAAATTACAATCACATTATGTAACGTAATCATAATAAGTAACAAAAAAAGAAGCAGGTCCACAGGGGGCAACTGCCTCCCCCCACCCTTCCAACGAGTACCCAAAGTATTTTATAATTAATTGAGCTATAAATATAAACAACTAGTTTTTGAATATTTCTTTTTATTCCTTATTTTATATAATCAAGGTATATATATATATATATATATATATATATATATATATATATATATATATATTTTACTGGTATCTATGTACGTAGGTATATTATTTTTCTATATTTTCTTCTTCTATAAGTGTTTTTTATATAATTATTATTTTTGTTGTGATAAATCTTTACTGATTGAGGCTAAGCAGATATTAATCGTTTTGTTATGACCTTTATACTAACTTCAACTTTTACAATATCTTGTTCAACATTTCGGCAATTCACCCTATTATCAAGATGAACTTCTAGGTTTACACTATCAAAGGATGCTTGAAAATACTTTTTCAATTTCTTAAAAATTCTTTTCAGGGAAGACATTGGCGTGAATTGCCGAAACGTTGAAAAAAATATTATAAAAGTTGAGGTTAATAAAAGGATCATAACAAAACTTGACTTAACTAATTTAGTTTTTGGTTTTACCATAGCCTTATATAAAGCATGAATTAATCCATAGTTCATGCTACGGATGGGATATCGAAAGCCTAATATCGATATTCCCATTGATCAACTTGAAATATCGATACTATAGGGAGCGTATATTTTCATTTATATAAGAAATTTTTTTTTTAAACCTGTAATTTTGAAATATAAATATTGATTTTTGAACTCATAGGTGCGCATCTAAAAAGGTGTAATTTTCCTTTTTAAATTAATTAATGGCAATATGTAGCTTTTCATGGTAGCTTGTGATACCTAAAGTCTTTAAAGATTGTGCAGGTACAAATTTAACGGAAAATGCAGCTAACTTTGCGAATTCTGACTACCACTTTTAGGCATTACCATCTCCATCATAGATAGTGGTTGTAATTTCAACGGTATACGGAATTCATTTAGTTTAAGTGATGTGGTGTAAAATAAAAACTTTTTTTTTTTTTTACTTGAACCACTTTCAAAATATATTTTTTTAATTTTACCAGTGACAAGTTTGTAAATAATACCTAAACCCCACCCTTAAATCAACTCACCCCCCCCCCCCCTTTATAAGTAAGTGCCCTCCTCCTGGCTATCGCCCTATATAGGTGTAACTAAAGATTTATTTTTTACATGCAGATATATAGATCAATAAAGGAAACGTTTAAATATTACATATTTAAAATAGAAAAGAAAAACTGGCGCAATTTTCATCTGTTTTACAATCTAATGAGCAATTCATGTATAAATGGAACGCAATTATACACTTCTTAACAACAAGCTATTTAACTAATTATTTAAATTTATTCAAGGCAGCTTTTTTTAAGCCCTCGAGCAGTATTATAGAGTGTAATCCCGCAAACAGGCACTTGTCTAAAAACGAATTAGCTATTACTTTTAACACTTAGAACATAAAAGTCATGGAACAGTGATTAATCAAATCGATCATTGAAAAATACAAACTTCATAGCATTATTTTTCCACTCAATCCCTTGAGAAAAAATCCCGTCATACCGAAAAATGAATATTAAATTTCATGTTATTAAATTTATAAAAAAAAAAATATAATTTGGCAAATTCAAATTTATTTTAAATTCTAACCCAAATAATCGAATAGAATCTGTTAAAAAAAAAAAAAAAATTACTGTCCAATTTTCTTTGAGCATATTTTCGAAATGGATGTAATTGAAAGGTAACAAAACGCATTTTCGCTAATCTATTTCTAGAAATTACAGAAATATGATGTTTTATTTATGAAATATCATTGTATTTTCGAAATGAATGTAATTGAAGGGTAAAAAACGCATTTTTGCTAATCTATTTACATATTCAAATTTAGATTAAAAAAATAAATTTTTCAGAGGATTGATTCTGTTTATACTGAAAAGTGTCTTAGATAGGTTTCACAAAAATCTGAATACAAAAGTATAGAATTTTTTAATTTCATTTAATAAACAATTTCCCTGTTAGCCCTCATTCCATATAGGAAGGTTTCAGTCTGTTTCTACCTTGTAGCCCTGAAGATGCCTTAATAGGCGAAAATTTGGCATGTAATCTGCACGATTAAGTGAATTATTGAATTTGAGGCCTTGCATTCTATATCTCTAATTTCATTTAATTTAGTTTTAAACGATTGGTATTTATTACATGAGATGACAATATTAAGATAAAAAATTACATAATCTCTAAATTATTAAGGAGCATCTTACAAAATATATATGTATATATCGCATCCACTACAGTGTAATAGTGGGACTTATTTCACCTTTTGGGTTTTCACTTTATTAACCCATTTTGTCCAAGAAATGTGTTTATGCATCATTAATTTTAATGTTATTATGATATTATTGTTTTTATATCCGTTTTAATTAATGAATAAGGTTTCAACTTATTTTTTTTTAATTTCAAAGTATGTTTAAATTTTTTTAAAACATATTTTTGCGAACTTCAAACAGCCACTCTACATGAAATTTTAAAATTCCTCTCCTATTATTGGTGTTTCAAGAATATCATGAAAAATAAATTTTTAACAAATGTTGAAATATTTTTTATACCTAATCTTGATTAAAGGAAGGTAATAAAAAAAAAATTGGGACTAATTACATCCAAAAATCACTTTTACTCCTTGATGTCCCAGAGGTGATTTTCTGAAAAATAGGGTTCCTGAAGGATACAAATTTTTATATTCACAAATCATATATTTTTGACCTATAGTAACATAGAAATATAAAGAAAAATCAAAACTACAAAAATTTTCTACCTTGGGAAGAAATGGGTCAAGATATTCAGCATATATATCCTTAAAGAACATTCCATACAATAATATTGGTTGATTTTTACAGCTGAAACTGGGCAACAAATAGAATTTTAGAGGAACTGTTTGTATTGATTTTTTTTTTACTGAGATTTTTCTTTTTCACATACACCTTTTGGATTTAGAACGTATCTAAAAGATGAAATATATTTAAAATAATAAAGCTTTTTACAAGCATAGTTGGCCATTTTATAAAAGAGAAATGACTGAAAGCTAATATTTCTATGTCCCCTTAGAAGTAAATTAGACTTCCAAGTTTTTTAATCTAAACCTGCCCTAGTATTACTAGTAGAAACCCAGTATTACCCCCCCCCCCCCCTCGCCTCCTTTCATTAATTTCCCAAATGACGTTTGTAGTATTTAAGTCTATGCAAATCTGTTCCTTGTTTTTTTTTCTTCAATTATTAATGATGTATAAGGAATAATATTCAATATAAAAATATTTAACAATCATTGAGTGTTGTTTTATTTAAAATTTAAGATTCTCTACCGTCTTAAAATTAATGAAAAGCAAAACAAAACATTTTCAACGAAGCGAACAATAAATCTATAAAGGAATGGTGGTAAATAAATATACGGAAGGCTGGTGGGGGGGGTCGGTAAAAGTATAAGAATAAGAGGAAAATATAAAGAAAAGTGAATCAGAAAAGAAGAATTCCATCGGTATTTCCAACGAGTTTTCAGAAGTCTGGAAAATTCGGAGTGATGTGAGCGGTGTATAAGAGAAGGCAAGTACAAAATCCGAGTAAGAAGTTTTCCATACAGTGGAAAGTATGAAAAGCTTTTGTAGACCAGTTAGAACTAAGTCTCATAGCAAGGGACGGAGTTTCCACTTGTAATAACTTATCTAACTTATCGCCTAATGAAAACTTTATATGACCCTCTCGAAATTAATGAAGGCAACCAACTTGACCGTTCAGGAAAATAAGACCAGAATAACAATGAAATGAAAGAAATAGAGAAATATACAATCTTTCCAATTTACTAAGAACATTACATATATATATATATATATATATATATATATATATATATATATATATATATATATATATATATATATAGTAACTCTATTATGTTATCAAGTAAATACTAGATTATTATACTGCTTATTATTCATTCATCAAAAACTGTCACGAATACTGCGGATTATTCATACAGAATTTACCTGTCTTGGTAAAATGATTATGGTTTTAATACGAGAGGTTAAGTTATTTAAATTTTTATGAATTCCTTAATTCAGGTCCGACTTCGGAGACGAATGTGTCCCAAACTCATTTAGCTTCTGCTCCTATAGGATGGCTCTCGACCGGTACAATGACAAGCTCAGTAGTAGCATGGTTGTGTTCCGGTTATTCTGAAAATAAGATACTTTTGCACTTTAACGGATTTCGTCGAAAGTGGAATCCTAGGACAAGATTATGTGGATTTCTAAGATTAATGATAGATGGTATGAACCTATATTTTGCTTCAACTAACAGTATCATTAAAATTAGGAAGAATGTAAGCAAACGTACAAGTTTCGCGTACCAATACAGCCCCTACAAATGAAGTTAGAGGGTTTAAAATGTGAAAGTAAATTAAGCTTTTTTGAATCTCTAAATTCCCTGCTAATTGAATAAGAGAGTTATAAATTCGTCAGTAATTTGCGTTAGTGTATTAGACGTTCTTTTTGGGGGTACCCATTTTTCTAAATACCCTGCCGAATATATTAATTTCGTAAAAAAAGAAAAGAAAAAAAGGAATGTTCATAAACACAACGTCAGAAAACAATTCAACAGTTCAATGGATTTTATTATTCTATTCGATTATCTTAATACAACATAAGTTTGTAAAATAATCAAATTCTCTTTTCATCAATTTTCCCCAAACAGTAAATAAAATGGGGTAAGGGCTAAAAAGAGGAATTATTCTTAAATATTTCCTCTCTTAGGAGAAAATTATACGCCTTTACTTAAGTTTGCGAAAAGAGAAGTTTAATTCTCGACGATCCAAGCCTTAAAAGGATTTGAAGGATCATAAAGGGAAAGTGGGAGCTTAACAGAATAGGCGGGGGGAGATGGTAGAGGGTTAAAATAATTAGGGAGAGCACGAGAACGGACATCTCGAGGGACCGGCGTAATGAGGACAGCTAGGGAGGATTTAGGGCCAACATTCCTCCCCACAGCTCGCATCATTTTTCACTCAACGAAAGAGAAATGTACTCGGAAGGTAGAGAAAAGGGAACAGTAGTTACACGAGCAATTTCGATAAGCTTCTTAAATAAATCATAGAAATGAAAGGAGCGAGTCAGTCGGATAGTAAAAAACATCTCACGCGGACAGTTACCAGGTATATAGTCCAAAACTAGTAATAATTCGATCATACAATATAGGTGTAAGCAGTTCTTAGACAAGGATAAGCCCTAGATAATCAAAACCAAAGAAACCTTTAATCCCGTTAAGAACCATGTCACGCCCTTACGGGAAAGTGGATTACCAGCTCCGTGACAAGTCACGCATTGCCTATTATTCATAGCGATCAGACGAAATTTAATAGCGTATCGTAAAGGAAGATGTTGGGTTTAGCGCGAATAAACGGTTGGGATGGACGTAGACAGACGGCAAAGATATTAAGAGGAATCTAAGAAAAGAAGAACGTTGATCACTATAATCGATTCCGATAGCGTAGAACGGTCTGATGAGACTAGTCCTAACTGGGCATTACAGATAAATTAGTGGGCATTGGAAAATTGTACAGAAATTCCAAAATCTGAAATTTTCATGATTATATGATTAAATATACATAAATTATTATAAATATATAATAAATTATTATGATGATTAAATATACAGCTTGAAATACTGTAATTAAATTATTGACTGAAACGGAAAGGGGTGAAATGAATGGTAGGAAAATTGAGCTTTCTATCCTCGGCACATTCCAAGTTCCAGGCTTGGAAACTTTATATATATCTAATAGGCTTTTTATGAGATTTATTGGCATTTTATGAGATTGAAAAAAATGGCTAAAAATGTACCTAGGTTTTCAAAATCAATATGGGACCAAATCAGATTATGACTTGCACAAGGATAAGCAGTAACTGACAAAATAAATCAGGGAAACATCTTTAGTATATATATATATATATATATATATATATATATATATATATATATATATATATATATATATATATATATAATATTTATATACAACTGATTCTATTTTTAACGTACAATTTAAATGGCCCTATGAATATGAACCTATGAATATGGTCCTATGAATATGGTCCTATTTATGCATTAGAATATTTAAATTTTCTTAAAACCCTTACACAAACGCAATAAGATAACCATCTATGCTATTACAATATTGCCAGCTTGTGGAAGTAATATAAATTCCATCTTTGAATGTAACTAGCCTCCAGTTGAAATATGATAAATCGGATGAATTTATTGCGATTTTTTGTTGCGGCCGGTTTAAATATAAATCTTTGAGTCACTGTTATTTGTGCACATGATACCTATCTGTTTTTGTAATCTATTAACTTTTTATGATGATGATTTTCCATACTCAGTTCTGAATTCAGGACCATTTGGTTCATATTTTCTCAGGACCTGATTAGTATAATTATTAGTATCAAAACATTTGGATTATCTTCTACAATGTGACATTTGTAGCTATTTTTTTATATCCAAGGTCTGGTGCTTGAAATTTGCCAATTAGTTGGGATACTTCTCTTATCCGTTATATTTTGTAATGATAGTTAAAGGTATCTTGTTAAATAAGTGAAAGGCTTTTAGGAAATGAAAGCCATTAAGACAAAAAACTGTCAATTAGTTTCACCTCTACCCAGCAAGAAAGTAACAATCGCCCAGGGCATATTAGCAGGAGGAATAGAGAAATTAGATTTCCCTTTGCTTCAAAATTATTACTTTAAATTTTTAAAGTACATTTGGGAGTTCAGTACAAATTGATTTCTCTACACTTATATTTGTATTTATATATTTGGGATAGATTTTCTGGTGGTATTTATCTAAGGCAATGATTGGAAAAGTTCGAGTGGGGCGGGTTTTGTGTAAATAAAAAAACAGGGGATGGCTCATGGATTATATTTGTTTTCTCCGGATTAAAGTCGAAACTACTAGAAGCGATTGGCATTATATTTCAAATGGAAACTTTGCGACGGAATCGTAGCCATTGCTTATTAATTTTTCATCTATTTTATAAAACATTTTATTTTAAATTTTATGTAAAAAATATAATTACCCCAAACCATTTCCTCTTCATTACATCTACGGTCAACTATCCTCCACCATCGTGTATATATATATATATATATATATATATATATATATAACATTAATCAACTATTTAGGCACTCAAGTGATGGATGATGTATAATTAATACGAATGTATAAGAGCTAAAGAAGAAATTTTGGACAAGGTAAAATGAATAAATAAAAAATAATTATACATGAATAAAAATAATAAGATGGTATTAAATATTTCTTTATTACACCTGTTATAAATACTATTGATACATAACTTACAGAATTGAAAAAAAAAAATGACTTTATACCAAGGACCCAGGAACTTTTTCAAAAGAAATAATACCATAAAAATCAAGCTAATATTATTTTAATTTTTACTGGCCTGTGCCTAAATATTATATAAAATTAGTAAGTTTCATCACTTAAAATAATTTCTTTTCAATATGCAGTCCCTCAAAAATAAATTCAGAATACCTTTTTTCGTAGGTGGATATTTGGTTATTAGATTGCTGGCAGGTGTATATTTGAGAGGCTTCACAACTCGGGGAAGACTTGCTTCAGGATGTTAACAGGCCATGTTTATCAGAAAAACCATCTCCATAGAATTGGAGTGATGTACATCCCCATATGCCCTTTACGCTGTCAATTAGATACGATATTTGATCATCTCAAAAAATGTCTCCAGTTTAGAGGACTTCAATGCAAAACTTCAATTGCAGCAGAATAAGCGAAACATTAATAGGGAGGAGTTAAAATTTTGAATGATCCGATAAATTTTAATTCATAATTACATTTATTAATCTAATTTTTTTTTTTATGGTTCTTTATTCTATTACTAGTTATTAATGCTAATAATAAATTAGAGTATTTTAAGATTACTTATACGTACGGAATCAAATAATTATTATGAAATAGATGAAGTTTAGATAAACAGTTTAATATGCAACTTAAGACCATCGAAAATTTTAACATATTTGCAATATCCATAAAAATCTAACCTATAAAAATTGCATTAAGTGATCAATCGTAGATTTGGCTAGGATTCGGTCGGATAAATAAATTTATATATTATTTTAAGTGTGGTATATTAATTTTTTTTCTGTTCTCATTATAGAATTATTAGGGTAATATTCTTAAAAAAAGGTCTTTAAAATGCTCTAACTTAACAATATCACATAATACCTAATTAAAATAAAAGGTTCACAGCTCCATTTCTCTATAAAAAAATATTTGATCTCATTTTTCTTTCTGATAAGGAAAAAAAACCATGAAAACTAATTACTATCACTATGTTTGTGAAGATATTTGATAAAAAAAATAAGTTGTTGACTAAGAGGTTTCTTAATAAAATAAAAATGTGTTAACAACAATAAAAAAAAATCCTTCAAGAACAATAACTTTTTATTTATATAATTTAATGAAAACAAAAGAAAAAAATTCAAAAATAATTAAATTGTCCAATGACATCACTAGCAGAAGTTGCTGTAACTTTGATTCAAAGTTGACTGTGATTCAAAAACAACCTCGTTGGAAAACACAGTATTGAAAATGTAACAGTCTACACAGAATGTCTTCGCAACCAGCTTATCGATCTGTAACATGTACTTTACTTTATTGTAAAGTACTCGCACTACTTTTTTGTAAGCACTCGCGTGAGCCAGTCCACTCCTAATTACTCAATACCGGTATCAAACAAATCTAACTTGTGATTGGAAGTTTTTCAGACGGCAGAAATAGCGTAAGGCGACGAGGATCATAGCTTAATGATCAAACAGGTTAACTAATTTACTAGCTCACTGTCCACTGTTTACTAATTAAAAAAAATTGATTTCGCTTTACGCTCTAGCGTACTCGTTGATTGAGATTGGTTGATAGCGGCCATTATAAAAAGTCTATAAAGCCGTTACCATTCATTCTTAGTAGAAAAGATTTTGAATAATATTGAAGTTATAGGTTGATGGAGGTTGATGTAGGTAATTTTAAAGAAACTACCTAAGGCGATCATGAGCTTCAGGCAACTTGAGGTTGGAGTGTGTTCAAATATTGAAAAGGCGTTCATGAAAATGAGACTTTCCAAAAAGGAAAGACACTTTTCAAAATTCCATTGGTGGGAGGATTATGAAAAAATGAAGGGCACATCATCTTGGTGGTGTGGTTTCTGGAGTGAAATGCAGTCCATTTCTCTTGGTAGCAAATATTCAAAAGAATTTGAAAGAAGTACCAACTGATCAGATAAACATTGGAGGGATATTAGAAAATGGGTTGTATGTAGACAACCTACTTACTAGTGCGAAGGATAGTGAAGAGGGCAAGAGTTGATGAAGCAAGGCAAACAATGTCAAGTACAGCTTTCAACTTAAGAAAATGGCATTTTGAAATGTGCAAGATACCAAGGAAAATGAGTCTTCAGAATTCTGGATCATCGAAGAAAGTTGAAAGGATTATTAGTGCATTAGTGATATCATTTCACCAATTCCACTCTCTGGACAGGAAAAGAAGTTAGACATGCTTCATTGAAATTTCAAAAAGATTAGACTTTTTGTATATGTATCCCATATATAAGATTTGCCAGATTACAATTTAAATTTATAAATTATAAAGGTGGGAGTGTGTTATGTTAATATCTCATCATGTGGATTTTTTACAAGTGTAACTGTAATTTTGATTTGAATTTTCATCAAACAGATAAACTAAAAAGTTGAGTTTTGTATGCTCTAAAAATTACTGTAAGAAAAGGCATTGTAATCATTAGTTTCCTGAAATAATTTCCTTAATATTAGAATATTTAAAAACATTCGAAAAAGTTGCCAAGTAAGAATTAAAGTGAGGTTTTACTGTAAAAAGCAACCTAGTAAGGTGTTAATTATTCAACAGAGATTATTGATTTAATCTAAATGAATCATTCTAAAATAAAATATATAAATTTTATATACATACATATATACACTTTGAAGTGACTTGCTAATGCAATTATTAAAATAGCTAACTAGTATCATTCAATTGAATAATTAAACATTGCTAGATGTAATTATTAAATGCTAAAATTCATCAATTTATCCCCCTTATTAAACTTTAAATAAACTTAATAAAGTCCTACAAATTAAGTATTAAAATTAAGACTAATGAAAAAAAAAATTCTCTAGGAATAAGTTAAAGAACTGCAATGTCCTTATAAATAGCATAATAAACATAACTGATGCAAAAACAAAAATATATTTTACAGAATCAGATGGATTACAAATTTAACCTGTGGAAGGAAGTTTTTTAATATTCACAGGAGATAGTTTTCAAAATTGTTAAATTGGAAACTCAATGAGGCTATCAAACTTCAATTTGCTTAATATATAGTTTCAAACGATTCCGAGGAGTTTACAGGTAGTATGCAAATGTTAGTTCAATTGTTAACAATATAAACAAATAAATTTGTTACTGAAACTGAACTGCTGCAAAATAGGAATGAATTGTTCACAATAAGAAAGTAACCAATTTGGTTTAATTTCTAACATTAGCAATTAATGTTAAAAAGCCAAATTCGATTAGTGGGTTCAGAAGAGAATCACTTACACCAAAAGGAATAGTAGCATTTGAGATTTCTAATAAAATAAATTTGATTATTAAATTTTCAATAAACAAACTGTTCCATTGATATGTGTTTGTGCAATTGCTAGTACTTTTGTGAGTAATCTGGGTCTTTGATGATAAAAGACCAAATTTGGGCGAGGGATAAATGTAAGATATTAAGGTGTGAAAATTAATGGGAAGTGTCAATACCTTGATAAGGGACATACAGTAAGGTTTCAGAAGTGTAATGTTTACCTTTTAAATTCAATTTCCTTCATCAATGGCAACTGCAGAATTTCGTCTAGACAGGCTGGTAAAATTCTAATGAATGGGGTGGGGGGATTGAGGTATTCTGACTATTAAAGGCTCAACTTATGGTTTAAATAAAACTTATTGAAATTATAATATACTTAATACATATAGTAGATGAATTAGAATTTATTTAATTTTTAGCTTTTGTGTCTCATATCTTCTAGGGGGAGCACCCACCCTCCCTGGCCCCCCTGCTGACACCCACATCCTTTATACAAATTATTACTCCTAGAAGTACTACAACACACATTTTCAAATGAAGGTGGGGGTTTTTCCCAGGTGTCTTAAGTTCAGTCTGAGACTATTTCTAAAACTTACTTCTCATAAAACAACTAATTTACTATCATATTCCTATTCTATCTGATATACAACACAATAACCACTATTAGATTATAGTGAATAGATTGAAACACAAGCATGAGAATTCTGCCCTTTGCTGCAGATCATATCACCACTTTTATTTAAAAATTAATAAAGATCTAAAAAATATGTATCATGGTTTGTGCAGTAACAGAAAACAAATGGAATACATATGCTAGTCTTATACTTCTAGGTAACTTTTACTTACATCTATGCCTTTGATATATATAGAGTTAACTTATCAATAATGTAAATACAAATATTAATCCAAAAAAGAACAGGACATGAAATTGGAATTAAATAAGGAGAGTACTAATTAGATATGTTAAAAAAATATAGCTAAGCCAAAGAGGTGAAAACTGTTTCTCCCATTAAGTAAAACCATTAATCTCTATTTATTAATCAGATTACAGAACAATTATTTACTTAATAATTTATTATTATTATATTAATTATTTTATTAAGAATCAAAATAGTCTCTTCGAGCATTCTAAAAGAGATCTATTTTTGCAACTGTTCTCAAATCTTATCTCTAATATTTAAAATTACAATTAATATATGTCTAATGGTGCTGTTAATGAGGTTCCAAGATCTCAGTCCATAGTAATGCATGAGAAAAAGTAAATGTTTCTCAAACATAAGTAATTATCAACAGTTTGGGTAAATAATGATTATTTAATTTAGAGGTCAGTTAATTTAATGGTCAACTGTTTATTTTTACAATAGGATGATTGATTGTCAGGATTTTCTCAAATATTTTTTTGGAAAGCCAATTTTTAGACCCAAACATGTGCATCTTTGTCAGGGCTAAAATAAAGACAAATATATGAGCAACATGTAAATCTAACATCTATGCTAGAAGATGATGATTAATTGTCTACCATGTAATTCATAATTATAGATAATAACAATAAGAAGTAACAAAATAAAATATAAAATACAAAGGGAAAAAAATTGTCCCTCAGTCTCTGTATTACCCTGGACCCCACAAGGTAAATATCAGATTTAATTTTATCATTTTAACCAGCACATATTCAAATATTCACATATACTTTTATAATTTATCTCTTTTTTATATAATTATTAGATTTCTAAAGTACCCATGTTGGGTAAACATACCATCAGTTGGACTAGGTTTCCATTATTTTGTCACTTCTTATTGTACTATTTATAATTAATAACTACATGATAAACAATTATCATCTTCTAGCCTAGATACTTTGCTCATATATTTCATCATATACTACATGTTGCTCATATATTTGTCTTTATTGTAGCCCTGAAGAGGATGCATATGTTTGGGTCGAAACGTTGGCTTTCCAAATAAAAAATGTTTTGACTGAAAATGCTTACAATTAATCATCCAATCGTAATTATTATTTGAGTTTTATGCATTTGGGATAAGCTAAGATTATAAAAAACTTAAAAACAAGTAAGAAATATTTAAGGCATTACATTTTCGGAAGAAGTAATTTCTTCCCGTCGATAATACGCCCGCCAAATTTCATAATTAAATGTATTGGAAAATATTTCTACACATTACATAATGTTTTTTTAATTGGAATTGACAAGGCTTAAGGTTGAGGTTTTCTGTCAGATAAATTTGGGAGTAACTGGATGACCAAGTGGGGGGAGGTAATGGAGGAGGTTGCAAGTTTTACACTGAATTATACCAACAATTTACAAGCTCTTATAAAACAATGCGTTTTTTTAGTTTATTAAGAATAGCAACTGGAATATTATTTAAACTGATTAGAACAATAGAGAGAACTTAGATGTTTAATAGGATTTTGCGCAGAGATATCAATATTTTTTCGCGATATTAAGATCTATTTACATTGCTATACATACATATATAGAAATGAATATTCAGTTTCAGCAATATATCTCTATCCAAATAGAATCAGAACTATGTTTTTCAGGAGAACAAGACCTCGTTTTTTTTTTTTTTCAATTAAGACTAAAGCTTGCTGTAGCTAGAACTAAATCTCTGAACACTTAAAACATATACAACTTCTTATGAAAAAAGGCACGGTATTTTGTTTTTAAAGATTTAGATAATTTGTTTCTACCTATCAAAAACTTATATTGCCTGCTCCTATATAATAATAAAACGAGGTTGCATAATTAATTTGGATTTAACCTTTTTGTTGGTTAAAGACGTTACCTCTTATTAGGAAGTACTGCGATCTAAACAACCAAAAGTGTTATGTTTAGGGCATAGTAACTACCTAATTGCATTATTCGTTTAAAAATACAAAAAAAAATTGAAAAGCCAAAATAATTGAGGGGGGCTCATGACCCCGTGACCCACATCCCTGGATCCGCCTATATAGAGTAATCCATTATTTTAAAATCTTCTGTACGGAGATGGACAGTGGTAGTAGACTACGCATCTCATCAAAATTTGTGGAGTAGACGGATCTCTAGGTTGAGGAGATTTCAGAAATTTTTTTATGTTCGAATTTCATGTGAGATTCTGTTAACTTATCCTAATGGCGATAAAGAAAGCATAATACATTTCTACAGCTCAAACCCTATTTAAACTTCACTATGGAAGGAAGTTTGGAACTAAACGTCGCTTTGCTAATTGACAGCTAGGGCAGATTGCAACGTGCCAAATAGAACTGTTTACACAGTTAAGTGTTTTAATTGATCTTGGGATGAAAATAGAATAATAATCATCACCTGTTAATAATCATCCCAGGATTGATGAAGAAAATATAATTTATTGAGGTAGAAAATGTATATACACACTTACATATGAAATTTACGAACTTAAAAAAAAATAAACACTGAACATTACTAATAAACGAAACTTATTCCTCCTCATAATCACTAGATTGTAAAAACGACATCATTTTCTCTTAACATTAAGTATGTATTAATATACATAAATATTGTTTATGTTCGGTTTAAGATGGTAAACTGTATACTAACTGTTTTTTCATGAGCTTAGGAGTTGCATAACAATTTTAGAATTTTTGTGTAGAATTTGAGTCACTTGAAATGTTATAAACACAACCATCGATCATAGTGAAAATCATTTGGTTTGCTATTCCCCAAGTACCATGCTCGACTCGCACTTCACTTGGGATCTGATTCGCGATTGCTTAGTCCATATTGTCGTGCTGAGATTCAATTATTAATGATGATGCCTTTGCGAAAATAACATTTAATAGCCGACAAAATAACGTGAACGACGGAGGTTTATTTCCTCTCAAAACTTTGTTTTTTGCATCAATCAGACGCAACGGCACGGTAGTTGTCGACAAGAATATTGATCACTAATTTTGATTAACGAACGTAAGAATTTTCTTATATTCTCCTTAACTTCATCCGAACAATCAGATAAATTATTTTCTTGCACTAGTCTATCAAATGAACCATCGTTTCTGGTGCTTGGCTCAGTATTGCCCTAGATTTCGTACAGTAAAGAATTGGTTTTGAAATCTAAAACAACAATATCAAGATATAAGATATATAAGGAGCAGCCAGAAGCAGAAAAAACTAGGTATCAAAATAAATTACTAGAAATGTACGACTTATGATTAAAGAACGGAAAAACCGTTATTTTACAGATTTTAAAAAATGATGAAAATTTCTTTTATAACATGTTTGCACTTTTGGTTAAGATTAGTCAATGAACAACTCACTTTAGACTGGCACTTTAACAGGTGAAAAGGAGAATTCAAATGTTTAAGTAATAAGATGGTAATAGCAGAAGTAAATATATATAATAACCGAACCAGTTTTATTTTTTATCAACAATTCAAGTTAATCCTTAGCTTTGAAGTTTTGTTTTTTATTGAAATATTGATGTTTTTAGCCCTCAAAAAAAATATTTTTAAACTTACTTTTTCTTATTTTTCAACACTGCTCGTGACACTGAGGCGTTCAAGAGCGAAGCAACGTTTGGTTCCAAACTTCGTTCCAAAAATTTTACCGTGTAAACAGGTCTTAACAATAATCACCCCAAAGATATCTAAACACAAAAACACGTTCAGTCATCATAGACTCCCACTTCAGATGAAGAACCTTCTAGGCAAGGTGATTGTTATTCCGATTTTTATGTCACATGTTTGTTGTCTGTCTCCTAGAGATGTCAATGTTTTGTCTGCTACATTTAAGTTAGGTTTTTTTTTTTTTTTTTTTTTTTTTTTTTTTTTTTTTTTTTTTTTTTTTTTTTCAAACTAGAGAAAATAGCAACATAAAAGCATTGGGATGCGAGTTGTTTTAGTCCGAACATGCCATAGTATTTCCAAGAGAAACATTATTTGCTTAGTCAGCTATTTCCCCTTAGACGTCTACGTTTTCGGAAACCGATCAGAAGAATAATCTGCAAGGATAGAATGAGAGGGGGGCCCGGTGTGGCTGAACGGTAAAGCGCCATACTCCCATGCCGGAGCTGCGGGTTCGAGTCCCCCCTGGGTGGTGCTTTTCTTTCGTAGGAGAAGCATCACCCAGAGCCATGGGTGTTAGTATGGGCAGTATAGGGCTTCAGTAGAAGCCTTAAAGTCCCAAAAAAAAACAACAAAAAAAAACATGAATGCAGATACTCTTCCCCCTCCATACTCTTCCACATTTTATATAAACTATCAATCCATTTCAGCAACAGATTTCTGAATCATTAATTAATAACAACGAATTGGTTTTAGTATTTCACCATCGCGAAATAAAGATTAACGCCTCAACCTTAAATTAATTTCCTGCTTTATCAATAATTGCCCATTCTTCTGGCTATTCTCTCAGTTGAATCAAACTTGATTTATAGAATCAAGCACTTTCGGTGACCGTTAAGAATTTAATTTCTTGTAATTGTGGGGTTTTTAGCTATCGTCTATTTCAAGAAAGCTAATTATTTCTTTTTTCTGTGCCACCTTCTCAAGATTTTTCAAGTATTGTCTCTTTTAACTTATCTCAAGTAGAATTTAAGTTGTTTTAACCCTAGTCAAGAAACATTCCTCAACATTCGTTAATAACAAATGTTCTTAAATTTTATGTATTTGTATGGGTAAAATCGAAAATATATTTGGGAGGTATAAAATTGTGAAATAAAAATTTTTAATTTTCTGGCTTTGGTATGTTGCGTGAATATTCTATTAACTGCACATCGTTTTTGTCACCGCGAAATCTCCTACGTGACAAAAAAAATAATACTTATTTTAATTAGAGTCAATCTGTTGTCTAAATGTTCCGGCGAAAGTACTAACGTGTTCAAAATCGTTAATAAGGTTAAAACGGATAGCCGAAATTTGTTTTAAATATTAAATTGTTTATTTATAAATGAGTTCTAAGTTTCTCCTGTAAAACCATGTTTTTTACCAATAGGAGATAATGGAGGTAACGACAATAAGTTGTAGGAATATGACAAGGGACAAGATATTGTAATAAACAATACCACACCATAACTTTTCTTTTGTCCTCCAGCATACAGGGCATATACCTCTTTGGCACTAAACTTTATAACAATAGTTGAACATTACCTAGCATTGGAGTTTTTGAACTTTTGTTTTTGGCTGTCTAGCATGCACATTGTTCAAAAATATTTCTTTCATTCAATATACTTGTAGTACAGAGGGTAGTTCTTGTTTTAACTGTATTTATTTGCTGAAACGCTTTTGAATATTTTTTTTGTAGTTCTAAAATAATAATACATTTTGTTTAAAGAATATTGTAAATTTGGGGGGAAAAGATTAGATATTACATTTTATGAAGTTTATAAATATACTTTATGACTGGGCATCTCTTAAATAAGATATAATGTGGTCTATTTTAATTACATTTAAAGTGAATTATACAGAATAGTGTTGGTTTTATTTTACTACTGTAATTTATATTATGAAATTAGTGGCGGTGGAAAAAAACCTGGAGTTTTAGTCCCTTATTTGTAAACTGAACTTTGTTTTCTTTTCTCATGGTAGCAAAGAATCAATTCGCAAATGAAGAATATTAGATATTTTGCTAAAAAGGTAGGATCTTGTAATTTATTTAGTATGCAATATAAGCCATAATTTATTGGTGGAAATAGTTTGGTTTTCATAATTTTTATTTTCTTTGAACTTTATTAGATAATAAAAGTGTTATAGTTAAGGTAAATATTGTGCGTATGTACTATATGAAGCCACGCAATTACAAATTATAATTGATTGAAGAAAAAACACGTAAAACTTTATTATTTATTTAAAAATATAAAAATTGTAATTAATACGCACGGTTATACATTAAAATTTAACATTCGATACAATCATTATTTATGAATTTATTAAATTTTATGATTTAGTGTTGTTATGTTGAAAACACTGAGGCGTCACTTACAACTGAAATTCGGCCATTTCTTCGTTATCCTTCGGTTTGGACGCTTGGGGGTAAGTAAATTCTTATTTAAATGCATTATTAATAATTATTTCAATGTTTGCTAAAATTTTAGAAATCAGTAATGAATGCTACTGTACTTACATTAAGTTCTCTGTCATATTTGTGTTATCAAAATTTTCAGACTAGCGTTGGTTGAGTTGTGACTTTTTCTTCTTCTTTTTTTTTTCGATAAAAATACTTCAATCATTAATGAAGTAATTTAATTGATACTATAAATATGAATATATTTATAGTATTTAAAACGAGGATGAATAATTCTTCGTAAGTTCCCTATCTTACTTAACCTCTTCCCGATTTATTTAATTTAATACATCATATGTTACAAAAAAAAAGAAGGGATCTATCCATTAAAAATAAAAACAAATGGTATATACACCATGTATTGAAAATTGTATTTATAAATATTTCTTTTAAGTAATATAGCTAGCTCATTTAGATAGTATATTATTGTTGTTATCTTGAAATAACATTTATCAATTAAAAAATTTCTAATTACGGTTTTAATTTGCAGGTTGAATTGAATTATGCTTATAATTATTGAATTAATTTATCACTGAGCTGCACTTTCTGCTTACCGGCCTCACATTTTTTCTACATGCAAGGTTGTCATAGCATGGGAACTTCATTAACAGGTCATAAACCTACTAAAACAATAATTTGTATTTAATCACATAATTTTATAGTAACTTAATATATATAAAAACTTAATATTTTACAGAACCTTTTGAGCTTTTTAGTTTTTAATTATCATTATAACTTAATAATTATATTTCATTAGGTTCAATTAGTCATAAATATTAGGAACATTATGTTATGTACTCAATATTTGAATGCATGTAGAAATTTTATAAAAATACTTAAATTGAAGTTTGAGGTTAAACATTGAGTTAATAAACATGGGAGGAGGCCATTGTTGTGAGGATGACAAAGTACCCATTGTTGCCCAAAAGTAAACAAATAAACTTGTCAATCTTTCTACGCAGTTGATTTTGGAAATATTATTTTTTTCTAATTTAGAAAAATTATGGTGCAATATCAAAAATAAATAAGGTGAGTGTTGCAAATAGCCAATTGCTTGGTTATGTAAAATTGTTTAATTCAATTCTGAAATTTCTTTTTATCAAAGTAAAATACATGAATTCAAATGATTCAAGTTTTACGTTTTTATTAATTGTTATTGACATCAAATTACTACCTCATTATATCAATTTTTCATGCATGTCGAAATGTATATAATTACATATACAAAACCTGATTGATCTTATTTTAAAACCATTAATGTTTCAAAGCCAAGCACTGATAATACTATCAAATTTATCAATTAATATATTTTTTTTTTTTTGCTTCAAGACTTGTTAGTGCAAATCCTATTTTGATACCCATTAGTTAGTTATTCGTATTTTTACATGTAAGGATGGATGGATAACTTCTATTATTAATATTCTACATTATTATTTATTTTTATTATTTTAACAACTGTAAGCAATGTTTTATTGTATACATTTATTAATTATGAATATTCTAATTATACTCTCCTAAGAAACAGGATATATTCCCAGTAATGCTTACTTTCAACCACCAAAAACGTACGAAGCTCATAGCACATTTAATGAAGTTTTGTGATTGATAAGGTCATTTCTCGAACAGCTGCATCTGACCCTAAGGCATATTTTTTTATTCAGTTGGATTTATCGTAGATCCCCTCCTGTTGGCATAATCAGGCTCTTTAAAGTGATTACTCTTAATTGGGTAGTTGGATAATCCAGTAGGCAAGTGATGACTCTTGACCACATCACTTGCTTTCATATGGCCGTCAGACAAGACGACAGACTAACTGACGAACTTAAGGTTTTAATTTCCGCCTTTTTTTTTAGTGAATTTTCTCAATTCGTCTCTGGCATTAGTTTTAAAAATAAAAATAGTCCAAATGACTAAAACAGCAATATTTTTGGGTGGCCTGAATGAAATTCTCGTGTGTGCAAGTTCGACTTAAAAAATAATCAACTACATGCGTTAAATATGAATAAAACTGCATCCAATATTTCATCCATCAGTATCCCTATCGATATTATGAGCTCGGAATAATATAAAAGATAGCCTACAACAGCCTAATTCCTATATCTGTCTTCGAAAAAAAAAAAAAAAAAAAAAAAAAATCCGGGCCTTTAATTGTAATATAAACTCAACAGCAAAAAAAACCGGACACTCACATTATCCCTCATAATTCCAGTAAATTCTATTTGATTTTTAATTTGTGGTTAGGGTTACTTTCTTTATAGGTCACTTCAACAAAACCTACCAGAAATTAAAAAAAAAATTATTAATAAATGCGTACAATTTACAAAAATAAATTGTTTTCACTTTTTCAGAATCTCATAAGTATTCATTTTTTAAACTTTTATTAAAGGTGCGGCCTCCTAATATCTCGTATTGCCCCCTCTTGCACGGATAAGTGCTCTCATCCTGTTATTCATAGAAGAAATCAAATTTTGGATTAGTTCCTCTGGCACAGCATCCCATTCTTCTCAAAGAACAATTTTGAGCTCATTTACATTACTAGGGGATGGATGACGATTCCTAACACGTCTCCCTAAATTATCCCACAAGAGTTCTATTGGATTCATATCGGGAGATCGTGCAGGCCAGTCCAAAACTGAAATTCCCACCTGCTCTTTTCGGTGACTAAACTTGCAGTATGCGGGCGAGCATTATCCTGCATTAAAATGAATTGATCGCCAATAAATGGGGCGAATGGGAGAACAGCCTCGATGTGAACTTCCTCAATGTACCAGTGTGCAGTCAGTGTCCCATTTTCAATAAAAAACAGCTCAGTACGGGCGTGGAAGTTTTTCTTCCCCAAACTATACCTGATTGCCTTTAGAAAGGCTGTGACTCTCGCAGGGTGCATTGAGCAAATTGCTCCCTTGGTCTCTCCACTCTCTGTCACGAACGTCTGAGCGTTACAGACCAAACTGAGACTTATCGGTAAAAAAAACAGCACCCATTGCTCGAAAGACCAATTTAGATGCCTGCCAGCGAATAATCGGCGTTCACTCCTATGCCTTTCCAGGAGTAGGCACCCTACCTCAGGGCGCCTCGCTGCAAGCAATTGCTCCCTCAGTCTCCGCCGTACAGTATCTGTGCTAATATGGGTATTCACACCATTTCAAGTCTGTCCTGGACTTCGGAAGCAGTCAAATGACGATTTCTCAATACTGAGAGGGTAGGAATTTCAGTTTTGGACTGGCCTGCACGATCTCCCGAAATGAATCTAATAGAACATTTTTGGTATAATTTAGGAAAGCGTGTTAGGAATCGTCATCCACCCCCTAGTAATGTAAATGAGCTCAAAATTGTTCTTTGAGAAGAATGGGATGCTGTGCCAGAGGAACTAATCCAAAATTTGATTTCTTCTATGAATAACAGGATGAGAGCACTTATCCGTGCAACAGGGGGCAATACGAGATATTATGAGGCCGTACCTTTAATAAAAGTTTAAAAAATGAATACTTATGAGTTTCTGAAAAAGTGAAAAAATGTATTTTCGTACATAATACACAATTATTAATCCTTTTTTTTTTTTTTTTAATTTTTGGTAGGTTTTGTTGAAGTGACCTATAAATAAAGTAACCCTAACCACAAATTAAAAATCAAATAGAATTTACTGGAGTTATGAGGGATAATGTGAGTGTCCGGTTTTTTTTTTTTCTGTTGAGTTTATAAATTAATATGAGATATAACTAGAAAATAATTTCTCTGGAGATGAGGGGAGGGGATGAGGAAATTATACTGGAAATTAAGAAGCCAGCAGCACTTGACACCCTATGTAAGCAGAGGAAAAAATCACTTCTTTATCACATTTTAATATGTAATTTTATGATTTTTTATTTGAAAAATGCGAGCATATATAATAAAATATTATATATAGGCCATTGAAAACTTGTATTCAATTGACAGATAGTTTTGAACAATGCCAACAAAACCATCGATATGGGGGAAATATCTAATCGGGTACTAAAGGATTACTTGGGCTTGGTTACATAGATTGTTCCCTTAAACCAAGTATAACATAGTAATCTACCCAATTATTGTCAATTATCGTTTATGTGCACAGGGATAGGAGTTGAGCCCGATACTACATTTGCATTCTGCGCCTAGGGCAGAACGTCCATGCATAAATTATTAACTTCTAGGTATATCGTCTTTAGAGCGGCCCTTCAGGTTTAGTGATATTTTTTGTACTTAAAAATATATTTGAATAAAGAAAATGATTGATTATAAGAGGTGAAGTATTAAGTAAAAATGAAAAGGTAAAAATACAAAAAGTTTACATTTTTTTAATATTTCGAGGCCCCCTCCACCACGAAATTTAAAATTGCTATATTAAAAAAAAAAACATGATAAAATAATAACAGACCCTCACATAAAAAAAAAAATCGAATTGTTTTTAAAAAAAACCGCCCTACACTACATATTAAAAGCTTCTCATACTTGAGTATTACAATATGGTAGATACCATCCCCTCATCCTAACTTTAAAATAAAAGATAACTTGTGAAACAATATTTAGGAAGGGTATAGAAGTGATTGAATTAGACTTGGTAAACATTGATATTGAAATAGAAATAGTTGAATTTGGCTTGAAAAACGTTGAATTCGACTTCCGCTTGACGACGTGTATAGATTCATCACTAAAGTGATTAGGCATGATTTAACTTGAAAAAAAATGCAAGTAATTAGCTTTAAGTAAAGCAAAGTAATGTATCAAGTAAAGCTTTTAATTTTTATACAAATGGAATAAAATTATCGTTAATTAAAAATCTATTATGATAAATAAGTACTGAAATCAGTTCTATTATTTTAATCCTTGCACAGTCTAAGAAGTTTTTAATTATTCAAACTTAATTATTGAAATAAAGTAACGACTGTTCATTACCTGTAATTAAGGCAAATGCTATAAATAAACACATTTTTAATCAGCGAAATTCGGACCTATTCGATATATATCTAATGTCCCTTAATAACTCGCACTACCAGAATTTATGTACTTTGCTTTTTCTTTATTTTCCGAAGAGGTAACTGTGTAAGGGAATGGAGGAATGAAAGAGATCGATGGAACTCTGGAGATCCTCCACATTTCCATAAAGCTTCGTCTTTAGCTTTTTGGAATCGAGCCAGCTCTGTTAGAAATCTAGAAAGTTTGCCAGTAGAAAATTTCTTCATGTATCTCGTTTAGATTGCCAGCAACCACTTAGAAATCAAGATATCCTTATGATACTGTGCCATATGATAAGCCAGAGAAAGACAATAAATGTTTCCAGGAAGATCCAAAGAAAAATTTGACTAGACGCATATAAACACTAGTAAAAATCCTTAAACATTTAAAATACAAACACTATTAAAACTAGTTGATTAGAACTGAAAAGATTGAGAGTGTCAAATACCTGAACTCTAATTTATTTTGCTCAATTATGCTATACCAGCTAAAAAAGGAAAAATAATGCCATCCATATGTCTATTATTCCCCTATTAATCTCATCAATCATTACTTATTTTACCAAATTGATTCTTATCTTTATAATTATGGTATATAAAAAATTCTTAGGATTCAACCTCAATAAGGATAAACGCTTATTCACGAATCAAGAACAAGTTTTTTTCACGTTTCGCCTGAAACTGTTGAGTAAAATTTGTGTCATTTATCTGAGAGGTTATTTTTTTGAATCGCAAACTCGACTAAAATTTCGCCTAAGCATGTCGCATCAAGGAGTTGTAAGACTTGGGCCTAAAAAATCATTTTTAAAACTTCCAAATTTGATAGCCTCAGTGATTATAAAAGATTACTGATTGCAGGACCATGATGCAATGTGTCATTTATCTGAGAGGTTATTATTTTGAATCGTAAACTCGACTAAAATTTCGCCCTTTAATCTGATCAATCATTACTTATCAAACCAAAATGAAATTTTTATAGAATTTATATTTATAGAATAATAACTATCAAAACATTAAGGCCCATAATAATATACCTATAATGTTCTCTTTATTTCTGAATGGTTGCTTATCCTACATCATTAGAAGATAGTTAGTTGCTCCGGTAGGAGCGATTTCCGGACTAAGCATGTCGCATCAAGAAGTTGTAAGACTTGGGCCTAACAAATCATTGTTAAAACTTCAAAACTTGATAGCCTCAGTGATTATAACAGATGACTGATTGCAGGACCATGATGCATTGTGTCATTTTTCTGAGAGGTTATTATTTTGAATCGCAAACTCGACTAAAATTTCGAGTCCAATATTGTTTATATCGCGCATGTTGAAATAAATCGATACCTGAGCGCTTAATTCAAAAATCGACATCATTTTCAAATTCAGTGCCTCAAATAACCTATGAGGGGACCCCAATATCGTTTATATCCCGTATGTTGAAATAAATCGATACCTGAGCGCTTAATTCAAAAATCGACATCATTTTCAAATTCAGTGCCTCAAATAACCTATGAGGGGACCCCAATATCGTTTATATCCCGTATGTTGAAATAAATCGATACCTGAGCGCGTAATCCAAAAATCGATATCATTTTCAAATTCAGCACCTCAAATAACCTAGGAGTGGACCCCAATATCGTTTATATCGCGAGTGTAAAATAAATCGATACCTGAGCGCGTAATCGAAAAATTAATATCATTTTCAAATTCAGAACCTCCAATTACCTATGAGTGGACCCCAATATCATTTATATCGCGTAACTTGAAATAAATCGATACCTGAACGCGTAATCGAAAAATCGATATCATTTTCAGAATCAGCACCCCAATTAACCAAGAAATCGACCCCAATATTGTAAATATCGGATAAGTTGCTATCGATACCTGAGCGAGTCTGAGGTTGTATATCGATATTTTTTTTATTATCAGCAGCCTTGATAATCTAATAATTAAGATCAATATAAGGTAATTTATTATACCATATAAGATTTCCATAAAAACGGTTAACCCAATGATGAACAACAATATGGAGAAATCCGATAAAAAAGCTAATAAATTCATCCTTAAATAATGAAAATCAAGCTTAGACTCTTATATTAGGTATCATTGTGATAAAGATCATATCAGGACTTTTATTTTCTGGCCCGAACTGTAAAAGTCATGATATAATTGGTATTTATTTATTAGAAATATAAAAGTCCTGACTTTTTTTCTCTTCCCCAGAAAATAAGAGTTAATTTCAAACCTTGATAGAATTTATATTTATAATATAATAACTAACAAAACATTAACACCCCTAATAAAATATAATGTCCTCTTTGTTTCTGAGAGGTTGCTTATCCTACATCATTGGAAGATTATAGAAGTAAGTTGCTCCGGTAAAAGCGATTTACGGACTAAGCATGTCGCATCAAGGATTTGTAAGACTTGGGCCTAACAAATCATCGTTAAAACTTCCAAACTTGATAGCCTCAATGATTATAACAGATGACTAATCGCAGGACCATGGTGCATTGTGTAATTTATGTGAGAATTTATTATCTTTAATCGTAAACTTGACTAAAATTCAGCCTTTTAGTCTGATCAATCGTTACTTATCAAATCAAAATAAAATTTTTTAAGAATTTATATTTTTAATATAATAACTATCAAAGAATCAAGACCCCTAGTACAGTCTTTCTTTGACTATCCTTCGCATTCTATGTATTTTTACTTATCAAATCAAAACGAAATTTTTTAAGAATTTATGTTTTTAATATAATAACTATCAAAGAATCAAGACCCCTAGTACAGTCGTTCTTTGACTATCCTTGTGTTATTTATCTGAGAGGTTATTATTTTGAATCGTAAATTCGACTAAAATTTCGCCCTTTAATCTAATCAATCATTACTTATCAAACCAAAATGAAATTTTTATAGAATTTATATTTTTAATATAATAACTAACAAAACATTAAGACTCTTAATAAAATACAATGTTCTCTTTGTTTCTGAGTGGTTGCTTATCCTACATCAGTAGAAGATAGTTGCTCCGGTAGGAGCGATTTCCGGACCATGCATGTCGCATCAAGGAGTAGTAGGACTTGGGCCTAAAAAATCACTGTTAAAACTTCCAAACTTGATAGCCTCAGTGATGATAAAATATGACTGATTGAAGGACTATGATGCTGTAAGTCATTATTTTGAGAGGTGATTATTTTTGATTTGTAAACTCGACTAAAATTTTGATTTCTGTAGGAAGGAATATGTTCCTTCCACATTCATAAAAATGTAGTACGGTGACCATATTGATATTTAATCGCCCATGGTAAAATCAGCAGTAATGCTAATAACCATATCTTATTGCAGGAATAATCCTGAAAGAACAAGAGGGCTTACTGGCAGATTGAAGAGAATTTTAGAAGTTAGCAATCTTATGGTTATTTATAAGATTGCTAACTTCTAAAATTCTTGAAAAAATCGTCCGAACTGAAGAGGATATGGGTACAATTAGAATAGGTGCTAGAACCTGGAGGAGTTAAATACCTAAACACGGTATAGAAATTGCGGCCGTTTGAATCAAACTGTAAGTAGCACCATTTATACAATTTAATTTTGTTTTATTACCCGATGATCATTCAATCTAAATATACAAATTGCATGATTGTTCAGGATGTAAGACGTATGTCTAAGAAATCATTGTTAAAACTTCCTAACTTGATAGCCTCAGTGATGATAACAGATGACTAACCGCAGGACCATGGTGCATTGTGTAATTTATGTGAGAATTTATTATCTTTAATCGTAAACTTGACTAAAATTCAGCCTTTTAATCTGATCAATCGTTACTTATCAAAACAAAATAAAATTTTTTAATAGTTTATATTTTTAATATAATAACTATCAAAGAAATAAGACCCCTAGTACAGTCTTTCTTTGACTATCCTTCGCATTCTATGTATTTTTACTTATCAAATAAAAACGAATTTTTTTAAGAGTTTATATTTTTAATATAATAACTATCAAAGAAATAAGACCCCTAGTATAATCTTTCTTTGACTATCCTTCGCATTTTATGTATTTTTAATACCAGAAAATAATATGTAATGTTCAGATTCTTTGTGCTATATTTCTTATCCAATATCAGTCGATGATAGTTGCTCCGGTAGCAGCGATTTCCGGACTAGGCATGTCGCACAAAGAAGTTGTAAGACTTGGGCCAGAGAAATCATTGTTAAAACTTCTAAACCTAATAGACTTAGTTATTATTGCAGGTGACTGATTGCGGGACCATGATGCATTGTGTTATTTATCTGAGAGGTTATAATATTGAATCGTAAACTCGACTAAAATTTTGATTTCTGTAGGAACGAATATGTTCCTTCACAAGAAATAGTTGTTCAACGTTCATAAAAATGTAGTAGCCTGACCATATTGATTCTTAATTGCCCATGGTATTATCAGCAGTAATGCTGATAATCATATCTTATTTCAGGAATAACCCTGAATGAACAACAAGGCTTACTTGCAAATTGAAGAGAATATTAGAAGTTAGCAATCTTATAAAAAACCAATTATTAACTAAATCATCCGAACTGAAGAGGATATGGGTACAATTAGAATAGGTGCTAGAACCTGGAGGAGTTAAATACCTAAACACGGTATAGAAATTGCGGCCGTTTGAATCAAACTGTAAGTAGCACCATTTATACAATTTAATTTTGTTTTATTACCCGATGATCATTCAATCTAAATATACAAATTGCATGATTGTTCAGGATGTAAGACTTATGTCTAAGAAATCATTGTTAAAACTTCCTAACTTGATAGCCTCAGTGATGATAACAGATGACTAACCGCAGGACCATGGTGCATTGTGTAATTTATGTGAGAATTTATTATCTTCAATCGTAAACTTGACTAAAATTCAGCCTTTTAATCTGATCAATCGTTACTTATCAAATCAAAATAAAATTTTTTAAGAATTTATATTTTTAATATAATAACTATCAAAGAATCAAGACCCCTAGTACAGTCTTTCTTTGACTATCCTTCGCATTCTATGTATTTTTACTTATCAAATCAAAACGAAATTTTTTAAGAATTTATGTTTTTAATATAATAACTATCAAAGAATCAAGACCCCTAGTACAGTCGTTCTTTGACTATCCTTGTGTTATTTATCTGAGAGGTTATTATTTTGAATCGTAAATTCGACTAAAATTTCGCCCTTTAATCTAATCAATCATTACTTATCAAACCAAAATGAAATTTTTATAGAATTTATATTTTTAATATAATAACTAACAAAACATTAAGACTCTTAATAAAATACAATGTTCTCTTTGTTTCTGAGTGGTTGCTTATCCTACATCAGTAGAAGATAGTTGCTCCGGTAGGAGCGATTTCCGGACCATGCATGTCGCATCAAGGAGTAGTAGGACTTGGGCCTAAAAAATCACTGTTAAAACTTCCAAACTTGATAGCCTCAGTGATGATAAAATATGACTGATTGAAGGACTATGATGCTGTAAGTCATTATTTTGAGAGGTGATTATTTTTGATTTGTAAACTCGACTAAAATTTTGATTTCTGTAGGAAGGAATATGTTCCTTCCACATTCATAAAAATGTAGTACGGTGACCATATTGATATTTAATCGCCCATGGTAAAATCAGCAGTAATGCTAATAACCATATCTTATTGCAGGAATAATCCTGAAAGAACAAGAGGGCTTACTGGCAGATTGAAGAGAATTTTAGAAGTTAGCAATCTTATGGTTATTTATAAGATTGCTAACTTCTAAAATTCTTGAAAAAATCGTCCGAACTGAAGAGGATATGGGTACAATTAGAATAGGTGCTAGAACCTGGAGGAGTTAAATACCTAAACACGGTATAGAAATTGCGGCCGTTTGAATCAAACTGTAAGTAGCACCATTTATACAATTTAATTTTGTTTTATTACCCGATGATCATTCAATCTAAATATACAAATTGCATGATTGTTCAGGATGTAAGACGTATGTCTAAGAAATCATTGTTAAAACTTCCTAACTTGATAGCCTCAGTGATGATAACAGATGACTAACCGCAGGACCATGGTGCATTGTGTAATTTATGTGAGAATTTATTATCTTCAATCGTAAACTTGACTAAAATTCAGCCTTTTAATCTGATCAATCGTTACTTATCAAAACAAAATAAAATTTTTTAATAGTTTATATTTTTAATATAATAACTATCAAAGAAATAAGACCCCTAGTACAGTCTTTCTTTGACTATCCTTCGCATTCTATGTATTTTTACTTATCAAATAAAAACGAATTTTTTTAAGAGTTTATATTTTTAATATAATAACTATCAAAGAAATAAGACCCCTAGTATAATCTTTCTTTGACTATCCTTCGCATTTTATGTATTTTTAATACCAGAAAATAATATGTAATGTTCAGATTCTTTGTGCTATATTTCTTATCCAATATCAGTCGATGATAGTTGCTCCGGTAGCAGCGATTTCCGGACTAGGCATGTCGCACAAAGAAGTTGTAAGACTTGGGCCAGAGAAATCATTGTTAAAACTTCTAAACCTAATAGACTTAGTTATTATTGCAGGTGACTGATTGCGGGACCATGATGCATTGTGTTATTTATCTGAGAGGTTATAATATTGAATCGTAAACTCGACTAAAATTTTGATTTCTGTAGGAACGAATATGTTCCTTCACAAGAAATAGTTGTTCAACGTTCATAAAAATGTAGTAGCCTGACCATATTGATTCTTAATTGCCCATGGTATTATCAGCAGTAATGCTGATAATCATATCTTATTTCAGGAATAACCCTGAATGAACAACAAGGCTTACTTGCAAATTGAAGAGAATATTAGAAGTTAGCAATCTTATAAAAAACCAATTATTAACTAAATCATCCGAACTGAAGAGGATATGGGTACAATTAGAATAGGTGCTAGAACCTGGAGGAGTTAAATACCTAAACACGGTATAGAAATTGCGGCCGTTTGAATCAAACTGTAAGTAGCACCATTTATACAATTTAATTTTGTTTTATTACCCGATGATCATTCAATCTAAATATACAAATTGCATGATTGTTCAGGATGTAAGACTTATGTCTAAGAAATCATTGTTAAAACTTCCTAACTTGATAGCCTCAGTGATGATAACAGATGACTAACCGCAGGACCATGGTGCATTGTGTAATTTATGTGAGAATTTATTATCTTCAATCGTAAACTTGACTAAAATTCAGCCTTTTAATCTGATCAATCGTTACTTATCAAAACAAAATAAAATTTTTTAAGAGTTTATATTTTTAATATAATAACTATCAAAGAAATAAGACCCCTAGTACAGCCTTTCTTTGACTATCCTTCGCATTCTATGTATTTTTACTTATCAAATAAAAACGAATTTTTTTAAGAGTTTATATTTTATATATAATAACTAACAAAGAAATAAGACTCCTAGTATAATCTTTCTTTGACTATCCTTCGCATTTTATGTATTTTTAATACCAGAGAATAATATGTAATGTTCAGATTCTTTGTGCTATATTTCTTATCCAATATCAGTCGATGATAGTTGCTCCGGTAGCAGCGATTTCCGGACTATGCATGTCGCAAAAAGAGGTTGTAAGACTTGGGCCAGAGAAATCATTGTTAAAACTTCTAAACCTAATAGACTTAGTTATTATTGCAGGTGACTGATTGCGGGACCATGATGCATTGTGTTATTTATCTGAGAGGTTATAATATTGAATCGTAAACTCGACTAAAATTTTGATTTCTGTAGGAACGAATATGTTTCTTCACAAGAAATAGTTGTTCAACGTTCATAAAAATGTAGTAGCCTGACCATATTGATTCTTAATTGCCCATGGTATTATCAGCAGTAATGCTGATAATCATATCTTATTTCAGGAATAACCCTGAATGAACAACAAGGCTTACTTGCAAATTGAAGAGAATATTAGAAGTTAGCAATCTTATAAAAAACCAATTATTAACTAAATCATCCGAACTGAAGAGGATATGGGTACAATTAGAATAGGTGCTAGAACCTGGAGGAGTTAAATACCTAAACACGGTATAGAAATTGCGGCCGTTTGAATCAAACTGTAAGTAGCACCATTTATACAATTTAATTTTGTTTTATTACCCGATGATCATTCAATCTAAATATACAAATTGCATGATTGTTCAGGATGTAAGACTTATGTCTAAGAAATCATTGTTAAAACTTCCTAACTTGATAGCCTCAGTGATGATAACAGATGACTAACCGCAGGACCATGGTGCATTGTGTAATTTATGTGAGAATTTATTATCTTCAATCGTAAACTTGACTAAAATTCAGCCTTTTAATCTGATCAATCGTTACTTATCAAAACAAAATAAAATTTTTTAAGAGTTTATATTTTTAATATAATAACTATCAAAGAAATAAGACCCCTAGTACAGCCTTTCTTTGACTATCCTTCGCATTCTATGTATTTTTACTTATCAAATAAAAACGAATTTTTTTAAGAGTTTATATTTTTATTATAATAACTATCAAAGAAATAAGAACCCTAGTATAACCTTTCTTTGACTATCCTTCGCATTTTATGTATTTTTAATACCAGAAAATAATATGTAATGTTCAGATTCTTTGTGCTATATTTCTTATCCAATATCAGTCGATGATAGTTGCTCCGGTAGCAGCGATTTCCGGACTAGGCATGTCGCACAAAGAGGTTGTAAGACTTGGGCCAGAGAAATCATTGTTAAAACTTCTAAACCTAATAGACTTAGTTATTATTGCAGGTGACTGATTGCGGGACCATGATGCATTGTGTTATTTATCTGAGAGGTTATAATATTGAATCGTAAACTCGACTAAAATTTTGATTTCTGTAGGAACGAATATGTTCCTTCACAAGAAATAGTTGTTCAACGTTCATAAAAATGTAGTAGCCTGACCATATTGATTCTTAATTGCCCATGGTATTATCAGCAGTAATGCTGATAATCATATCTTATTTCAGGAATAACCCTGAATGAACAACAAGGCTTACTTGCAAATTGAAGAGAATATTAGAAGTTAGCAATCTTATAAAAAACCAATTATTAACTAAATCATCCGAACTGAAGAGGATATGGGTACAATTAGAATAGGTGCTAGAACCTGGAGGAGTTAAATACCTAAACACCGTATAGAAATTGCGGCCGTTTGAATCAAACTGTAAGTAGCACCATTTATACAATTTAATTTTGTTTTATTACCCGATGATCATTCAATCTAAATATACAAATTGCATGATTGTTCAGGATGTAAGACTTATGTCTAAGAAATCATTGTTAAAACTTCCTAACTTGATAGCCTCAGTGATGATAACAGATGACTAACCGCAGGACCATGGTGCATTGTGTAATTTATGTGAGAATTTATTATCTTCAATCGTAAACTTGACTAAAATTCAGCCTTTTAATCTGATCAATCGTTACTTATCAAAACAAAATAAAATTTTTTAAGAGTTTATATTTTTAATATAATAACTATCAAAGAAATAAGACCCCTAGTACAGCCTTTCTTTGACTATCCTTCGCATTCTATGTATTTTTACTTATCAAATAAAAACGAATTTTTTTAAGAGTTTATATTTTATATATAATAACTAACAAAGAAATAAGACTCCTAGTATAATCTTTCTTTGACTATCCTTGTGTTATTTATCTGAGAGGTTATTATTTTGAATCGTAAATTCGACTAAAATTTCGCCCTTTAATCTAATCAATCATTACTTATCAAACCAAAATGAAATTTTTATAGAATTTATATTTTTAATATAATAACTAACAAAACATTAAGACTCTTAATAAAATACAATGTTCTCTTTGTTTCTGAGTGGTTGCTTATCCTACATCAGTAGAAGATAGTTGCTCCGGTAGGAGCGATTTCCGGACCATGCATGTCGCATCAAGGAGTAGTAGGACTTGGGCCTAAAAAATCACTGTTAAAACTTCCAAACTTGATAGCCTCAGTGATGATAAAATATGACTGATTGAAGGACTATGATGCTGTAAGTCATTATTTTGAGAGGTGATTATTTTTGATTTGTAAACTCGACTAAAATTTTGATTTCTGTAGGAAGGAATATGTTCCTTCCACATTCATAAAAATGTAGTACGGTGACCATATTGATATTTAATCGCCCATGGTAAAATCAGCAGTAATGCTAATAACCATATCTTATTGCAGGAATAATCCTGAAAGAACAAGAGGGCTTACTGGCAGATTGAAGAGAATTTTAGAAGTTAGCAATCTTATGGTTATTTATAAGATTGCTAACTTCTAAAATTCTTGAAAAAATCGTCCGAACTGAAGAGGATATGGGTACAATTAGAATAGGTGCTAGAACCTGGAGGAGTTAAATACCTAAACACGGTATAGAAATTGCGGCCGTTTGAATCAAACTGTAAGTAGCACCATTTATACAATTTAATTTTGTTTTATTACCCGATGATCATTCAATCTAAATATACAAATTGCATGATTGTTCAGGATGTAAGACGTATGTCTAAGAAATCATTGTTAAAACTTCCTAACTTGATAGCCTCAGTGATGATAACAGATGACTAACCGCAGGACCATGGTGCATTGTGTAATTTATGTGAGAATTTATTATCTTCAATCGTAAACTTGACTAAAATTCAGCCTTTTAATCTGATCAATCGTTACTTATCAAAACAAAATAAAATTTTTTAATAGTTTATATTTTTAATATAATAACTATCAAAGAAATAAGACCCCTAGTACAGTCTTTCTTTGACTATCCTTCGCATTCTATGTATTTTTACTTATCAAATAAAAACGAATTTTTTTAAGAGTTTATATTTTTAATATAATAACTATCAAAGAAATAAGACCCCTAGTATAATCTTTCTTTGACTATCCTTCGCATTTTATGTATTTTTAATACCAGAAAATAATATGTAATGTTCAGATTCTTTGTGCTATATTTCTTATCCAATATCAGTCGATGATAGTTGCTCCGGTAGCAGCGATTTCCGGACTAGGCATGTCGCACAAAGAAGTTGTAAGACTTGGGCCAGAGAAAACATTGTTAAAACTTCTAAACCTAATAGACTTAGTTATTATTGCAGGTGACTGATTGCGGGACCATGATGCATTGTGTTATTTATCTGAGAGGTTATAATATTGAATCGTAAACTCGACTAAAATTTTGATTTCTGTAGGAACGAATATGTTCCTTCACAAGAAATAGTTGTTCAACGTTCATAAAAATGTAGTAGCCTGACCATATTGATTCTTAATTGCCCATGGTATTATCAGCAGTAATGCTGATAATCATATCTTATTTCAGGAATAACCCTGAATGAACAACAAGGCTTACTTGCAAATTGAAGAGAATATTAGAAGTTAGCAATCTTATAAAAAACCAATTATTAACTAAATCATCCGAACTGAAGAGGATATGGGTACAATTAGAATAGGTGCTAGAACCTGGAGGAGTTAAATACCTAAACACGGTATAGAAATTGCGGCCGTTTGAATCAAACTGTAAGTAGCACCATTTATACAATTTAATTTTGTTTTATTACCCGATGATCATTCAATCTAAATATACAAATTGCATGATTGTTCAGGATGTAAGACTTATGTCTAAGAAATCATTGTTAAAACTTCCTAACTTGATAGCCTCAGTGATGATAACAGATGACTAACCGCAGGACCATGGTGCATTGTGTAATTTATGTGAGAATTTATTATCTTCAGTCGTAAACTTGACTAAAATTCAGCCTTTTAATCTGATCAATCGTTACTTATCAAAACAAAATAAAATTTTTTAAGAGTTTATATTTTTAATATAATAACTATCAAAGAAATAAGACCCCTAGTACAGCCTTTCTTTGACTATCCTTCGCATTCTATGTATTTTTACTTATCAAATAAAAACGAATTTTTTTAAGAGTTTATATTTTTAATATAATAACTATCAAAGAAATAAGACCCCTAGTATAACCTTTCTTTGACTATCCTTCGCATTTTATGTATTTTTAATACCAGAAAATAATATGTAATGTTCAGATTCTTTGGGCTATATTTCTTATCCAATATCAGTCGATGATAGTTGCTCCGGTAGCAGCGATTTCCGGACTAGGCATGTCGCACAAAGAGGTTGTAAGACTTGGGCCAGAGAAATCATTGTTAAAACTTCTAAACCTAATAGACTTAGTTATTATTGCAGGTGACTGATTGCGGGACCATGATGCATTGTGTTATTTATCTGAGAGGTTATAATATTGAATCGTAAACTCGACTAAAATTTTGATTTCTGTAGGAACGAATATGTTCCTTCACAAGAAATAGTTGTTCAACGTTCATAAAAATGTAGTAGCCTGACCATATTGATTCTTAATTGCCCATGGTATTATCAGCAGTAATGCTGATAATCATATCTTATTTCAGGAATAACCCTGAATGAACAACAAGGCTTACTTGCAAATTGAAGAGAATATTAGAAGTTAGCAATCTTATAAAAAACCAATTATTAACTAAATCATCCGAACTGAAGAGGATATGGGTACAATTAGAATAGGTGCTAGAACCTGGAGGAGTTAAATACCTAAACACGGTATAGAAATTGCGCCCGTTTGAATCAAACTGTAAGTAGCACCATTTATACAATTTAATTTTGTTTTATTACCCGATGATCATTCAATCTAAATATACAAATTGCATGATTGTTCAGGATGTAAGACTTATGTCTAAGAAATCATTGTTAAAACTTCCTAACTTGATAGCCTCAGTGATGATAACAGATGACTAACCGCAGGACCATGGTGCATTGTGTAATTTATGTGAGAATTTATTATCTTCAATCGTAAACTTGACTAAAATTCAGCCTTTTAATCTGATCAATCGTTACTTATCAAAACAAAATAAAATTTTTTAAGAGTTTATATTTTTAATATAATAACTATCAAAGAAATAAGACCCCTAGTACAGCCTTTCTTTGACTATCCTTCGCATTCTATGTATTTTTACTTATCAAATAAAAACGAATTTTTTTAAGAGTTTATATTTTATATATAATAACTAACAAAGAAATAAGACTCCTAGTATAATCTTTCTTTGACTATCCTTCGCATTTTATGTATTTTTAATACCAGAGAATAATATGTAATGTTCAGATTCTTTGTGCTATATTTCTTATCCAATATCAGTCGATGATAGTTGCTCCGGTAGCAGCGATTTCCGGACTATGCATGTCGCAAAAAGAGGTTGTAAGACTTGGGCCAGAGAAATCATTGTTAAAACTTCTAAACCTAATAGACTTAGTTATTATTGCAGGTGACTGATTGCGGGACCATGATGCATTGTGTTATTTATCTGAGAGGTTATAATATTGAATCGTAAACTCGACTAAAATTTTGATTTCTGTAGGAACGAATATGTTCCTTCACAAGAAATAGTTGTTCAACGTTCATAAAAATGTAGTAGCCTGACCATATTGATTCTTAATTGCCCATGGTATTATCAGCAGTAATGCTGATAATCATATCTTATTTCAGGAATAACCCTGAATGAACAACAAGGCTTACTTGCAAATTGAAGAGAATATTAGAAGTTAGCAATCTTATAAAAAACCAATTATTAACTAAATCATCCGAACTGAAGAGGATATGGGTACAATTAGAATAAGTGCTAGAACCTGGAGGAGTTAAATACCTAAACACGGTATAGAAATTGCGGCCGTTTGAATCAAACTGTAAGTAGCACCATTTATACAATTTAATTTTGTTTTATTACCCGATGATCATTCAATCTAAATATACAAATTGCATGATTGTTCAGGATGTAAGACTTATGTCTAAGAAATCATTGTTAAAACTTCCTAACTTGATAGCCTCAGTGATGATAACAGATGACTAACCGCAGGACCATGGTGCATTGTGTAATTTATGTGAGAATTTATTATCTTCAATCGTAAACTTGACTAAAATTCAGGCTTTTAATCTGATCAATCGTTACTTATCAAAACAAAATAAAATTTTTTAAGAGTTTATATTTTTAATATAATAACTATCAAAGAAATAAGACCCCTAGTACAGCCTTTCTTTGACTATCCTTCGCATTCTATGTATTTTTACTTATCAAATAAAAACGAATTTTTTTAAGAGTTTATATTTTTATTATAATAACTATCAAAGAAATAAGAACCCTAGTATAACCTTTCTTTGACTATCCTTCGCATTTTATGTATTTTTAATACCAGAAAATAATATGTAATGTTCAGATTCTTTGTGCTATATTTCTTATCCAATATCAGTCGATGATAGTTGCTCCGGTAGCAGCGATTTCCGGACTAGGCATGTCGCACAAAGAGGTTGTAAGACTTGGGCCAGAGAAATCATTGTTAAAACTTCTAAACCTAATAGACTTAGTTATTATTGCAGGTGACTGATTGCGGGACCATGATGCATTGTGTTATTTATCTGAGAGGTTATAATATTGAATCGTAAACTCGACTAAAATTTTGATTTCTGTAGGAACGAATATGTTCCTTCACAAGAAATAGTTGTTCAACGTTCATAAAAATGTAGTAGCCTGACCATATTGATTCTTAATTGCCCATGGTATTATCAGCAGTAATGCTGATAATCATATCTTATTTCAGGAATAACCCTGAATGAACAACAAGGCTTACTTGCAAATTGAAGAGAATATTAGAAGTTAGCAATCTTATAAAAAACCAATTATTAACTAAATCATCCGAACTGAAGAGGATATGGGTACAATTAGAATAGGTGCTAGAACCTGGAGGAGTTAAATACCTAAACACGGTATAGAAATTGCGGCCGTTTGAATCAAACTGTAAGTAGCACCATTTATACAATTTAATTTTGTTTTATTACCCGATGATCATTCAATCTAAATATACAAATTGCATGATTGTTCAGGATGTAAGACTTATGTCTAAGAAATCATTGTTAAAACTTCCTAACTTGATAGCCTCAGTGATGATAACAGATGACTAACCGCAGGACCATGGTGCATTGTGTAATTTATGTGAGAATTTATTATCTTCAATCGTAAACTTGACTAAAATTCAGCATTTTAATCTGATCAATCGTTACTTATCAAAACAAAATAAATTTTTTTAAGAGTTTATATTTTTAATATAATAACTATCAAAGAAATAAGACCCCTAGTACAGCCTTTCTTTGACTATCCTTCGCATTCTACGTATTTTTACTTATCAAATAAAAACGAATTTTTATAAGAGTTTATATTTTATATATAATAACTAACAAAGAAATAAGACTCCTAGTATAATCTTTCTTTGACTATCCTTCGCATTTTATGTATTTTTAATACCAGAGAATAATATGTAATGTTCAGATTCTTTGTGCTATATTTCTTATCCAATATCAGTCGATGATAGTTGCTCCGGTAGCAGCGATTTCCGGACTATGCATGTCGCAAAAAGAGGTTGTAAGACTTGGGCCAGAGAAATCATTGTTAAAACTTCTAAACCTAATAGACTTAGTTATTATTGCAGGTGACTGATTGCGGGACCATGATGCATTGTGTTATTTATCTGAGAGGTTATAATATTGCATCGTAAACTCGACTAAAATTTTGATTTCTGTAGGAACGAATATGTTCCTTCACAAGAAATAGTTGTTCAACGTTCATAAAAATGTAGTAGCCTGACCATATTGATTCTTAATTGCCCATGGTATTATCAGCAGTAATGCTGATAATCATATCTTATTTCAGGAATAACCCTGAATGAACAACAAGGCTTACTTGCAAATTGAAGAGAATATTAGAAGTTAGCAATCTTATAAAAAACCAATTATTAACTAAATCATCCGAACTGAAGAGGATATGGGTACAATTAGAATAGGTGCTAGAACCTGGAGGAGTTAAATACCTAAACACGGTATAGAAATTGCGGCCGTTTGAATCAAACTGTAAGTAGCACCATTTATACAATTTAATTTTGTTTTATTACCCGATGATCATTCAATCTAAATATACAAATTGCATGATTGTTCAGGATGTAAGACTTATGTCTAAGAAATCATTGTTAAAACTTCCTAACTTGATAGCCTCAGTGATGATAACAGATGACTAACCGCAGGACCATGGTGCATTGTGTAATTTATGTGAGAATTTATTATCTTCAATCGTAAACTTGACTAAAATTCAGCCTTTTAATCTGATCAATCGTTACTAATGAAAACAAAATAAATTTTTTTAAGAATTAATATTTTTAATATAATAACTATCAAAGAATCAAGACCCCTAGTACAGTCGTTCTTTGACTATCCTTCGCATTCTATGTATTTTTACTTATCAAATAAAAACGAATTTTTTTAAGAGTTTATATTTTTAATATAATAACTATCAAAGAAATAAGAACCCTAGTATAACCTTTCTTTGACTATCCTTCGCATTTTATGTATTTTTAATACCAGAAAATAATATGTAATGTTCAGATTCTTTGTGCTATATTTCTTATCCAATATCAGTCGATGATAGTTGCTCCGGTAGCAGCGATTTCCGGACAAGGCATGTCGCACAAAGAGGTTGTAAGACTTGGGCCAGAGAAATCATTGTTAAAACTTCTAAACCTAATAGACTTAGTTATTATTGCAGGTGACTGATTGCGGGACCATGATGCATTGTGTTATTTATCTGAGAGGTTATAATATTGAATCGTAAACTCGACTAAAATTTTGATTTCTGTAGGAACGAATATGTTCCTTCACAAGAAATAGTTGTTCAACGTTCATAAAAATGTAGTAGCCTGACCATATTGATTCTTAATTGCCCATGGTATTATCAGCAGTAATGCTGATAATCATATCTTATTTCAGGAATAACCCTGAATGAACAACAAGGCTTACTTGCAAATTGAAGAGAATATTAGAAGTTAGCAATCTTATAAAAAACCAATTATTAACTAAATCATCCGAACTGAAGAGGATATGGGTACAATTAGAATAGGTGCTAGAACCTGGAGGAGTTAAATACCTAAACACGGTATAGAAATTGCGGCCGTTTGAATCAAACTGTAAGTAGCACCATTTATACAATTTAATTTTGTTTTATTACCCGATGATCATTCAATCTAAATATACAAATTGCATGATTGTTCAGGATGTAAGACTTATGTCTAAGAAATCATTGTTAAAACTTCCTAACTTGATAGCCTCAGTGATGATAACAGATGACTAACCGCAGGACCATGGTGCATTGTGTAATTTATGTGAGAATTTATTATCTTCAATCGTAAACTTGACTAAAATTCAGCCTTTTAATCTGATCAATCGTTACTTATCAAAACAAAATAAAATTTTTTAAGAGTTTATATTTTTAATAAAATAACTATCAAAGAAATAAGACCCCTAGTACAGCCTTTCTTTGACTATCCTTCGCATTCTATGTATTTTTACTCATCAAATAAAAACGAATTTTTTTAAGAGTTTATATTTTTAATATAATAACTATCAAAGAAATAAGAACCCTAGTATAACCTTTCTTTGACTATCCTTCGCATTTTATGTATTTTTAATACCAGAAAATAATATGTAATGTTCAGATTCTTTGTGCTATATTTCTTATCCAATATCAGTCGATGATAGTTGCTCCGGTAGCAGCGATTTCCGGACTAGGCATGTCGCACAAAGAGGTTGTAAGACTTGGGCCAGAGAAATCATTGTTAAAACTTCTAAACCTAATAGACTTAGTTATTATTGCAGGTGACTGATTGCGGGACCATGATGCATTGTGTTATTTATCTGAGAGGTTATAATATTGAATCGTAAACTCGACTAAAATTTTGATTTCTGTAGGAACGAATATGTTCCTTCACAAGAAATAGTTGTTCAACGTTCATAAAAATGTAGTAGCCTGACCATATTGATTCTTAATTGCCCATGGTATTATCAGCAGTAATGCTGATAATCATATCTTATTTCAGGAATAACCCTGAATGAACAACAAGGCTTACTTGCAAATTGAAGAGAATATTAGAAGTTAGCAATCTTATAAAAAACCAATTATTAACTAAATCATCCGAACTGAAGAGGATATGGGTACAATTAGAATAGGTGCTAGAACCTGGAGGAGTTAAATACCTAAACACGGTATAGAAATTGCGGCCGTTTGAATCAAACTGTAAGTAGCACCATTTATACAATTTAATTTTGTTTTATTACCCGATGATCATTCAATCTAAATATACAAATTGCATGATTGTTCAGGATGTAAGACTTATGTCTAAGAAATCATTGTTAAAACTTCCTAACTTGATAGCCTCAGTGATGATAACAGATGACTAACCGCAGGACCATGGTGCATTGTGTAATTTATGTGAGAATTTATTATCTTCAATCGTAAACTTGACTAAAATTCAGCCTTTTAATCTGATCAATCGTTACTAATGAAAAGAAAATAAATTTTTTTAAGAATTAATATTTTTAATATAATAACTATCAAAGAATCAAGACCCCTAGTACAGTCGTTCTTTGACTATCCTTCGCATTCTATGTATTTTTACTTATCAAATAAAAACGAATTTTTTTAAGAGTTTATATTTTTAATATAATAACTATCAAAGAAATAAGAACCCTAGTATAACCTTTCTTTGACTATCCTTCGCATTTTATGTATTTTTAATACCAGAAAATAATATGTAATGTTCAGATTCTTTGTGCTATATTTCTTATCCAATATCAGTCGATGATAGTTGCTCCGGTAGCAGCGATTTCCGGACTAGGCATGTCGCACAAAGAGGTTGTAAGACTTGGGCCAGAGAAATCATTGTTAAAACTTCTAAACCTAATAGACTTAGTTATTATTGCAGGTGACTGATTGCGGGACCATGATGCATTGTGTTATTTATCTGAGAGGTTATAATATTGAATCGTAAACTCGACTAAAATTTTGATTTCTGTAGGAACGAATATGTTCCTTCACAAGAAATAGTTGTTCAACGTTCATAAAAATGTAGTAGCCTGACCATATTGATTCTTAATTGCCCATGGTATTATCAGCAGTAATGCTGATAATCATATCTTATTTCAGGAATAACCCTGAATGAACAACAAGGCTTACTTGCAAATTGAAGAGAATATTAGAAGTTAGCAATCTTATAAAAAACCAATTATTAACTAAATCATCCGAACTGAAGAGGATATGGGTACAATTAGAATAGGTGCTAGAACCTGGAGGAGTTAAATACCTAAACACGGTATAGAAATTGCGGCCGTTTGAATCAAACTGTAAGTAGCACCATTTATACAATTTAATTTTGTTTTATTACCCGATGATCATTCAATCTAAATATACAAATTGCATGATTGTTCAGGATGTAAGACTTATGTCTAAGAAATCATTGTTAAAACTTCCTAACTTGATAGCCTCAGTGATGATAACAGATGACTAACCGCAGGACCATGGTGCATTGTGTAATTTATGTGAGAATTTATTATCTTCAATCGTAAACTTGACTAAAATTCAGCCTTTTAATCTGATCAATCGTTACTTATCAAAACAAAATAAAATTTTTTAAGAGTTTATATTTTTAATATAATAACTATCAAAGAAATAAGACCCCTAGTACAGCCTTTCTTTGACTATCCTTCGCATTCTATGTATTTTTACTTATCAAATAAAAACGAATTTTTTTAAGAGTTTATATTTTATATATAATAACTAACAAAGAAATAAGACTCCTAGTATAATCTTTCTTTGACTATCCTTCGCATTTTATGTATTTTTAATACCAGAGAATAATATGTAATGTTCAGATTCTTTGTGCTATATTTCTTATCCAATATCAGTCGATGATAGTTGCTCCGGTAGCAGCGATTTCCGGACTATGCATGTCGCAAAAAGAGGTTGTAAGACTTGGGCCAGAGAAATCATTGTTAAAACTTCTAAACCTAATAGACTTAGTTATTATTGCAGGTGACTGATTGCGGGACCATGATGCATTGTGTTATTTATCTGAGAGGTTATAATATTGAATCGTAAACTCGACTAAAATTTTGATTTCTGTAGGAACGAATATGTTCCTTCACAAGAAATAGTTGTTCAACGTTCATAAAAATGTAGTAGCCTGACCATATTGATTCTTAATTGCCCATGGTATTATCAGCATTACTGCTGATAATCATATCTTATTTCAGGAATAACCCTGAATGAACAACAAGGCTTACTTGCAAATTGAAGAGAATATTAGAAGTTAGCAATCTTTTAAAAAACCAATTATTAACTAAATCATCCGAACTGAAGAGGATATGGGTACAATTAGAATAGGTGCTAGAACCTGGAGGAGTTAAATACCTAAACACGGTATAGAAATTGCGGCCGTTTGAATCAAACTGTAAGTAGCACCATTTATACAATTTAATTTTGTTTTATTACCCGATGATCATTCAATCTAAATATACAAATTGCATGATTGTTCAGGATGTAAGACTTATGTCTAAGAAATCATTGTTAAAACTTCCTAACTTGATAGCCTCAGTGATGATAACAGATGACTAACCGCAGGACCATGGTGCATTGTGTAATTTATGTGAGAATTTATTATCTTCAATCGTAAACTTGACTAAAATTCAGCCTTTTAATCTGATCAATCGTTACTAATGAAAACAAAATAAATTTTTTTAAGAATTAATATTTTTAATATAATAACTATCAAAGAATCAAGACCCCTAGTACAGTCGTTCTTTGACTATCCTTCGCATTCTATGTATTTTTACTTATCAAATAAAAACGAATTTTTTTAAGAGTTTATATTTTTAATATAATAACTATCAAAGAAATAAGAACCCTAGTATAACCTTTCTTTGACTATCCTTCGCATTTTATGTATTTTTAATACCAGAAAATAATATGTAATGTTCAGATTCTTTGTGCTATATTTCTTATCCAATATCAGTCGATGATAGTTGCTCCGGTAGCAGCGATTTCCGGACAAGGCATGTCGCACAAAGAGGTTGTAAGACTTGGGCCAGAGAAATCATTGTTAAAACTTCTAAACCTAATAGACTTAGTTATTATTGCAGGTGACTGATTGCGGGACCATGATGCATTGTGTTATTTATCTGAGAGGTTATAATATTGAATCGTAAACTCGACTAAAATTTTGATTTCTGTAGGAACGAATATGTTCCTTCACAAGAAATAGTTGTTCAACGTTCATAAAAATGTAGTAGCCTGACCATATTGATTCTTAATTGCCCATGGTATTATCAGCAGTAATGCTGATAATCATATCTTATTTCAGGAATAACCCTGAATGAACAACAAGGCTTACTTGCAAATTGAAGAGAATATTAGAAGTTAGCAATCTTATAAAAAACCAATTATTAACTAAATCATCCGAACTGAAGAGGATATGGGTACAATTAGAATAGGTGCTAGAACCTGGAGGAGTTAAATACCTAAACACGGTATAGAAATTGCGGCCGTTTGAATCAAACTGTAAGTAGCACCATTTATACAATTTAATTTTGTTTTATTACCCGATGATCATTCAATCTAAATATACAAATTGCATGATTGTTCAGGATGTAAGACTTATGTCTAAGAAATCATTGTTAAAACTTCCTAACTTGATAGCCTCAGTGATGATAACAGATGACTAACCGCAGGACCATGGTGCATTGTGTAATTTATGTGAGAATTTATTATCTTCAATCGTAAACTTGACTAAAATTCAGCCTTTTAATCTGATCAATCGTTACTTATCAAAACAAAATAAATTTTTTTAAGAGTTTATATTTTTAATATAATAACTATCAAAGAAATAAGACCCCTAGTACAGCCTTTCTTTGACTATCCTTCGCATTCTATGTATTTTTACTTATCAAATAAAAACGAATTTTTTTAAGAGTTTATATTTTTAATATAATAACTATCAAAGAAATAAGAACCCTAGTATAACCTTTCTTTGACTATCCTTCGCATTTTATGTATTTTTAATACCAGAAAATAATATGTAATGTTCAGATTCTTTGTGCTATATTTCTTATCCAATATCAGTCGATGATAGTTGCTCCGGTAGCAGCGATTTCCGGACTAGGCATGTCGCACAAAGAGGTTGTAAGACTTGGGCCAGAGAAATCATTGTTAAAACTTCTAAACCTAATAGACTTAGTTATTATTGCAGGTGACTGATTGCGGGACCATGATGCATTGTGTTATTTATCTGAGAGGTTATAATATTGAATCGTAAACTCGACTAAAATTTTGATTTCTGTAGGAACGAATATGTTCCTTCACAAGAAATAGTTGTTCAACGTTCATAAAAATGTAGTAGCCTGACCATATTGATTCTTAATTGCCCATGGTATTATCAGCAGTAATGCTGATAATCATATCTTATTTCAGGAATAACCCTGAATGAACAACAAGGCTTACTTGCAAATTGAAGAGAATATTAGAAGTTAGCAATCTTTTAAAAAACCAATTATTAACTAAATCATCCGAACTGAAGAGGATATGGGTACAATTAGAATAGGTGCTAGAACCTGGAGGAGTTAAATACCTAAACACGGTATAGAAATTGCGGCCGTTTGAATCAAACTGTAAGTAGCACCATTTATACAATTTAATTTTGTTTTATTACCCGATGATCATTCAATCTAAATATACAAATTGCATGATTGTTCAGGATGTAAGACTTATGTCTAAGAAATCATTGTTAAAACTTCCTAACTTGATAGCCTCAGTGATGATAACAGATGACTAACCGCAGGACCATGGTGCATTGTGTAATTTATGTGAGAATTTATTATCTTCAATCGTAAACTTGACTAAAATTCAGCCTTTTAATCTGATCAATCGTTACTTATCAAAACAAAATAAATTTTTTTAAGAGTTTATATTTTTAATATAATAACTATCAAAGAAATAAGACCCCTAGTACAGCCTTTCTTTGACTATCCTTCGCATTCTATGTATTTTTACTTATCAAATAAAAACGAATTTTTTTAAGAGTTTATATTTTTAATATAATAACTATCAAAGAAATAAGAACCCTAGTATAACCTTTCTTTGACTATCCTTCGCATTTTATGTATTTTTAATACCAGAAAATAATATGTAATGTTCAGATTCTTTGTGCTATATTTCTTATCCAATATCAGTCGATGATAGTTGCTCCGGTAGCAGCGATTTCCGGACTAGGCATGTCGCACAAAGAGGTTGTAAGACTTGGGCCAGAGAAATCATTGTTAAAACTTCTAAACCTAATAGACTTAGTTATTATTGCAGGTGACTGATTGCGGGACCATGATGCATTGTGTTATTTATCTGAGAGGTTATAATATTGAATCGTAAACTCGACTAAAATTTTGATTTCTGTAGGAACGAATATGTTCCTTCACAAGAAATAGTTGTTCAACGTTCATAAAAATGTAGTAGCCTGACCATATTGATTCTTAATTGCCCATGGTATTATCAGCAGTAATGCTGATAATCATATCTTATTTCAGGAATAACCCTGAATGAACAACAAGGCTTACTTGCAAATTGAAGAGAATATTAGAAGTTAGCAATCTTATAAAAAACCAATTATTAACTAAATCATCCGAACTGAAGAGGATATGGGTACAATTAGAATAGGTGCTAGAACCTGGAGGAGTTAAATACCTAAACACGGTATAGAAATTGCGGCCGTTTGAATCAAACTGTAAGTAGCACCATTTATACAATTTAATTTTGTTTTATTACCCGATGATCATTCAATCTAAATATACAAATTGCATGATTGTTCAGGATGTAAGACTTATGTCTAAGAAATCATTGTTAAAACTTCCTAACTTGATAGCCTCAGTGATGATAACAGATGACTAACCGCAGGACCATGGTGCATTGTGTAATTTATGTGAGAATTTATTATCTTCAATCGTAAACTTGACTAAAATTCAGCCTTTTAATCTGATCAATCGTTACTTATCAAAACAAAATAAAATTTTTTAAGAGTTTATATTTTTAATATAATAACTATCAAAGAAATAAGACCCCTAGTACAGCCTTTCTTTGACTATCCTTCGCATTCTATGTATTTTTACTTATCAAATAAAAACGAATTTTTTTAAGAGTTTATATTTTTAATATAATAACTATCAAAGAAATAAGACCCCTAGTATAACCTTTCTTTGACTATCCTTCGCATTTTATGTATTTTTAATACCAGAAAATAATATGTAATGTTCAGATTCTTTGTGCTATATTTCTTATCCAATATCAGTCGATGATAGTTGCTCCGGTAGCAGCGATTTCCGGACTAGGCATGTCGCACAAAGAGGTTGTAAGACTTGGGCCAGAGAAATCATTGTTAAAACTTCTAAACCTAATAGACTTAGTTATTATTGCAGGTGACTGATTGCGGGACCATGATGCATTGTGTTATTTATCTGAGAGGTTATAATATTGAATCGTAAACTCGACTAAAATTTTGATTTCTGTAGGAACGAATATGTTCCTTCACAAGAAATAGTTGTTCAACGTTCATAAAAATGTAGTAGCCTGACCATATTGATTCTTAATTGCCCATGGTATTATCAGCAGTAATGCTGATAATCATATCTTATTTCAGGAATAACCCTGAATGAACAACAAGGCTTACTTGCAAATTGAAGAGAATATTAGAAGTTAGCAATCTTATAAAAAACCAATTATTAACTAAATCATCCGAACTGAAGAGGATATGGGTACAATTAGAATAGGTGCTAGAACCTGGAGGAGTTAAATACCTAAACACGGTATAGAAATTGCGGCCGTTTGAATCAAACTGTAAGTAGCACCATTTATACAATTTAATTTTGTTTTATTACCCGATGATCATTCAATCTAAATATACAAATTGCATGATTGTTCAGGATGTAAGACTTATGTCTAAGAAATCATTGTTAAAACTTCCTAACTTGATAGCCTCAGTGATGATAACAGATGACTAACCGCAGGACCATGGTGCATTGTGTAATTTATGTGAGAATTTATTATCTTCAATCGTAAACTTGACTAAAATTCAGCCTTTTAATCTGATCAATCGTTACTAATGAAAACAAAATAAATTTTTTTAGGAATTAATATTTTTAATATAATAACTATCAAAGAATCAAGACCCCTAGTACAGTCGTTCTTTGACTATCCTTCGCATTCTATGTATTTTTACTTATCAAATAAAAACGAATTTTTTTAAGAGTTTATATTTTTAATATAATAACTATCAAAGAAATAAGAACCCTAGTATAACCTTTCTTTGACTATCCTTCGCATTTTATGTATTTTTAATACCAGAAAATAATATGTAATGTTCAGATTCTTTGTGCTATATTTCTTATCCAATATCAGTCGATGATAGTTGCTCCGGTAGCAGCGATTTCCGGACTAGGCATGTCGCACAAAGAGGTTGTAAGACTTGGGCCAGAGAAATCATTGTTAAAACTTCTAAACCTAATAGACTTAGTTATTATTGCAGGTGACTGATTGCGGGACCATGATGCATTGTGTTATTTATCTGAGAGGTTATAATATTGAATCGTAAACTCGACTAAAATTTTGATTTCTGTAGGAACGAATATGTTCCTTCACAAGAAATAGTTGTTCAACGTTCATAAAAATGTAGTAGCCTGACCATATTGATTCTTAATTGCCCATGGTATTATCAGCAGTAATGCTGATAATCATATCTTATTTCAGGAATAACCCTGAATGAACAACAAGGCTTACTTGCAAATTGAAGAGAATATTAGAAGTTAGCAATCTTATAAAAAACCAATTATTAACTAAATCATCCGAACTGAAGAGGATATGGGTACAATTAGAATAGGTGCTAGAACCTGGAGGAGTTAAATACCTAAACACGGTATAGAAATTGCGGCCGTTTGAATCAAACTGTAAGTAGCACCATTTATACAATTTAATTTTGTTTTATTACCCGATGATCATTCAATCTAAATATACAAATTGCATGATTGTTCAGGATGTAAGACTTATGTCTAAGAAATCATTGTTAAAACTTCCTAACTTGATAGCCTCAGTGATGATAACAGATGACTAACCGCAGGACCATGGTGCATTGTGTAATTTATGTGAGAATTTATTATCTTCAATCGTAAACTTGACTAAAATTCAGCCTTTTAATCTGATCAATCGTTACTTATCAAAACAAAATAAATTTTTTTAAGAGTTTATATTTTTAATATAATAACTATCAAAGAAATAAGACCCCTAGTACAGCCTTTCTTTGACTATCCTTCGCATTCTATGTATTTTTACTTATCAAATAAAAACGAATTTTTTTAAGAGTTTATATTTTTAATATAATAACTATCAAAGAAATAAGAACCCTAGTATAACCTTTCTTTGACTATCCTTCGCATTTTATGTATTTTTAATACCAGAAAATAATATGTAATGTTCAGATTCTTTGTGCTATATTTCTTATCCAATATCAGTCGATGATAGTTGCTCCGGTAGCAGCGATTTCCGGACTAGGCATGTCGCACAAAGAGGTTGTAAGACTTGGGCCAGAGAAATCATTGTTAAAACTTCTAAACCTAATAGACTTAGTTATTATTGCAGGTGACTGATTGCGGGACCATGATGCATTGTGTTATTTATCTGAGAGGTTATAATATTGAATCGTAAACTCGACTAAAATTTTGATTTCTGTAGGAACGAATATGTTCCTTCACAAGAAATAGTTGTTCAACGTTCATAAAAATGTAGTAGCCTTACCATATTGATTCTTAATTGCCCATGGTATTATCAGCAGTAATGCTGATAATCATATCTTATTTCAGGAATAACCCTGAATGAACAACAAGGCTTACTTGCAAATTGAAGAGAATATTAGAAGTTAGCAATCTTATAAAAAACCAATTATTAACTAAATCATCCGAACTGAAGAGGATATGGGTACAATTAGAATAGGTGCTAGAACCTGGAGGAGTTAAATACCTAAACACGGTATAGAAATTGCGGCCGTTTGAATCAAACTGTAAGTAGCACCATTTATACAATTTAATTTTGTTTTATTACCCGATGATCATTCAATCTAAATATACAAATTGCATGATTGTTCAGGATGTAAGACTTATGTCTAAGAAATCATTGTTAAAACTTCCTAACTTGATAGCCTCAGTGATGATAACAGATGACTAACCGCAGGACCATGGTGCATTGTGTAATTTATGTGAGAATTTATTATCTTCAATCGTAAACTTGACTAAAATTCAGCCTTTTAATCTGATCAATCGTTACTTATCAAAACAAAATAAATTTTTTTAAGAGTTTATATTTTTAATATAATAACTATCAAAGAAATAAGACCCCTAGTACAGCCTTTCTTTGACTATCCTTCGCATTCTACGTATTTTTACTTATCAAATAAAAACGAATTTTTTTAAGAGTTTATATTTTTAATATAATAACTATCAAAGAAATAAGAACCCTAGTATAACCTTTCTTTGACTATCCTTCGCATTTTATGTATTTTTAATACCAGAAAATAATATGTAATGTTCAGATTCTTTGTGCTATATTTCTTATCCAATATCAGTCGATGATAGTTGCTCCGGTAGCAGCGATTTCCGGACTAGGCATGTCGCACAAAGAGGTTGTAAGACTTGGGCCAGAGAAATCATTGTTAAAACTTCTAAACCTAATAGACTTAGTTATTATTGCAGGTGACTGATTGCGGGACCATGATGCATTGTGTTATTTATCTGAGAGGTTATAATATTGAATCGTAAACTCGACTAAAATTTTGATTTCTGTAGGAACGAATATGTTCCTTCACAAGAAATAGTTGTTCAACGTTCATAAAAATGTAGTAGCCTTACCATATTGATTCTTAATTGCCCATGGTATTATCAGCAGTAATGCTGATAATCATATCTTATTTCAGGAATAACCCTGAATGAACAACAAGGCTTACTTGCAAATTGAAGAGAATATTAGAAGTTAGCAATCTTATAAAAAACCAATTATTAACTAAATCATCCGAACTGAAGAGGATATGGGTACAATTAGAATAGGTGCTAGAACCTGGAGGAGTTAAATACCTAAACACGGTATAGAAATTGCGGCCGTTTGAATCAAACTGTAAGTAGCACCATTTATACAATTTAATTTTGTTTTATTACCCGATGATCATTCAATCTAAATATACAAATTGCATGATTGTTCAGGATGTAAGACTTATGTCTAAGAAATCATTGTTAAAACTTCCTAACTTGATAGCCTCAGTGATGATAACAGATGACTAACCGCAGGACCATGGTGCATTGTGTAATTTATGTGAGAATTTATTATCTTCAATCGTAAACTTGACTAAAATTCAGCCTTTTAATCTGATCAATCGTTACTTATCAAAACAAAATAAATTTTTTTAAGAGTTTATATTTTTAATATAATAACTATCAAAGAAATAAGACCCCTAGTACAGCCTTTCTTTGACTATCCTTCGCATTCTACGTATTTTTACTTATCAAATAAAAACGAATTTTTTTAAGAGTTTATATTTTTAATATAATAACTATCAAAGAAATAAGAACCCTAGTATAACCTTTCTTTGACTATCCTTCGCATTTTATGTATTTTTAATACCAGAAAATAATATGTAATGTTCAGATTCTTTGTGCTATATTTCTTATCCAATATCAGTCGATGATAGTTGCTCCGGTAGCAGCGATTTCCGGACTAGGCATGTCGCACAAAGAGGTTGTAAGACTTGGGCCAGAGAAATCATTGTTAAAACTTCTAAACCTAATAGACTTAGTTATTATTGCAGGTGACTGATTGCGGGACCATGATGCATTGTGTTATTTATCTGAGAGGTTATAATATTGAATCGTAAACTCGACTAAAATTTTGATTTCTGTAGGAACGAATATGTTCCTTCACAAGAAATAGTTGTTCAACGTTCATAAAAATGTAGTAGCCTGACCATATTGATTCTTAATTGCCCATGGTATTATCAGCAGTAATGCTGATAATCATATCTTATTTCAGGAATAACCCTGAATGAACAACAAGGCTTACTTGCAAATTGAAGAGAATATTAGAAGTTAGCAATCTTATAAAAAACCAATTATTAACTAAATCATCCGAACTGAAGAGGATATGGGTACAATTAGAATAGGTGCTAGAACCTGGAGGAGTTAAATACCTAAACACGGTATAGAAATTGCGGCCGTTTGAATCAAACTGTAAGTAGCACCATTTATACAATTTAATTTTGTTTTATTACCCGATGATCATTCAATCTAAATATACAAATTGCATGATTGTTCAGGATGTAAGACTTATGTCTAAGAAATCATTGTTAAAACTTCCTAACTTGATAGCCTCAGTGATGATAACAGATGACTAACCGCAGGACCATGGTGCATTGTGTAATTTATGTGAGAATTTATTATCTTCAATCGTAAACTTGACTAAAATTCAGCCTTTTAATCTGATCAATCGTTACTTATCAAAACAAAATAAATTTTTTTAAGAGTTTATATTTTTAATATAATAACTATCAAAGAAATAAGACCCCTAGTACAGCCTTTCTTTGACTATCCTTCGCATTCTACGTATTTTTACTTATCAAATAAAAACGAATTTTTTTAAGAGTTTATATTTTTAATATAATAACTATCAAAGAAATAAGAACCCTAGTATAACCTTTCTTTGACTATCCTTCGCATTTTATGTATTTTTAATACCAGAAAATAATATGTAATGTTCAGATTCTTTGTGCTATATTTCTTATCCAATATCAGTCGATGATAGTTGCTCCGGTAGCAGCGATTTCCGGACTAGGCATGTCGCACAAAGAGGTTGTAAGACTTGGGCCAGAGAAATCATTGTTAAAACTTCTAAACCTAATAGACTTAGTTATTATTGCAGGTGACTGATTGCGGGACCATGATGCATTGTGTTATTTATCTGAGAGGTTATAATATTGAATCGTAAACTCGACTAAAATTTTGATTTCTGTAGGAACGAATATGTTCCTTCACAAGAAATAGTTGTTCAACGTTCATAAAAATGTAGTAGCCTGACCATATTGATTCTTAATTGCCCATGGTATTATCAGCAGTAATGCTGATAATCATATCTTATTTCAGGAATAACCCTGAATGAACAACAAGGCTTACTTGCAAATTGAAGAGAATATTAGAAGTTAGCAATCTTATAAAAAACCAATTATTAACTAAATCATCCGAACTGAAGAGGATATGGGTACAATTAGAATAGGTGCTAGAACCTGGAGGAGTTAAATACCTAAACACGGTATAGAAATTGCGGCCGTTTGAATCAAACTGTAAGTAGCACCATTTATACAATTTAATTTTGTTTTATTACCCGATGATCATTCAATCTAAATATACAAATTGCATGATTGTTCAGGATGTAAGACTTATGTCTAAGAAATCATTGTTAAAACTTCCTAACTTGATAGCCTCAGTGATGATAACAGATGACTAACCGCAGGACCATGGTGCATTGTGTAATTTATGTGAGAATTTATTATCTTCAATCGTAAACTTGACTAAAATTCAGCCTTTTAATCTGATCAATCGTTACTAATGAAAACAAAATAAATTTTTTTAAGAATTAATATTTTTAATATAATAACTATCAAAGAATCAAGACCCCTAGTACAGTCGTTCTTTGACTACCCTTCGCATTCTATGTATTTTTACTAATCAAATAAAAACGAATTTTTTTAAGAGTTTATATTTTTAATATAATAACTATCAAAGAAATAAGAACCCTAGTATAACCTTTCTTTGACTATCCTTCGCATTTTATGTATTTTTAATACCAGAAAATAATATGTAATGTTCAGATTCTTTGTGCTATATTTCTTATCCAATATCAGTCGATGATAGTTGCTCCGGTAGCAGCGATTTCCGGACAAGGCATGTCGCACAAAGAGGTTGTAAGACTTGGGCCAGAGAAATCATTGTTAAAACTTCTAAACCTAATAGACTTAGTTATTATTGCAGGTGACTGATTGCGGGACCATGATGCATTGTGTTATTTATCTGAGAGGTTATAATATTGAATCGTAAACTCGACTAAAATTTTGATTTCTGTAGGAACGAATATGTTCCTTCACAAGAAATAGTTGTTCAACGTTCATAAAAATGTAGTAGCCTGACCATATTGATTCTTAATTGCCCATGGTATTATCAGCAGTAATGCTGATAATCATATCTTATTTCAGGAATAACCCTGAATGAACAACAAGGCTTACTTGCAAATTGAAGAGAATATTAGAAGTTAGCAATCTTATAAAAAACCAATTATTAACTAAATCATCCGAACTGAAGAGGATATGGGTACAATTAGAATAGGTGCTAGAACCTGGAGGAGTTAAATACCTAAACACGGTATAGAAATTGCGGCCGTTTGAATCAAACTGTAAGTAGCACCATTTATACAATTTAATTTTGTTTTATTACCCGATGATCATTCAATCTAAATATACAAATTGCATGATTGTTCAGGATGTAAGACTTATGTCTAAGAAATCATTGTTAAAACTTCCTAACTTGATAGCCTCAGTGATGATAACAGATGACTAACCGCAGGACCATGGTGCATTGTGTAATTTATGTGAGAATTTATTATCTTCAATCGTAAACTTGACTAAAATTCAGCCTTTTAATCTGATCAATCGTTACTTATCAAAACAAAATAAAATTTTTTAAGAGTTTATATTTTTAATATAATAACTATCAAAGAAATAAGACCCCTAGTACAGCCTTTCTTTGACTATCCTTCGCATTCTATGTATTTTTACTTATCAAATAAAAACGAATTTTTTTAAGAGTTTATATTTTTAATATAATAACTATCAAAGAAATAAGAACCCTAGTATAACCTTTCTTTGACTATCCTTCGCATTTTATGTATTTTTAATACCAGAAAATAATATGTAATGTTCAGATTCTTTGTGCTATATTTCTTATCCAATATCAGTCGATGATAGTTGCTCCGGTAGCAGCGATTTCCGGACTAGGCATGTCGCACAAAGAGGTTGTAAGACTTGGGCCAGAGAAATCATTGTTAAAACTTCTAAACCTAATAGACTTAGTTATTATTGCAGGTGACTGATTGCGGGACCATGATGCATTGTGTTATTTATCTGAGAGGTTATAATATTGAATCGTAAACTCGACTAAAATTTTGATTTCTGTAGGAACGAATATGTTCCTTCACAAGAAATAGTTGTTCAACGTTCATAAAAATGTAGTAGCCTGACCATATTGATTCTTAATTGCCCATGGTATTATCAGCAGTAATGCTGATAATCATATCTTATTTCAGGAATAACCCTGAATGAACAACAAGGCTTACTTGCAAATTGAAGAGAATATTAGAAGTTAGCAATCTTTTAAAAAACCAATTATTAACTAAATCATCCGAACTGAAGAGGATATGGGTACAATTAGAATAGGTGCTAGAACCTGGAGGAGTTAAATACCTAAACACGGTATAGAAATTGCGGCCGTTTGAATCAAACTGTAAGTAGCACCATTTATACAATTTAATTTTGTTTTATTACCCGATGATCATTCAATCTAAATATACAAATTGCATGATTGTTCAGGATGTAAGACTTATGTCTAAGAAATCATTGTTAAAACTTCCTAACTTGATAGCCTCAGTGATGATAACAGATGACTAACCGCAGGACCATGGTGCATTGTGTAATTTATGTGAGAATTTATTATCTTCAATCGTAAACTTGACTAAAATTCAGCCTTTTAATCTGATCAATCGTTACTTATCAAAACAAAATAAATTTTTTTAAGAGTTTATATTTTTAATATAATAACTATCAAAGAAATAAGACCCCTAGTACAGCCTTTCTTTGACTATCCTTCGCATTCTACGTATTTTTACTTATCAAATAAAAACGAATTTTTTTAAGAGTTTATATTTTTAATATAATAACTATCAAAGAAATAAGAACCCTAGTATAACCTTTCTTTGACTATCCTTCGCATTTTATGTATTTTTAATACCAGAAAATAATATGTAATGTTCAGATTCTTTGTGCTATATTTCTTATCCAATATCAGTCGATGATAGTTGCTCCGGTAGCAGCGATTTCCGGACTAGGCATGTCGCACAAAGAGGTTGTAAGACTTGGGCCAGAGAAATCATTGTTAAAACTTCTAAACCTAATAGACTTAGTTATTATTGCAGGTGACTGATTGCGGGACCATGATGCATTGTGTTATTTATCTGAGAGGTTATAATATTGAATCGTAAACTCGACTAAAATTTTGATTTCTGTAGGAACGAATATGTTCCTTCACAAGAAATAGTTGTTCAACGTTCATAAAAATGTAGTAGCCTGACCATATTGATTCTTAATTGCCCATGGTATTATCAGCAGTAATGCTGATAATCATATCTTATTTCAGGAATAACCCTGAATGAACAACAAGGCTTACTTGCAAATTGAAGAGAATATTAGAAGTTAGCAATCTTATAAAAAACCAATTATTAACTAAATCATCCGAACTGAAGAGGATATGGGTACAATTAGAATAGGTGCTAGAACCTGGAGGAGTTAAATACCTAAACACGGTATAGAAATTGCGGCCGTTTGAATCAAACTGTAAGTAGCACCATTTATACAATTTAATTTTGTTTTATTACCCGATGATCATTCAATCTAAATATACAAATTGCATGATTGTTCAGGATGTAAGACTTATGTCTAAGAAATCATTGTTAAAACTTCCTAACTTGATAGCCTCAGTGATGATAACAGATGACTAACCGCAGGACCATGGTGCATTGTGTAATTTATGTGAGAATTTATTATCTTCAATCGTAAACTTGACTAAAATTCAGCCTTTTAATCTGATCAATCGTTACTAATGAAAACAAAATAAATTTTTTTAAGAATTAATATTTTTAATATAATAACTATCAAAGAATCAAGACCCCTAGTACAGTCGTTCTTTGACTATCCTTCGCATTCTATGTATTTTTACTTATCAAATAAAAACGAATTTTTTTAAGAGTTTATATTTTTAATATAATAACTATCAAAGAAATAAGAACCCTAGTATAACCTTTCTTTGACTATCCTTCGCATTTTATGTATTTTTAATACCAGAAAATAATATGTAATGTTCAGATTCTTTGTGCTATATTTCTTATCCAATATCAGTCGATGATAGTTGCTCCGGTAGCAGCGATTTCCGGACAAGGCATGTCGCACAAAGAGGTTGTAAGACTTGGGCCAGAGAAATCATTGTTAAAACTTCTAAACCTAATAGACTTAGTTATTATTGCAGGTGACTGATTGCGGGACCATGATGCATTGTGTTATTTATCTGAGAGGTTATAATATTGAATCGTAAACTCGACTAAAATTTTGATTTCTGTAGGAACGAATATGTTCCTTCACAAGAAATAGTTGTTCAACGTTCATAAAAATGTAGTAGCCTGACCATATTGATTCTTAATTGCCCATGGTATTATCAGCAGTAATGCTGATAATCATATCTTATTTCAGGAATAACCCTGAATGAACAACAAGGCTTACTTGCAAATTGAAGAGAATATTAGAAGTTAGCAATCTTATAAAAAACCAATTATTAACTAAATCATCCGAACTGAAGAGGATATGGGTACAATTAGAATAGGTGCTAGAACCTGGAGGAGTTAAATACCTAAACACGGTATAGAAATTGCGGCCGTTTGAATCAAACTGTAAGTAGCACCATTTATACAATTTAATTTTGTTTTATTACCCGATGATCATTCAATCTAAATATACAAATTGCATGATTGTTCAGGATGTAAGACTTATGTCTAAGAAATCATTGTTAAAACTTCCTAACTTGATAGCCTCAGTGATGATAACAGATGACTAACCGCAGGACCATGGTGCATTGTGTAATTTATGTGAGAATTTATTATCTTCAATCGTAAACTTGACTAAAATTCAGCCTTTTAATCTGATCAATCGTTACTTATCAAAACAAAATAAAATTTTTTAAGAGTTTATATTTTTAATATAATAACTATCAAAGAAATAAGACCCCTAGTACAGCCTTTCTTTGACTATCCTTCGCATTCTATGTATTTTTACTTATCAAATAAAAACGAATTTTTTTAAGAGTTTATATTTTTAATATAATAACTATCAAAGAAATAAGAACCCTAGTATAACCTTTCTTTGACTATCCTTCGCATTTTATGTATTTTTAATACCAGAAAATAATATGTAATGTTCAGATTCTTTGTGCTATATTTCTTATCCAATATCAGTCGATGATAGTTGCTCCGGTAGCAGCGATTTCCGGACTAGGCATGTCGCACAAAGAGGTTGTAAGACTTGGGCCAGAGAAATCATTGTTAAAACTTCTAAACCTAATAGACTTAGTTATTATTGCAGGTGACTGATTGCGGGACCATGATGCATTGTGTTATTTATCTGAGAGGTTATAATATTGAATCGTAAACTCGACTAAAATTTTGATTTCTGTAGGAACGAATATGTTCCTTCACAAGAAATAGTTGTTCAACGTTCATAAAAATGTAGTAGCCTGACCATATTGATTCTTAATTGCCCATGGTATTATCAGCAGTAATGCTGATAATCATATCTTATTTCAGGAATAACCCTGAATGAACAACAAGGCTTACTTGCAAATTGAAGAGAATATTAGAAGTTAGCAATCTTTTAAAAAACCAATTATTAACTAAATCATCCGAACTGAAGAGGATATGGGTACAATTAGAATAGGTGCTAGAACCTGGAGGAGTTAAATACCTAAACACGGTATAGAAATTGCGGCCGTTTGAATCAAACTGTAAGTAGCACCATTTATACAATTTAATTTTGTTTTATTACCCGATGATCATTCAATCTAAATATACAAATTGCATGATTGTTCAGGATGTAAGACTTATGTCTAAGAAATCATTGTTAAAACTTCCTAACTTGATAGCCTCAGTGATGATAACAGATGACTAACCGCAGGACCATGGTGCATTGTGTAATTTATGTGAGAATTTATTATCTTCAATCGTAAACTTGACTAAAATTCAGCCTTTTAATCTGATCAATCGTTACTTATCAAAACAAAATAAATTTTTTTAAGAGTTTATATTTTTAATATAATAACTATCAAAGAAATAAGACCCCTAGTACAGCCTTTCTTTGACTATCCTTCGCATTCTATGTATTTTTACTTATCAAATAAAAACGAATTTTTTTAAGAGTTTATATTTTTAATATAATAACTATCAAAGAAATAAGAACCCTAGTATAACCTTTCTTTGACTATCCTTCGCATTTTATGTATTTTTAATACCAGAAAATAATATGTAATGTTCAGATTCTTTGTGCTATATTTCTTATCCAATATCAGTCGATGATAGTTGCTCCGGTAGCAGCGATTTCCGGACTAGGCATGTCGCACAAAGAGGTTGTAAGACTTGGGCCAGAGAAATCATTGTTAAAACTTCTAAACCTAATAGACTTAGTTATTATTGCAGGTGACTGATTGCGGGACCATGATGCATTGTGTTATTTATCTGAGAGGTTATAATATTGAATCGTAAACTCGACTAAAATTTTGATTTCTGTAGGAACGAATATGTTCCTTCACAAGAAATAGTTGTTCAACGTTCATAAAAATGTAGTAGCCTGACCATATTGATTCTTAATTGCCCATGGTATTATCAGCAGTAATGCTGATAATCATATCTTATTTCAGGAATAACCCTGAATGAACAACAAGGCTTACTTGCAAATTGAAGAGAATATTAGAAGTTAGCAATCTTATAAAAAACCAATTATTAACTAAATCATCCGAACTGAAGAGGATATGGGTACAATTAGAATAGGTGCTAGAACCTGGAGGAGTTAAATACCTAAACACGGTATAGAAATTGCGGCCGTTTGAATCAAACTGTAAGTAGCACCATTTATACAATTTAATTTTGTTTTATTACCCGATGATCATTCAATCTAAATATACAAATTGCATGATTGTTCAGGATGTAAGACTTATGTCTAAGAAATCATTGTTAAAACTTCCTAACTTGATAGCCTCAGTGATGATAACAGATGACTAACCGCAGGACCATGGTGCATTGTGTAATTTATGTGAGAATTTATTATCTTCAATCGTAAACTTGACTAAAATTCAGCCTTTTAATCTGATCAATCGTTACTAATGAAAACAAAATAAATTTTTTTAAGAATTAATATTTTTAATATAATAACTATCAAAGAATCAAGACCCCTAGTACAGTCGTTCTTTGACTATCCTTCGCATTCTATGTATTTTTACTTATCAAATAAAAACGAATTTTTTTAAGAGTTTATATTTTTAATATAATAACTATCAAAGAAATAAGAACCCTAGTATAACCTTTCTTTGACTATCCTTCGCATTTTATGTATTTTTAATACCAGAAAATAATATGTAATGTTCAGATTCTTTGTGCTATATTTCTTATCCAATATCAGTCGATGATAGTTGCTCCGGTAGCAGCGATTTCCGGACAAGGCATGTCGCACAAAGAGGTTGTAAGACTTGGGCCAGAGAAATCATTGTTAAAACTTCTAAACCTAATAGACTTAGTTATTATTGCAGGTGACTGATTGCGGGACCATGATGCATTGTGTTATTTATCTGAGAGGTTATAATATTGAATCGTAAACTCGACTAAAATTTTGATTTCTGTAGGAACGAATATGTTCCTTCACAAGAAATAGTTGTTCAACGTTCATAAAAATGTAGTAGCCTGACCATATTGATTCTTAATTGCCCATGGTATTATCAGCAGTAATGCTGATAATCATATCTTATTTCAGGAATAACCCTGAATGAACAACAAGGCTTACTTGCAAATTGAAGAGAATATTAGAAGTTAGCAATCTTATAAAAAACCAATTATTAACTAAATCATCTGAACTGAAGAGGATATGGGTACAATTAGAATAGGTGCTAGAACCTGGAGGAGTTAAATACCTAAACACGGTATAGAAATTGCGGCCGTTTGAATCAAACTGTAAGTAGCACCATTTATACAATTTAATTTTGTTTTATTACCCGATGATCATTCAATCTAAATATACAAATTGCATGATTGTTCAGGATGTAAGACTTATGTCTAAGAAATCATTGTTAAAACTTCCTAACTTGATAGCCTCAGTGATGATAACAGATGACTAACCGCAGGACCATGGTGCATTGAGTAATTTATGTGAGAATTTATTATCTTCAATCGTAAACTTGACTAAAATTCAGCCTTTTAATCTGATCAATCGTTACTTATCAAAACAAAATAAAATTTTTTAAGAGTTTATATTTTTAATATAATAACTATCAAAGAAATAAGACCCCTAGTACAGCCTTTCTTTGACTATCCTTCGCATTCTATGTATTTTTACTTATCAAATAAAAACGAATTTTTTTAAGAGTTTATATTTTTAATATAATAACTATCAAAGAAATAAGAACCCTAGTATAACCTTTCTTTGACTATCCTTCGCATTTTATGTATTTTTAATACCAGAAAATAATATGTAATGTTCAGATTCTTTGTGCTATATTTCTTATCCAATATCAGTCGATGATAGTTGCTCCGGTAGCAGCGATTTCCGGACTAGGCATGTCGCACAAAGAGGTTGTAAGACTTGGGCCAGAGAAATCATTGTTAAAACTTCTAAACCTAATAGACTTAGTTATTATTGCAGGTGACTGATTGCGGGACCATGATGCATTGTGTTATTTATCTGAGAGGTTATAATATTGAATCGTAAACTCGACTAAAATTTTGATTTCTGTAGGAACGAATATGTTCCTTCACAAGAAATAGTTGTTCAACGTTCATAAAAATGTAGTAGCCTGACCATATTGATTCTTAATTGCCCATGGTATTATCAGCAGTAATGCTGATAATCATATCTTATTTCAGGAATAACCCTGAATGAACAACAAGGCTTACTTGCAAATTGAAGAGAATATTAGAAGTTAGCAATCTTCTAAAAAACCAATTATTAACTAAATCATCCGAACTGAAGAGGATATGGGTACAATTAGAATAGGTGCTAGAACCTGGAGGAGTTAAATACCTAAACACGGTATAGAAATTGCGGCCGTTTGAATCAAACTGTAAGTAGCACCATTTATACAATTTAATTTTGTTTTATTACCCGATGATCATTCAATCTAAATATACAAATTGCATGATTGTTCAGGATGTAAGACTTATGTCTAAGAAATCATTGTTAAAACTTCCTAACTTGATAGCCTCAGTGATGATAACAGATGACTAACCGCAGGACCATGGTGCATTGTGTAATTTATGTGAGAATTTATTATCTTCAATCGTAAACTTGACTAAAATTCAGCCTTTTAATCTGATCAATCGTTACTTATCAAAACAAAATAAATTTTTTTAAGAGTTTATATTTTTAATATAATAACTATCAAAGAAATAAGACCCCTAGTACAGCCTTTCTTTGACTATCCTTCGCATTCTATGTATTTTTACTTATCAAATAAAAACGAATTTTTTTAAGAGTTTATATTTTTAATATAATAACTATCAAAGAAATAAGAACCCTAGTATAACCTTTCTTTGACTATCCTTCGCATTTTATGTATTTTTAATACCAGAAAATAATATGTAATGTTCAGATTCTTTGTGCTATATTTCTTATCCAATATCAGTCGATGATAGTTGCTCCGGTAGCAGCGATTTCCGGACTAGGCATGTCGCACAAAGAGGTTGTAAGACTTGGGCCAGAGAAATCATTGTTAAAACTTCTAAACCTAATAGACTTAGTTATTATTGCAGGTGACTGATTGCGGGACCATGATGCATTGTGTTATTTATCTGAGAGGTTATAATATTGAATCGTAAACTCGACTAAAATTTTGATTTCTGTAGGAACGAATATGTTCCTTCACAAGAAATAGTTGTTCAACGTTCATAAAAATGTAGTAGCCTGACCATATTGATTCTTAATTGCCCATGGTATTATCAGCAGTAATGCTGATAATCATATCTTATTTCAGGAATAACCCTGAATGAACAACAAGGCTTACTTGCAAATTGAAGAGAATATTAGAAGTTAGCAATCTTTTAAAAAACCAATTATTAACTAAATCATCCGAACTGAAGAGGATATGGGTACAATTAGAATAGGTGCTAGAACCTGGAGGAGTTAAATACCTAAACACGGTATAGAAATTGCGGCCGTTTGAATCAAACTGTAAGTAGCACCATTTATACAATTTAATTTTGTTTTATTACCCGATGATCATTCAATCTAAATATACAAATTGCATGATTGTTCAGGATGTAAGACTTATGTCTAAGAAATCATTGTTAAAAATTCCTAACTTGATAGCCTCAGTGATGATAACAGATGACTAACCGCAGGACCATGGTGCATTGTGTAATTTATGTGAGAATTTATTATCTTCAATCGTAAACTTGACTAAAATTCAGCCTTTTAATCTGATCAATCGTTACTTATCAAAACAAAATAAATTTTTTTAAGAGTTTATATTTTTAATATAATAACTATCAAAGAAATAAGACCCCTAGTACAGCCTTTCTTTGACTATCCTTCGCATTCTACGTATTTTTACTTATCAAATAAAAACGAATTTTTTTAAGAGTTTATATTTTTAATATAATAACTATCAAAGAAATAAGAACCCTAGTATAACCTTTCTTTGACTATCCTTCGCATTTTATGTATTTTTAATACCAGAAAATAATATGTAATGTTCAGATTCTTTGTGCTATATTTCTTATCCAATATCAGTCGATGATAGTTGCTCCGGTAGCAGCGATTTCCGGACTAGGCATGTCGCACAAAGAGGTTGTAAGACTTGGGCCAGAGAAATCATTGTTAAAACTTCTAAACCTAATAGACTTAGTTATTATTGCAGGTGACTGATTGCGGGACCATGATGCATTGTGTTATTTATCTGAGAGGTTATAATATTGAATCGTAAACTCGACTAAAATTTTGATTTCTGTAGGAACGAATATGTTCCTTCACAAGAAATAGTTGTTCAACGTTCATAAAAATGTAGTAGCCTGACCATATTGATTCTTAATTGCCCATGGTATTATCAGCAGTAATGCTGATAATCATATCTTATTTCAGGAATAACCCTGAATGAACAACAAGGCTTACTTGCAAATTGAAGAGAATATTAGAAGTTAGCAATCTTTTAAAAAACCAATTATTAACTAAATCATCCGAACTGAAGAGGATATGGGTACAATTAGAATAGGTGCTAGAACCTGGAGGAGTTAAATACCTAAACACGGTATAGAAATTGCGGCCGTTTGAATCAAACTGTAAGTAGCACCATTTATACAATTTAATTTTGTTTTATTACCCGATGATCATTCAATCTAAATATACAAATTGCATGATTGTTCAGGATGTAAGACTTATGTCTAAGAAATCATTGTTAAAACTTCCTAACTTGATAGCCTCAGTGATGATAACAGATGACTAACCGCAGGACCATGGTGCATTGTGTAATTTATGTGAGAATTTATTATCTTCAATCGTAAACTTGACTAAAATTCAGCCTTTTAATCTGATCAATCGTTACTTATCAAAACAAAATAAATTTTTTTAAGAGTTTATATTTTTAATATAATAACTATCAAAGAAATAAGACCCCTAGTACAGCCTTTCTTTGACTATCCTTCGCATTCTATGTATTTTTACTTATCAAATAAAAACGAATTTTTTTAAGAGTTTATATTTTTAATATAATAACTATCAAAGAAATAAGAACCCTAGTATAACCTTTCTTTGACTATCCTTCGCATTTTATGTATTTTTAATACCAGAAAATAATATGTAATGTTCAGATTCTTTGTGCTATATTTCTTATCCAATATCAGTCGATGATAGTTGCTCCGGTAGCAGCGATTTCCGGACTAGGCATGTCGCACAAAGAGGTTGTAAGACTTGGGCCAGAGAAATCATTGTTAAAACTTCTAAACCTAATAGACTTAGTTATTATTGCAGGTGACTGATTGCGGGACCATGATGCATTGTGTTATTTATCTGAGAGGTTATAATATTGAATCGTAAACTCGACTAAAATTTTGATTTCTGTAGGAACGAATATGTTCCTTCACAAGAAATAGTTGTTCAACGTTCATAAAAATGTAGTAGCCTGACCATATTGATTCTTAATTGCCCATGGTATTATCAGCAGTAATGCTGATAATCATATCTTATTTCAGGAATAACCCTGAATGAACAACAAGGCTTACTTGCAAATTGAAGAGAATATTAGAAGTTAGCAATCTTTTAAAAAACCAATTATTAACTAAATCATCCGAACTGAAGAGGATATGGGTACAATTAGAATAGGTGCTAGAACCTGGAGGAGTTAAATACCTAAACACGGTATAGAAATTGCGGCCGTTTGAATCAAACTGTAAGTAGCACCATTTATACAATTTAATTTTGTTTTATTACCCGATGATCATTCAATCTAAATATACAAATTGCATGATTGTTCAGGATGTAAGACTTATGTCTAAGAAATCATTGTTAAAACTTCCTAACTTGATAGCCTCAGTGATGATAACAGATGACTAACCGCAGGACCATGGTGCATTGTGTAATTTATGTGAGAATTTATTATCTTCAATCGTAAACTTGACTAAAATTCAGCCTTTTAATCTGATCAATCGTTACTTATCAAAACAAAATAAATTTTTTTAAGAGTTTATATTTTTAATATAATAACTATCAAAGAAATAAGACCCCTAGTACAGCCTTTCTTTGACTATCCTTCGCATTCTATGTATTTTTACTTATCAAATAAAAACGAATTTTTTTAAGAGTTTATATTTTTAATATAATAACTATCAAAGAAATAAGAACCCTAGTATAACCTTTCTTTGACTATCCTTCGCATTTTATGTATTTTTAATACCAGAAAATAATATGTAATGTTCAGATTCTTTGTGCTATATTTCTTATCCAATATCAGTCGATGATAGTTGCTCCGGTAGCAGCGATTTCCGGACTAGGCATGTCGCACAAAGAGGTTGTAAGACTTGGGCCAGAGAAATCATTGTTAAAACTTCTAAACCTAATAGACTTAGTTATTATTGCAGGTGACTGATTGCGGGACCATGATGCATTGTGTTATTTATCTGAGAGGTTATAATATTGAATCGTAAACTCGACTAAAATTTTGATTTCTGTAGGAACGAATATGTTCCTTCACAAGAAATAGTTGTTCAACGTTCATAAAAATGTAGTAGCCTGACCATATTGATTCTTAATTGCCCATGGTATTATCAGCAGTAATGCTGATAATCATATCTTATTTCAGGAATAACCCTGAATGAACAACAAGGCTTACTTGCAAATTGAAGAGAATATTAGAAGTTAGCAATCTTTTAAAAAACCAATTATTAACTAAATCATCCGAACTGAAGAGGATATGGGTACAATTAGAATAGGTGCTAGAACCTGGAGGAGTTAAATACCTAAACACGGTATAGAAATTGCGGCCGTTTGAATCAAACTGTAAGTAGCACCATTTATACAATTTAATTTTGTTTTATTACCCGATGATCATTCAATCTAAATATACAAATTGCATGATTGTTCAGGATGTAAGACTTATGTCTAAGAAATCATTGTTAAAACTTCCTAACTTGATAGCCTCAGTGATGATAACAGATGACTAACCGCAGGACCATGGTGCATTGTGTAATTTATGTGAGAATTTATTATCTTCAATCGTAAACTTGACTAAAATTCAGCCTTTTAATCTGATCAATCGTTACTTATCAAAACAAAATAAATTTTTTTAAGAGTTTATATTTTTAATATAATAACTATCAAAGAAATAAGACCCCTAGTACAGCCTTTCTTTGACTATCCTTCGCATTCTATGTATTTTTACTTATCAAATAAAAACGAATTTTTTTAAGAGTTTATATTTTTAATATAATAACTATCAAAGAAATAAGAACCCTAGTATAACCTTTCTTTGACTATCCTTCGCATTTTATGTATTTTTAATACCAGAAAATAATATGTAATGTTCAGATTCTTTGTGCTATATTTCTTATCCAATATCAGTCGATGATAGTTGCTCCGGTAGCAGCGATTTCCGGACTAGGCATGTCGCACAAAGAGGTTGTAAGACTTGGGCCAGAGAAATCATTGTTAAAACTTCTAAACCTAATAGACTTAGTTATTATTGCAGGTGACTGATTGCGGGACCGTGATGCATTGTGTTATTTATCTGAGAGGTTATAATATTGAATCGTAAACTCGACTAAAATTTTGATTTCTGTAGGAACGAATATGTTCCTTCACAAGAAATAGTTGTTCAACGTTCATAAAAATGTAGTAGCCTGACCATATTGATTCTTAATTGCCCATGGTATTATCAGCAGTAATGCTGATAATCATATCTTATTTCAGGAATAACCCTGAATGAACAACAAGGCTTACTTGCAAATTGAAGAGAATATTAGAAGTTAGCAATCTTTTAAAAAACCAATTATTAACTAAATCATCCGAACTGAAGAGGATATGGGTACAATTAGAATAGGTGCTAGAACCTGGAGGAGTTAAATACCTAAACACGGTATAGAAATTGCGGCCGTTTGAATCAAACTGTAAGTAGCACCATTTATACAATTTAATTTTGTTTTATTACCCGATGATCATTCAATCTAAATATACAAATTGCATGATTGTTCAGGATGTAAGACTTATGTCTAAGAAATCATTGTTAAAACTTCCTAACTTGATAGCCTCAGTGATGATAACAGATGACTAACCGCAGGACCATGGTGCATTGTGTAATTTATGTGAGAATTTATTATCTTCAATCGTAAACTTGACTAAAATTCAGCCTTTTAATCTGATCAATCGTTACTTATCAAAACAAAATAAATTTTTTTAAGAGTTTATATTTTTAATATAATAACTATCAAAGAAATAAGACCCCTAGTACAGCCTTTCTTTGACTATCCTTCGCATTCTATGTATTTTTACTTATCAAATAAAAACGAATTTTTTTAAGAGTTTATATTTTTAATATAATAACTATCAAAGAAATAAGAACCCTAGTATAACCTTTCTTTGACTATCCTTCGCATTTTATGTATTTTTAATACCAGAAAATAATATGTAATGTTCAGATTCTTTGTGCTATATTTCTTATCCAATATCAGTCGATGATAGTTGCTCCGGTAGCAGCGATTTCCGGACTAGGCATGTCGCACAAAGAGGTTGTAAGACTTGGGCCAGAGAAATCATTGTTAAAACTTCTAAACCTAATAGACTTAGTTATTATTGCAGGTGACTGATTGCGGGACCATGATGCATTGTGTTATTTATCTGAGAGGTTATAATATTGAATCGTAAACTCGACTAAAATTTTGATTTCTGTAGGAACGAATATGTTCCTTCACAAGAAATAGTTGTTCAACGTTCATAAAAATGTAGTAGCCTGACCATATTGATTCTTAATTGCCCATGGTATTATCAGCAGTAATGCTGATAATCATATCTTATTTCAGGAATAACCCTGAATGAACAACAAGGCTTACTTGCAAATTGAAGAGAATATTAGAAGTTAGCAATCTTTTAAAAAACCAATTATTAACTAAATCATCCGAACTGAAGAGGATATGGGTACAATTAGAATAGGTGCTAGAACCTGGAGGAGTTAAATACCTAAACACGGTATAGAAATTGCGGCCGTTTGAATCAAACTGTAAGTAGCACCATTTATACAATTTAATTTTGTTTTATTACCCGATGATCATTCAATCTAAATATACAAATTGCATGATTGTTCAGGATGTAAGACTTATGTCTAAGAAATCATTGTTAAAAATTCCTAACTTGATAGCCTCAGTGATGATAACAGATGACTAACCGCAGGACCATGGTGCATTGTGTAATTTATGTGAGAATTTATTATCTTCAATCGTAAACTTGACTAAAATTCAGCCTTTTAATCTGATCAATCGTTACTTATCAAAACAAAATAAATTTTTTTAAGAGTTTATATTTTTAATATAATAACTATCAAAGAAATAAGACCCCTAGTACAGCCTTTCTTTGACTATCCTTCGCATTCTACGTATTTTTACTTATCAAATAAAAACGAATTTTTTTAAGAGTTTATATTTTTAATATAATAACTATCAAAGAAATAAGAACCCTAGTATAACCTTTCTTTGACTATCCTTCGCATTTTATGTATTTTTAATACCAGAAAATAATATGTAATGTTCAGATTCTTTGTGCTATATTTCTTATCCAATATCAGTCGATGATAGTTGCTCCGGTAGCAGCGATTTCCGGACTAGGCATGTCGCACAAAGAGGTTGTAAGACTTGGGCCAGAGAAATCATTGTTAAAACTTCTAAACCTAATAGACTTAGTTATTATTGCAGGTGACTGATTGCGGGACCATGATGCATTGTGTTATTTATCTGAGAGGTTATAATATTGAATCGTAAACTCGACTAAAATTTTGATTTCTGTAGGAACGAATATGTTCCTTCACAAGAAATAGTTGTTCAACGTTCATAAAAATGTAGTAGCCTGACCATATTGATTCTTAATTGCCCATGGTATTATCAGCAGTAATGCTGATAATCATATCTTATTTCAGGAATAACCCTGAATGAACAACAAGGCTTACTTGCAAATTGAAGAGAATATTAGAAGTTAGCAATCTTTTAAAAAACCAATTATTAACTAAATCATCCGAACTGAAGAGGATATGGGTACAATTAGAATAGGTGCTAGAACCTGGAGGAGTTAAATACCTAAACACGGTATAGAAATTGCGGCCGTTTGAATCAAACTGTAAGTAGCACCATTTATACAATTTAATTTTGTTTTATTACCCGATGATCATTCAATCTAAATATACAAATTGCATGATTGTTCAGGATGTAAGACTTATGTCTAAGAAATCATTGTTAAAACTTCCTAACTTGATAGCCTCAGTGATGATAACAGATGACTAACCGCAGGACCATGGTGCATTGTGTAATTTATGTGAGAATTTATTATCTTCAATCGTAAACTTGACTAAAATTCAGCCTTTTAATCTGATCAATCGTTACTTATCAAAACAAAATAAAATTTTTTAAGAGTTTATATTTTTAATATAATAACTATCAAAGAAATAAGACCCCTAGTACAGCCTTTCTTTGACTATCCTTCGCATTCTATGTATTTTTACTTATCAAATAAAAACGAATTTTTTTAAGAGTTTATATTTTTAATATAATAACTATCAAAGAAATAAGAACCCTAGTATAACCTTTCTTTGACTATCCTTCGCATTTTATGTATTTTTAATACCAGAAAATAATATGTAATGTTCAGATTCTTTGTGCTATATTTCTTATCCAATATCAGTCGATGATAGTTGCTCCGGTAGCAGCGATTTCCGGACTAGGCATGTCGCACAAAGAGGTTGTAAGACTTGGGCCAGAGAAATCATTGTTAAAACTTCTAAACCTAATAGACTTAGTTATTATTGCAGGTGACTGATTGCGGGACCGTGATGCATTGTGTTATTTATCTGAGAGGTTATAATATTGAATCGTAAACTCGACTAAAATTTTGATTTCTGTAGGAACGAATATGTTCCTTCACAAGAAATAGTTGTTCAACGTTCATAAAAATGTAGTAGCCTGACCATATTGATTCTTAATTGCCCATGGTATTATCAGCAGTAATGCTGATAATCATATCTTATTTCAGGAATAACCCTGAATGAACAACAAGGCTTACTTGCAAATTGAAGAGAATATTAGAAGTTAGCAATCTTTTAAAAAACCAATTATTAACTAAATCATCCGAACTGAAGAGGATATGGGTACAATTAGAATAGGTGCTAGAACCTGGAGGAGTTAAATACCTAAACACGGTATAGAAATTGCGGCCGTTTGAATCAAACTGTAAGTAGCACCATTTATACAATTTAATTTTGTTTTATTACCCGATGATCATTCAATCTAAATATACAAATTGCATGATTGTTCAGGATGTAAGACTTATGTCTAAGAAATCATTGTTAAAACTTCCTAACTTGATAGCCTCAGTGATGATAACAGATGACTAACCGCAGGACCATGGTGCATTGTGTAATTTATGTGAGAATTTATTATCTTCAATCGTAAACTTGACTAAAATTCAGCCTTTTAATCTGATCAATCGTTACTTATCAAAACAAAATAAATTTTTTTAAGAGTTTATATTTTTAATATAATAACTATCAAAGAAATAAGACCCCTAGTACAGCCTTTCTTTGACTATCCTTCGCATTCTATGTATTTTTACTTATCAAATAAAAACGAATTTTTTTAAGAGTTTATATTTTTAATATAATAACTATCAAAGAAATAAGAACCCTAGTATAACCTTTCTTTGACTATCCTTCGCATTTTATGTATTTTTAATACCAGAAAATAATATGTAATGTTCAGATTCTTTGTGCTATATTTCTTATCCAATATCAGTCGATGATAGTTGCTCCGGTAGCAGCGATTTCCGGACTAGGCATGTCGCACAAAGAGGTTGTAAGACTTGGGCCAGAGAAATCATTGTTAAAACTTCTAAACCTAATAGACTTAGTTATTATTGCAGGTGACTGATTGCGGGACCATGATGCATTGTGTTATTTATCTGAGAGGTTATAATATTGAATCGTAAACTCGACTAAAATTTTGATTTCTGTAGGAACGAATATGTTCCTTCACAAGAAATAGTTGTTCAACGTTCATAAAAATGTAGTAGCCTGACCATATTGATTCTTAATTGCCCATGGTATTATCAGCAGTAATGCTGATAATCATATCTTATTTCAGGAATAACCCTGAATGAACAACAAGGCTTACTTGCAAATTGAAGAGAATATTAGAAGTTAGCAATCTTTTAAAAAACCAATTATTAACTAAATCATCCGAACTGAAGAGGATATGGGTACAATTAGAATAGGTGCTAGAACCTGGAGGAGTTAAATACCTAAACACGGTATAGAAATTGCGGCCGTTTGAATCAAACTGTAAGTAGCACCATTTATACAATTTAATTTTGTTTTATTACCCGATGATCATTCAATCTAAATATACAAATTGCATGATTGTTCAGGATGTAAGACTTATGTCTAAGAAATCATTGTTAAAACTTCCTAACTTGATAGCCTCAGTGATGATAACAGATGACTAACCGCAGGACCATGGTGCATTGTGTAATTTATGTGAGAATTTATTATCTTCAATCGTAAACTTGACTAAAATTCAGCCTTTTAATCTGATCAATCGTTACTTATCAAAACAAAATAAATTTTTTTAAGAGTTTATATTTTTAATATAATAACTATCAAAGAAATAAGACCCCTAGTACAGCCTTTCTTTGACTATCCTTCGCATTCTATGTATTTTTACTTATCAAATAAAAACGAATTTTTTTAAGAGTTTATATTTTTAATATAATAACTATCAAAGAAATAAGAACCCTAGTATAACCTTTCTTTGACTATCCTTCGCATTTTATGTATTTTTAATACCAGAAAATAATATGTAATGTTCAGATTCTTTGTGCTATATTTCTTATCCAATATCAGTCGATGATAGTTGCTCCGGTAGCAGCGATTTCCGGACTAGGCATGTCGCACAAAGAGGTTGTAAGACTTGGGCCAGAGAAATCATTGTTAAAACTTCTAAACCTAATAGACTTAGTTATTATTGCAGGTGACTGATTGCGGGACCATGATGCATTGTGTTATTTATCTGAGAGGTTATAATATTGAATCGTAAACTCGACTAAAATTTTGATTTCTGTAGGAACGAATATGTTCCTTCACAAGAAATAGTTGTTCAACGTTCATAAAAATGTAGTAGCCTGACCATATTGATTCTTAATTGCCCATGGTATTATCAGCAGTAATGCTGATAATCATATCTTATTTCAGGAATAACCCTGAATGAACAACAAGGCTTACTTGCAAATTGAAGAGAATATTAGAAGTTAGCAATCTTTTAAAAAACCAATTATTAACTAAATCATCCGAACTGAAGAGGATATGGGTACAATTAGAATAGGTGCTAGAACCTGGAGGAGTTAAATACCTAAACACGGTATAGAAATTGCGGCCGTTTGAATCAAACTGTAAGTAGCACCATTTATACAATTTAATTTTGTTTTATTACCCGATGATCATTCAATCTAAATATACAAATTGCATGATTGTTCAGGATGTAAGACTTATGTCTAAGAAATCATTGTTAAAACTTCCTAACTTGATAGCCTCAGTGATGATAACAGATGACTAACCGCAGGACCATGGTGCATTGTGTAATTTATGTGAGAATTTATTATCTTCAATCGTAAACTTGACTAAAATTCAGCCTTTTAATCTGATCAATCGTTACTTATCAAAACAAAATAAAATTTTTTAAGAGTTTATATTTTTAATATAATAACTATCAAAGAAATAAGACCCCTAGTACAGCCTTTCTTTGACTATCCTTCGCATTCTATGTATTTTTACTTATCAAATAAAAACGAATTTTTTTAAGAGTTTATATTTTTAATATAATAACTATCAAAGAAATAAGAACCCTAGTATAACCTTTCTTTGACTATCCTTCGCATTTTATGTATTTTTAATACCAGAAAATAATATGTAATGTTCAGATTCTTTGTGCTATATTTCTTATCCAATATCAGTCGATGATAGTTGCTCCGGTAGCAGCGATTTCCGGACTAGGCATGTCGCACAAAGAGGTTGTAAGACTTGGGCCAGAGAAATCATTGTTAAAACTTCTAAACCTAATAGACTTAGTTATTATTGCAGGTGACTGATTGCGGGACCATGATGCATTGTGTTATTTATCTGAGAGGTTATAATATTGAATCGTAAACTCGACTAAAATTTTGATTTCTGTAGGAACGAATATGTTCCTTCACAAGAAATAGTTGTTCAACGTTCATAAAAATGTAGTAGCCTGACCATATTGATTCTTAATTGCCCATGGTATTATCAGCAGTAATGCTGATAATCATATCTTATTTCAGGAATAACCCTGAATGAACAACAAGGCTTACTTGCAAATTGAAGAGAATATTAGAAGTTAGCAATCTTATAAAAAACCAATTATTAACTAAATCATCCGAACTGAAGAGGATATGGGTACAATTAGAATAGGTGCTAGAACCTGGAGGAGTTAAATACCTAAACACGGTATAGAAATTGCGGCCGTTTGAATCAAACTGTAAGTAGCACCATTTATACAATTTAATTTTGTTTTATTACCCGATGATCATTCAATCTAAATATACAAATTGCATGATTGTTCAGGATGTAAGACTTATGTCTAAGAAATCATTGTTAAAACTTCCTAACTTGATAGCCTCAGTGATGATAACAGATGACTAACCGCAGGACCATGGTGCATTGTGTAATTTATGTGAGAATTTATTATCTTCAATCGTAAACTTGACTAAAATTCAGCCTTTTAATCTGATCAATCGTTACTTATCAAAACAAAATAAATTTTTTTAAGAGTTTATATTTTTAATATAATAACTATCAAAGAAATAAGACCCCTAGTACAGCCTTTCTTTGACTATCCTTCGCATTCTATGTATTTTTACTTATCAAATAAAAACGAATTTTTTTAAGAGTTTATATTTTTAATATAATAACTATCAAAGAAATAAGAACCCTAGTATAACCTTTCTTTGACTATCCTTCGCATTTTATGTATTTTTAATACCAGAAAATAATATGTAATGTTCAGATTCTTTGTGCTATATTTCTTATCCAATATCAGTCGATGATAGTTGCTCCGGTAGCAGCGATTTCCGGACTAGGCATGTCGCACAAAGAGGTTGTAAGACTTGGGCCAGAGAAATCATTGTTAAAACTTCTAAACCTAATAGACTTAGTTATTATTGCAGGTGACTGATTGCGGGACCATGATGCATTGTGTTATTTATCTGAGAGGTTATAATATTGAATCGTAAACTCGACTAAAATTTTGATTTCTGTAGGAACGAATATGTTCCTTCACAAGAAATAGTTGTTCAACGTTCATAAAAATGTAGTAGCCTGACCATATTGATTCTTAATTGCCCATGGTATTATCAGCAGTAATGCTGATAATCATATCTTATTTCAGGAATAACCCTGAATGAACAACAAGGCTTACTTGCAAATTGAAGAGAATATTAGAAGTTAGCAATCTTTTAAAAAACCAATTATTAACTAAATCATCCGAACTGAAGAGGATATGGGTACAATTAGAATAGGTGCTAGAACCTGGAGGAGTTAAATACCTAAACACGGTATAGAAATTGCGGCCGTTTGAATCAAACTGTAAGTAGCACCATTTATACAATTTAATTTTGTTTTATTACCCGATGATCATTCAATCTAAATATACAAATTGCATGATTGTTCAGGATGTAAGACTTATGTCTAAGAAATCATTGTTAAAACTTCCTAACTTGATAGCCTCAGTGATGATAACAGATGACTAACCGCAGGACCATGGTGCATTGTGTAATTTATGTGAGAATTTATTATCTTCAATCGTAAACTTGACTAAAATTCAGCCTTTTAATCTGATCAATCGTTACTTATCAAAACAAAATAAAATTTTTTAAGAGTTTATATTTTTAATATAATAACTATCAAAGAAATAAGACCCCTAGTACAGCCTTTCTTTGACTATCCTTCGCATTCTATGTATTTTTACTTATCAAATAAAAACGAATTTTTTTAAGAGTTTATATTTTTAATATAATAACTATCAAAGAAATAAGAACCCTAGTATAACCTTTCTTTGACTATCCTTCGCATTTTATGTATTTTTAATACCAGAAAATAATATGTAATGTTCAGATTCTTTGTGCTATATTTCTTATCCAATATCAGTCGATGATAGTTGCTCCGGTAGCAGCGATTTCCGGACTAGGCATGTCGCACAAAGAGGTTGTAAGACTTGGGCCAGAGAAATCATTGTTAAAACTTCTAAACCTAATAGACTTAGTTATTATTGCAGGTGACTGATTGCGGGACCATGATGCATTGTGTTATTTATCTGAGAGGTTATAATATTGAATCGTAAACTCGACTAAAATTTTGATTTCTGTAGGAACGAATATGTTCCTTCACAAGAAATAGTTGTTCAACGTTCATAAAAATGTAGTAGCCTGACCATATTGATTCTTAATTGCCCATGGTATTATCAGCAGTAATGCTGATAATCATATCTTATTTCAGGAATAACCCTGAATGAACAACAAGGCTTACTTGCAAATTGAAGAGAATATTAGAAGTTAGCAATCTTTTAAAAAACCAATTATTAACTAAATCATCCGAACTGAAGAGGATATGGGTACAATTAGAATAGGTGCTAGAACCTGGAGGAGTTAAATACCTAAACACGGTATAGAAATTGCGGCCGTTTGAATCAAACTGTAAGTAGCACCATTTATACAATTTAATTTTGTTTTATTACCCGATGATCATTCAATCTAAATATACAAATTGCATGATTGTTCAGGATGTAAGACTTATGTCTAAGAAATCATTGTTAAAACTTCCTAACTTGATAGCCTCAGTGATGATAACAGATGACTAACCGCAGGACCATGGTGCATTGTGTAATTTATGTGAGAATTTATTATCTTCAATCGTAAACTTGACTAAAATTCAGCCTTTTAATCTGATCAATCGTTACTTATCAAAACAAAATAAAATTTTTTAAGAGTTTATATTTTTAATATAATAACTATCAAAGAAATAAGACCCCTAGTACAGCCTTTCTTTGACTATCCTTCGCATTCTACGTATTTTTACTTATCAAATAAAAACGAATTTTTTTAAGAGTTTATATTTTTAATATAATAACTATCAAAGAAATAAGAACCCTAGTATAACCTTTCTTTGACTATCCTTCGCATTTTATGTATTTTTAATACCAGAAAATAATATGTAATGTTCAGATTCTTTGTGCTATATTTCTTATCCAATATCAGTCGATGATAGTTGCTCCGGTAGCAGCGATTTCCGGACTAGGCATGTCGCACAAAGAGGTTGTAAGACTTGGGCCAGAGAAATCATTGTTAAAACTTCTAAACCTAATAGACTTAGTTATTATTGCAGGTGACTGATTGCGGGACCATGATGCATTGTGTTATTTATCTGAGAGGTTATAATATTGAATCGTAAACTCGACTAAAATTTTGATTTCTGTAGGAACGAATATGTTCCTTCACAAGAAATAGTTGTTCAACGTTCATAAAAATGTAGTAGCCTGACCATATTGATTCTTAATTGCCCATGGTATTATCAGCAGTAATGCTGATAATCATATCTTATTTCAGGAATAACCCTGAATGAACAACAAGGCTTACTTGCAAATTGAAGAGAATATTAGAAGTTAGCAATCTTTTAAAAAACCAATTATTAACTAAATCATCCGAACTGAAGAGGATATGGGTACAATTAGAATAGGTGCTAGAACCTGGAGGAGTTAAATACCTAAACACGGTATAGAAATTGCGGCCGTTTGAATCAAACTGTAAGTAGCACCATTTATACAATTTAATTTTGTTTTATTACCCGATGATCATTCAATCTAAATATACAAATTGCATGATTGTTCAGGATGTAAGACTTATGTCTAAGAAATCATTGTTAAAACTTCCTAACTTGATAGCCTCAGTGATGATAACAGATGACTAACCGCAGGACCATGGTGCATTGTGTAATTTATGTGAGAATTTATTATCTTCAATCGTAAACTTGACTAAAATTCAGCCTTTTAATCTGATCAATCGTTACTTATCAAAACAAAATAAATTTTTTTAAGAGTTTATATTTTTAATATAATAACTATCAAAGAAATAAGACCCCTAGTACAGCCTTTCTTTGACTATCCTTCGCATTCTACGTATTTTTACTTATCAAATAAAAACGAATTTTTTTAAGAGTTTATATTTTTAATATAATAACTATCAAAGAAATAAGAACCCTAGTATAACCTTTCTTTGACTATCCTTCGCATTTTATGTATTTTTAATACCAGAAAATAATATGTAATGTTCAGATTCTTTGTGCTATATTTCTTATCCAATATCAGTCGATGATAGTTGCTCCGGTAGCAGCGATTTCCGGACTAGGCATGTCGCACAAAGAGGTTGTAAGACTTGGGCCAGAGAAATCATTGTTAAAACTTCTAAACCTAATAGACTTAGTTATTATTGCAGGTGACTGATTGCGGGACCATGATGCATTGTGTTATTTATCTGAGAGGTTATAATATTGAATCGTAAACTCGACTAAAATTTTGATTTCTGTAGGAACGAATATGTTCCTTCACAAGAAATAGTTGTTCAACGTTCATAAAAATGTAGTAGCCTGACCATATTGATTCTTAATTGCCCATGGTATTATCAGCAGTAATGCTGATAATCATATCTTATTTCAGGAATAACCCTGAATGAACAACAAGGCTTACTTGCAAATTGAAGAGAATATTAGAAGTTAGCAATCTTTTAAAAAACCAATTATTAACTAAATCATCCGAACTGAAGAGGATATGGGTACAATTAGAATAGGTGCTAGAACCTGGAGGAGTTAAATACCTAAACACGGTATAGAAATTGCGGCCGTTTGAATCAAACTGTAAGTAGCACCATTTATACAATTTAATTTTGTTTTATTACCCGATGATCATTCAATCTAAATATACAAATTGCATGATTGTTCAGGATGTAAGACTTATGTCTAAGAAATCATTGTTAAAACTTCCTAACTTGATAGCCTCAGTGATGATAACAGATGACTAACCGCAGGACCATGGTGCATTGTGTAATTTATGTGAGAATTTATTATCTTCAATCGTAAACTTGACTAAAATTCAGCCTTTTAATCTGATCAATCGTTACTTATCAAAACAAAATAAAATTTTTTAAGAGTTTATATTTTTAATATAATAACTATCAAAGAAATAAGACCCCTAGTACAGCCTTTCTTTGACTATCCTTCGCATTCTACGTATTTTTACTTATCAAATAAAAACGAATTTTTTTAAGAGTTTATATTTTTAATATAATAACTATCAAAGAAATAAGAACCCTAGTATAACCTTTCTTTGACTATCCTTCGCATTTTATGTATTTTTAATACCAGAAAATAATATGTAATGTTCAGATTCTTTGTGCTATATTTCTTATCCAATATCAGTCGATGATAGTTGCTCCGGTAGCAGCGATTTCCGGACTAGGCATGTCGCACAAAGAGGTTGTAAGACTTGGGCCAGAGAAATCATTGTTAAAACTTCTAAACCTAATAGACTTAGTTATTATTGCAGGTGACTGATTGCGGGACCATGATGCATTGTGTTATTTATCTGAGAGGTTATAATATTGAATCGTAAACTCGACTAAAATTTTGATTTCTGTAGGAACGAATATGTTCCTTCACAAGAAATAGTTGTTCAACGTTCATAAAAATGTAGTAGCCTGACCATATTGATTCTTAATTGCCCATGGTATTATCAGCAGTAATGCTGATAATCATATCTTATTTCAGGAATAACCCTGAATGAACAACAAGGCTTACTTGCAAATTGAAGAGAATATTAGAAGTTAGCAATCTTCTAAAAAACCAATTATTAACTAAATCATCCGAACTGAAGAGGATATGGGTACAATTAGAATAGGTGCTAGAACCTGGAGGAGTTAAATACCTAAACACGGTATTGAAATAGCGGCAGTTTTAATCAAACTGTGAGTAGCACCATTTATACGATTTAATTTTGGTTTATTACCCGATGATGATTCAATCTAAATATACAAATTGCATGATTGTTCAGGATGTAAGACTTATGTCTAAGAAATCATTGTTAAAACTTCCTAACTTGATAGCCTCAGTGATGATAACAGATGACTAACCGCAGGACCATGGTGCATTGTGTAATTTATGTGAGAATTTATTATCTTCAATCGTAAACTTGACTAAAATTCAGCCTTTTAATCTGATCAATCGTTACTTATCAAAACAAAATAAAATTTTTTAAGAGTTTATATTTTTAATATAATAACTATCAAAGAAATAAGACCCCTAGTACAGCCTTTCTTTGACTATCCTTCGCATTCTACGTATTTTTACTTATCAAATAAAAACGAATTTTTTTAAGAGTTTATATTTTTAATATAATAACTATCAAAGAAATAAGAACCCTAGTATAACCTTTCTTTGACTATCCTTCGCATTTTATGTATTTTTAATACCAGAAAATAATATGTAATGTTCAGATTCTTTGTGCTATATTTCTTATCCAATATCAGTCGATGATAGTTGCTCCGGTAGCAGCGATTTCCGGACTAGGCATGTCGCACAAAGAGGTTGTAAGACTTGGGCCAGAGAAATCATTGTTAAAACTTCTAAACCTAATAGACTTAGTTATTATTGCAGGTGACTGATTGCGGGACCATGATGCATTGTGTTATTTATCTGAGAGGTTATAATATTGAATCGTAAACTCGACTAAAATTTTGATTTCTGTAGGAACGAATATGTTCCTTCACAAGAAATAGTTGTTCAACGTTCATAAAAATGTAGTAGCCTGACCATATTGATTCTTAATTGCCCATGGTATTATCAGCAGTAATGCTGATAATCATATCTTATTTCAGGAATAACCCTGAATGAACAACAAGGCTTACTTGCAAATTGAAGAGAATATTAGAAGTTAGCAATCTTCTAAAAAACCAATTATTAACTAAATCATCCGAACTGAAGAGGATATGGGTACAATTAGAATAGGTGCTAGAACCTGGAGGAGTTAAATACCTAAACACGGTATAGAAATTGCGGCCGTTTGAATCAAACTGTAAGTAGCACCATTTATACAATTTAATTTTGTTTTATTACCCGATGATCATTCAATCTAAATATACAAATTGCATGATTGTTCAGGATGTAAGACTTATGTCTAAGAAATCATTGTTAAAACTTCCTAACTTGATAGCCTCAGTGATGATAACAGATGACTAACCGCAGGACCATGGTGCATTGTGTAATTTATGTGAGAATTTATTATCTTCAATCGTAAACTTGACTAAAATTCAGCCTTTTAATCTGATCAATCGTTACTTATCAAAACAAAATAAATTTTTTTAAGAGTTTATATTTTTAATATAATAACTATCAAAGAAATAAGACCCCTAGTACAGCCTTTCTTTGACTATCCTTCGCATTCTACGTATTTTTACTTATCAAATAAAAACGAATTTTTTTAAGAGTTTATATTTTTAATATAATAACTATCAAAGAAATAAGAACCCTAGTATAACCTTTCTTTGACTATCCTTCGCATTTTATGTATTTTTAATACCAGAAAATAATATGTAATGTTCAGATTCTTTGTGCTATATTTCTTATCCAATATCAGTCGATGATAGTTGCTCCGGTAGCAGCGATTTCCGGACTAGGCATGTCGCACAAAGAGGTTGTAAGACTTGGGCCAGAGAAATCATTGTTAAAACTTCTAAACCTAATAGACTTAGTTATTATTGCAGGTGACTGATTGCGGGACCATGATGCATTGTGTTATTTATCTGAGAGGTTATAATATTGAATCGTAAACTCGACTAAAATTTTGATTTCTGTAGGAACGAATATGTTCCTTCACAAGAAATAGTTGTTCAACGTTCATAAAAATGTAGTAGCCTGACCATATTGATTCTTAATTGCCCATGGTATTATCAGCAGTAATGCTGATAATCATATCTTATTTCAGGAATAACCCTGAATGAACAACAAGGCTTACTTGCAAATTGAAGAGAATATTAGAAGTTAGCAATCTTTTAAAAAACCAATTATTAACTAAATCATCCGAACTGAAGAGGATATGGGTACAATTAGAATAGGTGCTAGAACCTGGAGGAGTTAAATACCTAAACACGGTATAGAAATTGCGGCCGTTTGAATCAAACTGTAAGTAGCACCATTTATACAATTTAATTTTGTTTTATTACCCGATGATCATTCAATCTAAATATACAAATTGCATGATTGTTCAGGATGTAAGACTTATGTCTAAGAAATCATTGTTAAAACTTCCTAACTTGATAGCCTCAGTGATGATAACAGATGACTAACCGCAGGACCATGGTGCATTGTGTAATTTATGTGAGAATTTATTATCTTCAATCGTAAACTTGACTAAAATTCAGCCTTTTAATCTGATCAATCGTTACTTATCAAAACAAAATAAAATTTTTTAAGAGTTTATATTTTTAATATAATAACTATCAAAGAAATAAGACCCCTAGTACAGCCTTTCTTTGACTATCCTTCGCATTCTACGTATTTTTACTTATCAAATAAAAACGAATTTTTTTAAGAGTTTATATTTTTAATATAATAACTATCAAAGAAATAAGAACCCTAGTATAACCTTTCTTTGACTATCCTTCGCATTTTATGTATTTTTAATACCAGAAAATAATATGTAATGTTCAGATTCTTTGTGCTATATTTCTTATCCAATATCAGTCGATGATAGTTGCTCCGGTAGCAGCGATTTCCGGACTAGGCATGTCGCACAAAGAGGTTGTAAGACTTGGGCCAGAGAAATCATTGTTAAAACTTCTAAACCTAATAGACTTAGTTATTATTGCAGGTGACTGATTGCGGGACCATGATGCATTGTGTTATTTATCTGAGAGGTTATAATATTGAATCGTAAACTCGACTAAAATTTTGATTTCTGTAGGAACGAATATGTTCCTTCACAAGAAATAGTTGTTCAACGTTCATAAAAATGTAGTAGCCTGACCATATTGATTCTTAATTGCCCATGGTATTATCAGCAGTAATGCTGATAATCATATCTTATTTCAGGAATAACCCTGAATGAACAACAAGGCTTACTTGCAAATTGAAGAGAATATTAGAAGTTAGCAATCTTCTAAAAAACCAATTATTAACTAAATCATCCGAACTGAAGAGGATATGGGTACAATTAGAATAGGTGCTAGAACCTGGAGGAGTTAAATACCTAAACACGGTATAGAAATTGCGGCCGTTTGAATCAAACTGTAAGTAGCACCATTTATACAATTTAATTTTGTTTTATTACCCGATGATCATTCAATCTAAATATACAAATTGCATGATTGTTCAGGATGTAAGACTTATGTCTAAGAAATCATTGTTAAAACTTCCTAACTTGATAGCCTCAGTGATGATAACAGATGACTAACCGCAGGACCATGGTGCATTGTGTAATTTATGTGAGAATTTATTATCTTCAATCGTAAACTTGACTAAAATTCAGCCTTTTAATCTGATCAATCGTTACTTATCAAAACAAAATAAATTTTTTTAAGAGTTTATATTTTTAATATAATAACTATCAAAGAAATAAGACCCCTAGTACAGCCTTTCTTTGACTATCCTTCGCATTCTACGTATTTTTACTTATCAAATAAAAACGAATTTTTTTAAGAGTTTATATTTTTAATATAATAACTATCAAAGAAATAAGAACCCTAGTATAACCTTTCTTTGACTATCCTTCGCATTTTATGTATTTTTAATACCAGAAAATAATATGTAATGTTCAGATTCTTTGTGCTATATTTCTTATCCAATATCAGTCGATGATAGTTGCTCCGGTAGCAGCGATTTCCGGACTAGGCATGTCGCACAAAGAGGTTGTAAGACTTGGGCCAGAGAAATCATTGTTAAAACTTCTAAACCTAATAGACTTAGTTATTATTGCAGGTGACTGATTGCGGGACCATGATGCATTGTGTTATTTATCTGAGAGGTTATAATATTGAATCGTAAACTCGACTAAAATTTTGATTTCTGTAGGAACGAATATGTTCCTTCACAAGAAATAGTTGTTCAACGTTCATAAAAATGTAGTAGCCTGACCATATTGATTCTTAATTGCCCATGGTATTATCAGCAGTAATGCTGATAATCATATCTTATTTCAGGAATAACCCTGAATGAACAACAAGGCTTACTTGCAAATTGAAGAGAATATTAGAAGTTAGCAATCTTATAAAAAACCAATTATTAACTAAATCATCCGAACTGAAGAGGATATGGGTACAATTAGAATAGGTGCTAGAACCTGGAGGAGTTAAATACCTAAACACGGTATAGAAATTGCGGCCGTTTGAATCAAACTGTAAGTAGCACCATTTATACAATTTAATTTTGTTTTATTACCCGATGATCATTCAATCTAAATATACAAATTGCATGATTGTTCAGGATGTAAGACTTATGTCTAAGAAATCATTGTTAAAACTTCCTAACTTGATAGCCTCAGTGATGATAACAGATGACTAACCGCAGGACCATGGTGCATTGTGTAATTTATGTGAGAATTTATTATCTTCAATCGTAAACTTGACTAAAATTCAGCCTTTTAATCTGATCAATCGTTACTTATCAAAACAAAATAAAATTTTTTAAGAGTTTATATTTTTAATATAATAACTATCAAAGAAATAAGACCCCTAGTACAGCCTTTCTTTGACTATCCTTCGCATTCTACGTATTTTTACTTATCAAATAAAAACGAATTTTTTTAAGAGTTTATATTTTTAATATAATAACTATCAAAGAAATAAGAACCCTAGTATAACCTTTCTTTGACTATCCTTCGCATTTTATGTATTTTTAATACCAGAAAATAATATGTAATGTTCAGATTCTTTGTGCTATATTTCTTATCCAATATCAGTCGATGATAGTTGCTCCGGTAGCAGCGATTTCCGGACTAGGCATGTCGCACAAAGAGGTTGTAAGACTTGGGCCAGAGAAATCATTGTTAAAACTTCTAAACCTAATAGACTTAGTTATTATTGCAGGTGACTGATTGCGGGACCATGATGCATTGTGTTATTTATCTGAGAGGTTATAATATTGAATCGTAAACTCGACTAAAATTTTGATTTCTGTAGGAACGAATATGTTCCTTCACAAGAAATAGTTGTTCAACGTTCATAAAAATGTAGTAGCCTGACCATATTGATTCTTAATTGCCCATGGTATTATCAGCAGTAATGCTGATAATCATATCTTATTTCAGGAATAACCCTGAATGAACAACAAGGCTTACTTGCAAATTGAAGAGAATATTAGAAGTTAGCAATCTTCTAAAAAACCAATTATTAACTAAATCATCCGAACTGAAGAGGATATGGGTACAATTAGAATAGGTGCTAGAACCTGGAGGAGTTAAATACCTAAACACGGTATTGAAATAGCGGCAGTTTTAATCAAACTGTGAGTAGCACCATTTATACGATTTAATTTTGGTTTATTACCCGATGATGATTCAATCTAAATATACAAATTGCATGATTGTTCAGGATGTAAGACTTATGTCTAAGAAATCATTGTTAAAACTTCCTAACTTGATAGCCTCAGTGATGATAACAGATGACTAACCGCAGGACCATGGTGCATTGTGTAATTTATGTGAGAATTTATTATCTTCAATCGTAAACTTGACTAAAATTCAGCCTTTTAATCTGATCAATCGTTACTTATCAAAACAAAATAAAATTTTTTAAGAGTTTATATTTTTAATATAATAACTATCAAAGAAATAAGACCCCTAGTACAGCCTTTCTTTGACTATCCTTCGCATTCTACGTATTTTTACTTATCAAATAAAAACGAATTTTTTTAAGAGTTTATATTTTTAATATAATAACTATCAAAGAAATAAGAACCCTAGTATAACCTTTCTTTGACTATCCTTCGCATTTTATGTATTTTTAATACCAGAAAATAATATGTAATGTTCAGATTCTTTGTGCTATATTTCTTATCCAATATCAGTCGATGATAGTTGCTCCGGTAGCAGCGATTTCCGGACTAGGCATGTCGCACAAAGAGGTTGTAAGACTTGGGCCAGAGAAATCATTGTTAAAACTTCTAAACCTAATAGACTTAGTTATTATTGCAGGTGACTGATTGCGGGACCATGATGCATTGTGTTATTTATCTGAGAGGTTATAATATTGAATCGTAAACTCGACTAAAATTTTGATTTCTGTAGGAACGAATATGTTCCTTCACAAGAAATAGTTGTTCAACGTTCATAAAAATGTAGTAGCCTGACCATATTGATTCTTAATTGCCCATGGTATTATCAGCAGTAATGCTGATAATCATATCTTATTTCAGGAATAACCCTGAATGAACAACAAGGCTTACTTGCAAATTGAAGAGAATATTAGAAGTTAGCAATCTTCTAAAAAACCAATTATTAACTAAATCATCCGAACTGAAGAGGATATGGGTACAATTAGAATAGGTGCTAGAACCTGGAGGAGTTAAATACCTAAACACGGTATAGAAATTGCGGCCGTTTGAATCAAACTGTAAGTAGCACCATTTATACAATTTAATTTTGTTTTATTACCCGATGATCATTCAATCTAAATATACAAATTGCATGATTGTTCAGGATGTAAGACTTATGTCTAAGAAATCATTGTTAAAACTTCCTAACTTGATAGCCTCAGTGATGATAACAGATGACTAACCGCAGGACCATGGTGCATTGTGTAATTTATGTGAGAATTTATTATCTTCAATCGTAAACTTGACTAAAATTCAGCCTTTTAATCTGATCAATCGTTACTTATCAAAACAAAATAAATTTTTTTAAGAGTTTATATTTTTAATATAATAACTATCAAAGAAATAAGACCCCTAGTACAGCCTTTCTTTGACTATCCTTCGCATTCTACGTATTTTTACTTATCAAATAAAAACGAATTTTTTTAAGAGTTTATATTTTTAATATAATAACTATCAAAGAAATAAGAACCCTAGTATAACCTTTCTTTGACTATCCTTCGCATTTTATGTATTTTTAATACCAGAAAATAATATGTAATGTTCAGATTCTTTGTGCTATATTTCTTATCCAATATCAGTCGATGATAGTTGCTCCGGTAGCAGCGATTTCCGGACTAGGCATGTCGCACAAAGAGGTTGTAAGACTTGGGCCAGAGAAATCATTGTTAAAACTTCTAAACCTAATAGACTTAGTTATTATTGCAGGTGACTGATTGCGGGACCATGATGCATTGTGTTATTTATCTGAGAGGTTATAATATTGAATCGTAAACTCGACTAAAATTTTGATTTCTGTAGGAACGAATATGTTCCTTCACAAGAAATAGTTGTTCAACGTTCATAAAAATGTAGTAGCCTGACCATATTGATTCTTAATTGCCCATGGTATTATCAGCAGTAATGCTGATAATCATATCTTATTTCAGGAATAACCCTGAATGAACAACAAGGCTTACTTGCAAATTGAAGAGAATATTAGAAGTTAGCAATCTTTTAAAAAACCAATTATTAACTAAATCATCCGAACTGAAGAGGATATGGGTACAATTAGAATAGGTGCTAGAACCTGGAGGAGTTAAATACCTAAACACGGTATAGAAATTGCGGCCGTTTGAATCAAACTGTAAGTAGCACCATTTATACAATTTAATTTTGTTTTATTACCCGATGATCATTCAATCTAAATATACAAATTGCATGATTGTTCAGGATGTAAGACTTATGTCTAAGAAATCATTGTTAAAACTTCCTAACTTGATAGCCTCAGTGATGATAACAGATGACTAACCGCAGGACCATGGTGCATTGTGTAATTTATGTGAGAATTTATTATCTTCAATCGTAAACTTGACTAAAATTCAGCCTTTTAATCTGATCAATCGTTACTTATCAAAACAAAATAAAATTTTTTAAGAGTTTATATTTTTAATATAATAACTATCAAAGAAATAAGACCCCTAGTACAGCCTTTCTTTGACTATCCTTCGCATTCTATGTATTTTTACTTATCAAATAAAAACGAATTTTTTTAAGAGTTTATATTTTTAATATAATAACTATCAAAGAAATAAGAACCCTAGTATAACCTTTCTTTGACTATCCTTCGCATTTTATGTATTTTTAATACCAGAAAATAATATGTAATGTTCAGATTCTTTGTGCTATATTTCTTATCCAATATCAGTCGATGATAGTTGCTCCGGTAGCAGCGATTTCCGGACTAGGCATGTCGCACAAAGAGGTTGTAAGACTTGGGCCAGAGAAATCATTGTTAAAACTTCTAAACCTAATAGACTTAGTTATTATTGCAGGTGACTGATTGCGGGACCATGATGCATTGTGTTATTTATCTGAGAGGTTATAATATTGAATCGTAAACTCGACTAAAATTCTGATTTCTGTAGGAACGAATATGTTCCTTCACAAGAAATAGTTGTTCAACGTTCATAAAAATGTAGTAGCCTGACCATATTGATTCTTAATTGCCCATGTTATTATCAGCTGTAATGCTTATAATCATATCTTATGGCAGGAATAACCCCGAATGAACAAGAGGGCACACTGGCAGATTGAAGAGAATTTTAGAAGTTAGCAATCTTATAAGTAACCAATTATTGAAAAAATCGTCCCAACTGAAGAGGATATGGGTACAATCAGAATAGGTGCTAGAACCTGGAGGAGTTTAAATACCTAACTACGGTATTGAAATAGCGGCAGTTTTAATCAAACTGTGAGTAGCACCATTTATACGATTTAATTTTGGTTTATTACCCGATGATGATTCAATCAAAATATACAGATTGCAAGATTGTTCAGGTTGCAAGACTTAGGTCCAAGAAATCATTGTTAAAACATTCAAACTTGATAGCCTCAGTGATGATAACAGATGACTGATCGCAGGACCATGATGGATTGTGTCATTTATCTGAGAGGTTATTTTTTTGAATCGTAAACTCGACTAAAATTTCGCCCTTTAATCTGATCCACATTACTTATCAAACAAAAATGAAATTTTTATAGAATTTATATTTATAATTTAATAACTATCAAAACATCAAGACCCCTAATAAAATATAATGATCTCTATGTTCCTGAGATGTTGCTTATCCTACATCAGTAGATGATAGTTGCTCCGGTAGCAGCGATTTCCGGACTAAGCATGTCGCATTAAGGAGTTGTAAGACTTGGGCCTAAAATATCATTCTTAAAACTTTCAAACGTGATAGCCTCAGTGATGATAAAATATGACTGATTGCAGGACTATGATGCTGTAAGTCATTATTTTGAGAGGTGATTATTTTTTATTTGTAAACTCGACTTAAATTTTGATTTCTGTAGGGACGAATATTTTCCTTCACAAGAAATAGTTGTTCAACGTTCATAAAAATGTAGTAGCCTGACCATATTGATTCTTAATTGCCCATGTTATTATCAGCTGTAATGCTTATAATCATATCTTATTGCAGGAATAACCCCGAATGAACAAGAGGGCACACTGGCAGATTGAAGAGAATTTTAGAAGTTAGCAATCTTATAAGTAACCAATTATTGAAAAAATCGTCCCAACTGAAGAGGATATGGGTACAATCAGAATAGGTGCTAGAACCTGTAGGAGTTTAAATACCTAACTACGGTATTGAAATAGCGGCAGTTTTAATCATACTGTGAGTAGCACCATTTATACGATTTAATTTTGGTTTATTACCCGATGATGATTCAATCAAAATATACAGATTGCAAGATTGTTCAGGTTGCAAGACTTAGGTCCAAGAAATCATTGTTAAAACATTCAAACTTGATAGCCTCAGTGATGATAACAGATGACTGATCGCAGGACCATGATGGATTGTGTCATTTATCTGAGAGGTTATTTTTTTGAATCGTAAACTCGACTAAAATTTCGCCCTTTAATCTAATCCACATTACTTATCAAACAAAAATGAAATTTTTATAGAATTTATATTCATAATTTAATTACTATCAAAACATCAAGACCCCTAATAAAATATAATGATCTCTATGTTTCTGAGATGTTGCTTATCCTACATCAGTAGATGATAGTTGCTCCGGTAGCAGCGATTTCCGGACTAAGCATGTCGCATAAGGGAGTTGTAAGACTTGGGCCTAAAATATCATTCTTAAAACTTTCAAACGTGATAGCCTCAGTGATGATAAAATATGACTGATTGCAGGACTATGATGCTGTAAGTCATTATTTTGAGAGGTGTTTATTTTTTATTTGTAAACTCGACTTAAATTTTGATTTCTGTAGGGACGAATATGTTCCTTCACAAGAAATAGTTGTTCAACGTTCATAAAAATGTAGTAGCCTGACCATATTGATTCTTAATTGCCCATGGTATTATCAGCAGTAATGCTGATAATCATATCTTATTTCAGGAATAACCCTGAATGAACAACAAGGCTTACTTGCAAATTGAAGAGAATATTAGAAGTTAGCAATCTTTTAAAAAACCAATTATTAACTAAATCATCCGAACTGAAGAGGATATGGGTACAATTAGAATAGGTGCTAGAACCTGGAGGAGTTAAATACCTAAACACGGTATAGAAATTGCGGCCGTTTGAATCAAACTGTAAGTAGCACCATTTATACAATTTAATTTTGTTTTATTACCCGATGATCATTCAATCTAAATATACAAATTGCATGATTGTTCAGGATGTAAGACTTATGTCTAAGAAATCATTGTTAAAACTTCCTAACTTGATAGCCTCAGTGATGATAACAGATGACTAACCGCAGGACCATGGTGCATTGTGTAATTTATGTGAGAATTTATTATCTTCAATCGTAAACTTGACTAAAATTCAGCCTTTTAATCTGATCAATCGTTACTTATCAAAACATAATAAATTTTTTTAAGAGTTTATATTTTTAATATAATAACTATCAAAGAAATAAGACCCCTAGTACAGCCTTTCTTTGACTATCCTTCGCATTCTACGTATTTTTACTTATCAAATAAAAACGAATTTTTTTAAGAGTTTATATTTTTAATATAATAACTATCAAAGAAATAAGAACCCTAGTATAACCTTTCTTTGACTATCCTTCGCATTTTATGTATTTTTAATACCAGAAAATAATATGTAATGTTCAGATTCTTTGTGCTATATTTCTTATCCAATATCAGTCGATGATAGTTGCTCCGGTAGCAGCGATTTCCGGACTAGGCATGTCGCAAAAAGAGGTTGTAAGACTTGGGCCAGAGAAATCATTGTTAAAACTTCTAAACCTAATAGACTTAGTTATTATTGCAGGTGACTGATTGCGGGACCATGATGCATTGTGTTATTTATCTGAGAGGTTATAATATTGAATCGTAAACTCGACTAAAATTTTGATTTCTGTAGGAACGAATATGTTCCTTCACAAGAAATAGTTATTCAACGTTCATAAAAATGTAGTAGCCTGACCATATTGATTCTTAATTGCCCATGGTATTATCAGCAGTAATGCTGATAATCATATCTTATTTCAGGAATAACCCTGAATGAACAACAAGGCTTACTTGCAAATTGAAGAGAATATTAGAAGTTAGCAATCTTATAAAAAACCAATTATTAACTAAATCATCCGAACTGAAGAGGATATGGGTACAATTAGAATAGGTGCTAGAACCTGGAGGAGTTAAATACCTAAACACGGTATAGAAATTGCGGCCGTTTGAATCAAACTGTAAGTAGCACCATTTATACAATTTAATTTTGTTTTATTACCCGATGATCATTCAATCTAAATATACAAATTGCATGATTGTTCAGGATGTAAGACTTATGTCTAAGAAATCATTGTTAAAACTTCCTAACTTGATAGCCTCAGTGATGATAACAGATGACTAACCGCAGGACCATGGTGCATTGTGTAATTTATGTGAGAATTTATTATCTTCAATCGTAAACTTGACTAAAATTCAGCCTTTTAATCTGATCAATCGTTACTTATCAAAACAAAATAAATTTTTTTAAGAGTTTATATTTTTAATATAATAACAATCAAAGAAATAAGACCCCTAGTACAGTCTTTCTTTGACTATCCTTCGCGTTCTATGTATTTTTACTTATCAAATAAAAACGAATTTTTTTAAGAGTTTATATTTTTAATATAATAACTATTAAAGAAATAAGACCCCTAGTATAATCTTTCTTTGACTATCCTTCGCATTTTATGTATTTTTAATACCAGAAAATAATATGTAATGTTCAGATTCTTTGTGCTATATTTCTTATCCAATATCAGTCGATGATAGTTGCTCCGGTAGCAGCGATTTCCGGACTAGGCATGTCGCACAAAGAGGTTGTAAGACTTGGGCCAGAGAAATCATTGTTAAAACTTCTAAACCTAATAGACTTAGTTATTATTGCAGGTGACTGATTGCGGGACCATGATGCATTGTGTTATTTATCTGAGAGGTTATAATATTGAATCGTAAACTCGACTAAAATTTTGATTTCTGTAGGAACGAATATGTTCCTTCACAAGAAATAGTTGTTCAACGTTCATAAAAATGTAGTAGCCTGACCATATTGATTCTTAATTGCCCATGTTATTATCAGCTGTAATGCTTATAATCATATCTTATGGCAGGAATAACCCCGAATGAACAAGAGGGCACACTGGCAGATTGAAGAGAATTTTAGAAGTTAGCAATCTTATAAGTAACCAATTATTGAAAAAATCGTCCCAACTGAAGAGGATATGGGTACAATCAGAATAGGTGCTAGAACCTGGAGGAGTTTAAATACCTAACTACGGTATTGAAATAGCGGCAGTTTTAATCAAACTGTGAGTAGCACCATTTATACGATTTAATTTTGGTTTATTACCCGATGATGATTCAATCAAAATATACAGATTGCAAGATTGTTCAGGTTGCAAGACTTAGGTCCAAGAAATCATTGTTAAAACATTCAAACTTGATAGCCTCAGTGATGATAACAGATGACTGATCGCAGGACCATGATGGATTGTGTCATTTATCTGAGAGGTTATTTTTTTGAATCGTAAACTCGACTAAAATTTCGCCCTTTAATCTGATCCACATTACTTATCAAACAAAAATGAAATTTTTGTAGAATTTATATTTATAATTTCATTACTATCAAAACATCAAGACCCCTAAAAAAATATAATGATCTCTATGTTTCTGAGATGTTGCTTATCCTACATCAGTAGATGATAGTTGCTCCGGTAGCAGCGATTTCCGGACTAAGCATGTCGCATTAAGGAGTTGTAAGACTTGGGCCTAAAATATCATTCTTAAAACTTTCAAACGTGATAGCCTCAGTGATGATAAAATATGACTGATTGCAGGACTATGATGCTGTAAGTCATTATTTTGAGAGGTGTTTATTTTTTATTTGTAAACTCGACTTAAATTTTGATTTCTGTAGGGACGAATATGTTCCTTTACAAGAAATAGTTGTTCAACGTTCATAAAAATGTAGTAGCCTGACCATATTGATTCTTAATTGCCCATGTTATTATCAGCTGTAATGCTTATAATCATATCTTATTGCAGGAATAACCCCGAATGAACAAGAGGGCACACTGGCAGATTGAAGAGAATTTTAGAAGTTAGCAATCTTATAAGTAACCAATTATTGAAAAAATCGTCCCAACTGAAGAGGATATGGGTACAATCAGAATAGGTGCTAGAACCTGGAGGAGTTTAAATACCTAACTACGGTATTGAAATAGCGGCAGTTTTAATCAAACTGTGAGTAGCACCATTTATACGATTTAATTTTGGTTTATTACCCGATGATGATTCAATCAAAATATACAGATTGCAAGATTGTTCAGGTTGCAAGACTTAGGTCCAAGAAATCATTGTTAAAACATTCAAACTTGATAGCCTCAGTGATGATAACAGATGACTGATCGCAGGACCATGATGGATTGTGTCATTTATCTGAGAGGTTATTTTTTTGAATCGTAAACTCGACTAAAATTTCGCCCTTTAATCTAATCCACATTACTTATCAAACAAAAATGAAATTTTTATAGAATTTATATTCATAATTTAATTACTATCAAAACATCAAGACCCCTAATAAAATATAATGATCTCTATGTTTCTGAGATGTTGCTTATCCTACATCAGTAGATGATAGTTGCTCCGGTAGCAGCGATTTCCGGACTAAGCATGTCGCATTAAGGAGTTGTAAGACTTGGGCCTAAAATATCATTCTTAAAACTTTCAAACGTGATAGCCTCAGTGATGATAAAATATGACTGATTGCAGGACTATGATGCTGTAAGTCATTATTTTGAGAGGTGTTTATTTTTTATTTGTAAACTCGACTTAAATTTTGATTTCTGTAGGGACGAATATGTTCCTTCACAAGAAATAGTTGTTCAACGTTCATAAAAATGTAGTAGCCTGACCATATTGATTCTTAATTGCCCATGTTATTATCAGCTGTAATGCTTATAATCATATCTTATTGCAGGAATAACCCCGAATGAACAAGAGGGCACACTGGCAGATTGAAGAGAATTTTAGAAGTTAGCAATCTTATAAGTAACCAATTATTGAAAAAATCGTCCCAACTGAAGAGGATATGGGTACAATCAGAATAGGTGCTAGAACCTGGAGGAGTTTAAATACCTAACTACGGTATTGAAATAGCGGCAGTTTTAATCAAACTGTGAGTAGCACCATTTATACGATTTAATTTTGGTTTATTACCCGATGATGATTCAATCAAAATATACAGATTGCAAGATTGTTCAGGTTGCAAGACTTAGGTCCAAGAAATCATTGTTAAAACATTCAAACTTGATAGCCTCAGTGATGATAACAGATGACTGATCGCAGGACCATGATGGATTGTGTCATTTATCTGAGAGGTTATTTTTTTGAATCCTAAACTCGACAAAAATTTCGCCCTTTAATCTGATCCACATTGCTTATCAAACAAAAATGAAATTTTTATAGAATTTATATTCATAATTTAATTACTATCAAAACATCAAGACCCCTAATAAAATATAATGATCTCTATGTTTCTGAGATGTTGCTTATCCTACATCAGTAGATGATAATTGCTCCGGTAGCAGCGATTTCCGGACTAAGCATGTCGCATTAAGGAGTTGTAAGACTTGGGCCTAAAATATCATTCTTAAAACTTTCAAACGTGATAGCCTCAGTGATGATAAAATATGACTGATTGCAGGACTATGATGCTGTAAGTCATTATTTTGAGAGGTGTTTATTTTTTATTTGTAAACTCGACTTAAATTTTGATTTCTGTAGGGACGAATATGTTCCTTCACAAGAAATAGTTGTTCAACGTTCATAAAAATGTAGTAGCCTGACCATATTGATTCTTAATTGCCCATGTTATTATCAGCTGTAATGCTTATAATCATATCTTATTGCAGGAATAACCCCGAATGAACAAGAGGGCACACTGGCAGATTGAAGAGAATTTTAGAAGTTAGCAATCTTATAAGTAACCAATTATTGAAAAAATCGTCCCAACTGAAGAGGATATGGGTACAATCAGAATAGGTGCTAGAACCTGGAGGAGTTTAAATACCTAACTACGGTATTGAAATAGCGGCAGTTTTAATCAAACTGTGAGTAGCACCATTTATACGATTTAATTTTGGTTTATTACCCGATGATGATTCAATCAAAATATACAGATTGCAAGATTGTTCAGGTTGCAAGACTTAGGTCCAAGAAATCATTGTTAAAACATTCAAACTTGATAGCCTCAGTGATGATAACAGATGACTGATCGCAGGACCATGATGGATTGTGTCATTTATCTGAGAGGTTATTTTTTTGAATCGTAAACTCGACAAAAATTTCGCCCTTTAATCTGATCCACATTACTTATCAAACAAAAATGAAATTTTTATAGAATTTATATTCATAATTTAATTACTATCAAAACATCAAGACCCCTAATAAAATATAATGATCTCTATGTTTCTGAGATGTTGCTTATCCTACATCAGTAGATGATAGTTGCTCCGGTAGCAGCGATTTCCGGACTAAGCATGTCGCATTAAGGAGTTGTAAGACTTGGGCCTAAAATATCATTCTTAAAACTTTCAAACGTGATAGCCTCAGTGATGATAAAATATGACTGATTGCAGGACTATGATGCTGTAAGTCATTATTTTGAGAGGTGTTTATTTTTTATTTGTAAACTCGACTTAAATTTTGATTTCTGTAGGGACGAATATGTTCCTTCACAAGAAATAGTTGTTCAACGTTCATAGAAATGTAGTAGCCTGACCATATTGATTCTTAATTGCCCATGTTATTATCAGCTGTAATGCTTATAATCATATCTTATTGCAGGAATAACCCCGAATGAACAAGAGGGCACACTGGCAGATTGAAGAGAATTTTAGAAGTTAGCAATCTTATAAGTAACCAATTATTGAAAAAATCGTCCCAACTGAAGAGGATATGGGTACAATCAGAATAGGTGCTAGAACCTGGAGGAGTTTAAATACCTAACTACGGTATTGAAATAGCGGCAGTTTTAATCAAACTGTGAGTAGCACCATTTATACGATTTAATTTTGGTTTATTACCCGATGATGATTCAATCAAAATATACAGATTGCAAGATTGTTCAGGTTGCAAGACTTAGGTCCAAGAAATCATTGTTAAAACATTCAAACTTGATAGCCTCAGTGATGATAACAGATGACTGATCGCAGGACCATGATGGATTGTGTCATTTATCTGAGAGGTTATTTTTTTGAATCGTAAACTCGACAAAAATTTCGCCCTTTAATCTGATCCACATTACTTATCAAACAAAAATGAAATTTTTATAGAATTTATATTCATAATTTAATTACTATCAAAACATCAAGACCCCTAATAAAATATAATGATCTCTATGTTTCTGAGATGTTGCTTATCCTACATCAGTAGATGATAGTTGCTCCGGTAGCAGCGATTTCCGGACTAAGCATGTCGCATTAAGGAGTTGTAAGACTTGGGCCTAAAATATCATTCTTAAAACTTTCAAACGTGATAGCCTCAGTGATGATAAAATATGACTGATTGCAGGACTATGATGCTGTAAGTCATTATTTTGAGAGGTGTTTATTTTTTATTTGTAAACTCGACTTAAATTTTGATTTCTGTAGGGACGAATATGTTCCTTCACAAGAAATAGTTGTTCAACGTTCATAGAAATGTAGTAGCCTGACCATATTGATTCTTAATTGCCCATGTTATTATCAGCTGTAATGCTTATAATCATATCTTATTGCAGGAATAACCCCGAATGAACAAGAGGGCACACTGGCAGATTGAAGAGAATTTTAGAAGTTAGCAATCTTATAAGTAACCAATTATTGAAAAAATCGTCCCAACTGAAGAGGATATGGGTACAATCAGAATAGGTGCTAGAACCTGGAGGAGTTTAAATACCTAACTACGGTATTGAAATAGCGGCAGTTTTAATCAAACTGTGAGTAGCACCATTTATACGATTTAATTTTGGTTTATTACCCGATGATGATTCAATCAAAATATACAGATTGCAAGATTGTTCAGGTTGCAAGACTTAGGTCCAAGAAATCATTGTTAAAACATTCAAACTTGATAGCCTCAGTGATGATAACAGATGACTGATCGCAGGACCATGATGGATTGTGTCATTTATCTGAGAGGTTATTTTTTTGAATCGTAAACTCGACAAAAATTTCGCCCTTTAATCTGATCCACATTACTTATCAAACAAAAATGAAATTTTTATAGAATTTATATTCATAATTTAATTACTATCAAAACATCAAGACCCCTAATAAAATATAATGATCTCTATGTTTCTGAGATGTTGCTTATCCTACATCAGTAGATGATAGTTGCTCCGGTAGCAGCGATTTCCGGACTAAGCATGTCGCATTAAGGAGTTGTAAGACATGGGCCTAAAATATCATTCTTAAAACTTTCAAACGTGATAGCCTCAGTGATGATAAAATATGACTGATTGCAGGACTATGATGCTGTAAGTCATTATTTTGAGAGGTGTTTATTTTTTATTTGTAAACTCGACTTAAATTTTGATTTCTGTAGGGACGAATATGTTCCTTCACAAGAAATAGTTGTTCAACGTTCATAGAAATGTAGTAGCCTGACCATATTGATTCTTAATTGCCCATGTTATTATCAGCTGTAATGCTTATAATCATATCTTATTGCAGGAATAACCCCGAATGAACAAGAGGGCACACTGGCAGATTGAAGAGAATTTTAGAAGTTAGCAATCTTATAAGTAACCAATTATTGAAAAAATCGTCCCAACTGAAGAGGATATGGGTACAATCAGAATAGGTGCTAGAACCTGGAGGAGTTTAAATACCTAACTACGGTATTGAAATAGCGGCAGTTTTAATCAAACTGTGAGTAGCACCATTTATACGATTTAATTTTGGTTTATTACCCGATGATGATTCAATCAAAATATACAGATTGCAAGATTGTTCAGGTTGCAAGACTTAGGTCCAAGAAATCATTGTTAAAACATTCAAACTTGATAGCCTCAGTGATGATAACAGATGACTGATCGCAGGACCATGATGGATTGTGTCATTTATCTGAGAGGTTATTTTTTTGAATCGTAAACTCGACTAAAATTTCGCCCTTTAATCTAATCCACATTACTTATCAAACAAAAATGAAATTTTTATAGAATTTATATTCATAATTTAATTACTATCAAAACATCAAGACCCCTAATAAAATATAATGATCTCTATGTTTCTGAGATGTTGCTTATCCTACATCAGTAGATGATAGTTGCTCCGGTAGCAGCGATTTCCGGACTAAGCATGTCGCATTAAGGAGTTGTAAGACTTGGGCCTAAAATATCATTCTTAAAACTTTCAAACGTGATAGCCTCAGTGATGATAAAATATGACTGATTGCAGGACTATGATGCTGTAAGTCATTATTTTGAGAGGTGTTTATTTTTTATTTGTAAACTCGACTTAAATTTTGATTTCTGTAGGGACGAATATGTTCCTTCACAAGAAATAGTTGTTCAACGTTCATAAAAATGTAGTAGCCTGACCATATTGATTCTTAATTGCCCATGTTATTATCAGCTGTAATGCTTATAATCATATCTTATTGCAGGAATAACCCCGAATGAACAAGAGGGCACACTGGCAGATTGAAGAGAATTTTAGAAGTTAGCAATCTTATAAGTAACCAATTATTGAAAAAATCGTCCCAACTGAAGAGGATATGGGTACAATCAGAATAGGTGCTAGAACCTGGAGGAGTTTAAATACCTAACTACGGTATTGAAATAGCGGCAGTTTTAATCAAACTGTGAGTAGCACCATTTATACGATTTAATTTTGGTTTATTACCCGATGATGATTCAATCAAAATATACAGATTGCAAGATTGTTCAGGTTGCAAGACTTAGGTCCAAGAAATCATTGTTAAAACATTCAAACTTGATAGCCTCAGTGATGATAACAGATGACTGATCGCAGGACCATGATGGATTGTGTCATTTATCTGAGAGGTTATTTTTTTGAATCGTAAACTCGACAAAAATTTCGCCCTTTAATCTGATCCACATTACTTATCAAACAAAAATGAAATTTTTATAGAATTTATATTCATAATTTAATTACTATCAAAACATCAAGACCCCTAATAAAATATAATGATCTCTATGTTTCTGAGATGTTGCTTATCCTACATCAGTAGATGATAGTTGCTCCGGTAGCAGCGATTTCCGGACTAAGCATGTCGCATTAAGGAGTTGTAAGACATGGGCCTAAAATATCATTCTTAAAACTTTCAAACGTGATAGCCTCAGTGATGATAAAATATGACTGATTGCAGGACTATGATGCTGTAAGTCATTATTTTGAGAGGTGTTTATTTTTTATTTGTAAACTCGACTTAAATTTTGATTTCTGTAGGGACGAATATGTTCCTTCACAAGAAATAGTTGTTCAACGTTCATAGAAATGTAGTAGCCTGACCATATTGATTCTTAATTGCCCATGTTATTATCAGCTGTAATGCTTATAATCATATCTTATTGCAGGAATAACCCCGAATGAACAAGAGGGCACACTGGCAGATTGAAGAGAATTTTAGAAGTTAGCAATCTTATAAGTAACCAATTATTGAAAAAATCGTCCCAACTGAAGAGGATATGGGTACAATCAGAATAGGTGCTAGAACCTGGAGGAGTTTAAATACCTAACTACGGTATTGAAATAGCGGCAGTTTTAATCAAACTGTGAGTAGCACCATTTATACGATTTAATTTTGGTTTATTACCCGATGATGATTCAATCAAAATATACAGATTGCAAGATTGTTCAGGTTGCAAGACTTAGGTCCAAGAAATCATTGTTAAAACATTCAAACTTGATAGCCTCAGTGATGATAACAGATGACTGATCGCAGGACCATGATGGATTGTGTCATTTATCTGAGAGGTTATTTTTTTGAATCGTAAACTCGACTAAAATTTCGCCCTTTAATCTAATCCACATTACTTATCAAACAAAAATGAAATTTTTATAGAATTTATATTCATAATTTAATTACTATCAAAACATCAAGACCCCTAATAAAATATAATGATCTCTATGTTTCTGAGATGTTGCTTATCCTACATCAGTAGATGATAGTTGCTCCGGTAGCAGCGATTTCCGGACTAAGCATGTCGCATTAAGGAGTTGTAAGACTTGGGCCTAAAATATCATTCTTAAAACTTTCAAACGTGATAGCCTCAGTGATGATAAAATATGACTGATTGCAGGACTATGATGTTGTAAGTCATTATTTTGAGAGGTGTTTATTTTTTATTTGTAAACTCGACTTAAATTTTGATTTCTGTAGGGACGAATATGTTCCTTCACAAGAAATAGTTGTTCAACGTTCATAAAAATGTAGTAGCCTGACCATATTGATTCTTAATTGCCCATGTTATTATCAGCTGTAATGCTTATAATCATATCTTATTGCAGGAATAACCCCGAATGAACAAGAGGGCACACTGGCAGATTGAAGAGAATTTTAGAAGTTAGCAATCTTATAAGTAACCAATTATTGAAAAAATCGTCCCAACTGAAGAGGATATGGGTACAATCAGAATAGGTGCTAGAACCTGGAGGAGTTTAAATACCTAACTACGGTATTGAAATAGCGGCAGTTTTAATCAAACTGTGAGTAGCACCATTTATACGATTTAATTTTGGTTTATTACCCGATGATGATTCAATCAAAATATACAGATTGCAAGATTGTTCAGGTTGCAAGACTTAGGTCCAAGAAATCATTGTTAAAACATTCAAACTTGATAGCCTCAGTGATGATAACAGATGACTGATCGCAGGACCATGATGGATTGTGTCATTTATCTGAGAGGTTATTTTTTTGAATCGTAAACTCGACAAAAATTTCGCCCTTTAATCTGATCCACATTACTTATCAAACAAAAATGAAATTTTTATAGAATTTATATTCATAATTTAATTACTATCAAAACATCAAGACCCCTAATAAAATATAATGATCTCTATGTTTCTGAGATGTTGCTTATCCTACATCAGTAGATGATAGTTGCTCCGGTAGCAGCGATTTCCGGACTAAGCATGTCGCATTAAGGAGTTGTAAGACTTGGGCCTAAAATATCATTCTTAAAACTTTCAAACGTGATAGCCTCAGTGATGATAAAATATGACTGATTGCAGGACTATGATGCTGTAAGTCATTATTTTGAGAGGTGTTTATTTTTTATTTGTAAACTCGACTTAAATTTTGATTTCTGTAGGGACGAATATGTTCCTTCACAAGAAATAGTTGTTCAACGTTCATAAAAATGTAGTAGCCTGACCATATTGATTCTTAATTGCCCATGTTATTATCAGCTGTAATGCTTATAATCATATCTTATTGCAGGAATAACCCCGAATGAACAAGAGGGCACACTGGCAGATTGAAGAGAATTTTAGAAGTTAGCAATCTTATAAGTAACCAATTATTGAAAAAATCGTCCCAACTGAAGAGGATATGGGTACAATCAGAATAGGTGCTAGAACCTGGAGGAGTTTAAATACCTAACTACGGTATTGAAATAGCGGCAGTTTTAATCAAACTGTGAGTAGCACCATTTATACGATTTAATTTTGGTTTATTACCCGATGATGATTCAATCAAAATATACAGATTGCAAGATTGTTCAGGTTGCAAGACTTAGGTCCAAGAAATCATTGTTAAAACATTCAAACTTGATAGCCTCAGTGATGATAACAGATGACTGATCGCAGGACCATGATGGATTGTGTCATTTATCTGAGAGGTTATTTTTTTGAATCGTAAACTCGACAAAAATTTCGCCCTTTAATCTGATCCACATTACTTATCAAACAAAAATGAAATTTTTATAGAATTTATATTCATAATTTAATTACTATCAAAACATCAAGACCCCTAATAAAATATAATGATCTCTATGTTTCTGAGATGTTGCTTATCCTACATCAGTAGATGATAGTTGCTCCGGTAGCAGCGATTTCCGGACTAAGCATGTCGCATTAAGGAGTTGTAAGACATGGGCCTAAAATATCATTCTTAAAACTTTCAAACGTGATAGCCTCAGTGATGATAAAATATGACTGATTGCAGGACTATGATGCTGTAAGTCATTATTTTGAGAGGTGTTTATTTTTTATTTGTAAACTCGACTTAAATTTTGATTTCTGTAGGGACGAATATGTTCCTTCACAAGAAATAGTTGTTCAACGTTCATAGAAATGTAGTAGCCTGACCATATTGATTCTTAATTGCCCATGTTATTATCAGCTGTAATGCTTATAATCATATCTTATTGCAGGAATAACCCCGAATGAACAAGAGGGCACACTGGCAGATTGAAGAGAATTTTAGAAGTTAGCAATCTTATAAGTAACCAATTATTGAAAAAATCGTCCCAACTGAAGAGGATATGGGTACAATCAGAATAGGTGCTAGAACCTGGAGGAGTTTAAATACCTAACTACGGTATTGAAATAGCGGCAGTTTTAATCAAACTGTGAGTAGCACCATTTATACGATTTAATTTTGGTTTATTACCCGATGATGATTCAATCAAAATATACAGATTGCAAGATTGTTCAGGTTGCAAGACTTAGGTCCAAGAAATCATTGTTAAAACATTCAAACTTGATAGCCTCAGTGATGATAACAGATGACTGATCGCAGGACCATGATGGATTGTGTCATTTATCTGAGAGGTTATTTTTTTGAATCGTAAACTCGACAAAAATTTCGCCCTTTAATCTGATCCACATTACTTATCAAACAAAAATGAAATTTTTATAGAATTTATATTCATAATTTAATTACTATCAAAACATCAAGACCCCTAATAAAATATAATGATCTCTATGTTTCTGAGATGTTGCTTATCCTACATCAGTAGATGATAGTTGCTCCGGTAGCAGCGATTTCCGGACTAAGCATGTCGCATTAAGGAGTTGTAAGACTTGGGCCTAAAATATCATTCTTAAAACTTTCAAACGTGATAGCCTCAGTGATGATAAAATATGACTGATTGCAGGACTATGATGCTGTAAGTCATTATTTTGAGAGGTGTTTATTTTTTATTTGTAAACTCGACTTAAATTTTGATTTCTGTAGGGACGAATATGTTCCTTCACAAGAAATAGTTGTTCAACGTTCATAAAAATGTAGTAGCCTGACCATATTGATTCTTAATTGCCCATGTTATTATCAGCTGTAATGCTTATAATCATATCTTATTGCAGGAATAACCCCGAATGAACAAGAGGGCACACTGGCAGATTGAAGAGAATTTTAGAAGTTAGCAATCTTATAAGTAACCAATTATTGAAAAAATCGTCCCAACTGAAGAGGATATGGGTACAATCAGAATAGGTGCTAGAACCTGGAGGAGTTTAAATACCTAACTACGGTATTGAAATAGCGGCAGTTTTAATCAAACTGTGAGTAGCACCATTTATACGATTTAATTTTGGTTTATTACCCGATGATGATTCAATCAAAATATACAGATTGCAAGATTGTTCAGGTTGCAAGACTTAGGTCCAAGAAATCATTGTTAAAACATTCAAACTTGATAGCCTCAGTGATGATAACAGATGACTGATCGCAGGACCATGATGGATTGTGTCATTTATCTGAGAGGTTATTTTTTTGAATCGTAAACTCGACAAAAATTTCGCCCTTTAATCTGATCCACATTACTTATCAAACAAAAATGAGATTTTTATAGAATTTATATTCATAATTTAATTACTATCAAAACATCAAGACCCCTAATAAAATATAATGATCTCTATGTTTCTGAGATGTTGCTTATCCTACATCAGTAGATGATAGTTGCTCCGGTAGCAGCGATTTCCGGACTAAGCATGTCGCATTAAGGAGTTGTAAGACTTGGGCCTAAAATATCATTCTTAAAACTTTCAAACGTGATAGCCTCAATGATGATAAAATATGACTGATTGCAGGACTATGATGCTGTAAGTCATTATTTTGAGAGGTGATTATTTTTTATTTGTAAACTCGACTTAAATTTTGATTTCTGTAGGAACGAATATGTTCCTTCACAAGAAATAGTTGTTCAACGTTCATAAAAATGTAGTAGCCTGACCATATTGATTCTTAATTGCCCATGTTATTATCAGCTGTAATGCTTATAATCATATCTTATTGCAGGAATAACCCCGAATGAACAAGAGGGCACACTGGCAGATTGAAGAGAATTTTAGAAGTTAGCAATCTTATAAGTAACCAATTATTGAAAAAATCGTCCCAACTGAAGAGGATATGGGTACAATCAGAATAGGTGCTAGAACCTGGAGGAGTTTAAATACCTAACTACGGTATTGAAATAGCGGCAGTTTTAATCAAACTGTGAGTAGCACCATTTATACGATTTAATTTTGGTTTATTACCCGATGATGATTCAATCAAAATATACAGATTGCAAGATTGTTCAGGTTGCAAGACTTAGGTCCAAGAAATCATTGTTAAAACATTCAAACTTGATAGCCTCAGTGATGATAACAGATGACTGATCGCAGGACCATGATGGATTGTGTCATTTATCTGAGAGGTTATTTTTTTGAATCGTAAACTCGACAAAAATTTCGCCCTTTAATCTGATCCACATTACTTATCAAACAAAAATGAAATTTTTATAGAATTTATATTCATAATTTAATTACTATCAAAACATCAAGACCCCTAATAAAATATAATGATCTCTATGTTTCTGAGATGTTGCTTATCCTACATCAGTAGATGATAGTTGCTCCGGTAGCAGCGATTTCCGGACTAAGCATGTCGCATTAAGGAGTTGTAAGACTTGGGCCTAAAATATCATTCTTAAAACTTTCAAACGTGATAGCCTCAGTGATGATAAAATATGACTGATTGCAGGACTATGATGCTGTAAGTCATTATTTTGAGAGGTGTTTATTTTTTATTTGTAAACTCGACTTAAATTTTGATTTCTGTAGGGACGAATATGTTCCTTCACAAGAAATAGTTGTTCAACGTTCATAGAAATGTAGTAGCCTGACCATATTGATTCTTAATTGCCCATGTTATTATCAGCTGTAATGCTTATAATCATATCTTATTGCAGGAATAACCCCGAATGAACAAGAGGGCACACTGGCAGATTGAAGAGAATTTTAGAAGTTAGCAATCTTATAAGTAACCAATTATTGAAAAAATCGTCCCAACTGAAGAGGATATGGGTACAATCAGAATAGGTGCTAGAACCTGGAGGAGTTTAAATACCTAACTACGGTATTGAAATAGCGGCAGTTTTAATCAAACTGTGAGTAGCACCATTTATACGATTTAATTTTGGTTTATTACCCGATGATGATTCAATCAAAATATACAGATTGCAAGATTGTTCAGGTTGCAAGACTTAGGTCCAAGAAATCATTGTTAAAACATTCAAACTTGATAGCCTCAGTGATGATAACAGATGACTGATCGCAGGACCATGATGGATTGTGTCATTTATCTGAGAGGTTATTTTTTTGAATCGTAAACTCGACAAAAATTTCGCCCTTTAATCTGATCCACATTACTTATCAAACAAAAATGAAATTTTTATAGAATTTATATTCATAATTTAATTACTATCAAAACATCAAGACCCCTAATAAAATATAATGATCTCTATGTTTCTGAGATGTTGCTTATCCTACATCAGTAGATGATAGTTGCTCCGGTAGCAGCGATTTCCGGACTAAGCATGTCGCATTAAGGAGTTGTAAGACATGGGCCTAAAATATCATTCTTAAAACTTTCAAACGTGATAGCCTCAGTGATGATAAAATATGACTGATTGCAGGACTATGATGCTGTAAGTCATTATTTTGAGAGGTGTTTATTTTTTATTTGTAAACTCGACTTAAATTTTGATTTCTGTAGGGACGAATATGTTCCTTCACAAGAAATAGTTGTTCAACGTTCATAGAAATGTAGTAGCCTGACCATATTGATTCTTAATTGCCCATGTTATTATCAGCTGTAATGCTTATAATCATATCTTATTGCAGGAATAACCCCGAATGAACAAGAGGGCACACTGGCAGATTGAAGAGAATTTTAGAAGTTAGCAATCTTATAAGTAACCAATTATTGAAAAAATCGTCCCAACTGAAGAGGATATGGGTACAATCAGAATAGGTGCTAGAACCTGGAGGAGTTTAAATACCTAACTACGGTATTGAAATAGCGGCAGTTTTAATCAAACTGTGAGTAGCACCATTTATACGATTTAATTTTGGTTTATTACCCGATGATGATTCAATCAAAATATACAGATTGCAAGATTGTTCAGGTTGCAAGACTTAGGTCCAAGAAATCATTGTTAAAACATTCAAACTTGATAGCCTCAGTGATGATAACAGATGACTGATCGCAGGACCATGATGGATTGTGTCATTTATCTGAGAGGTTATTTTTTTGAATCGTAAACTCGACAAAAATTTCGCCCTTTAATCTGATCCACATTACTTATCAAACAAAAATGAAATTTTTATAGAATTTATATTCATAATTTAATTACTATCAAAACATCAAGACCCCTAATAAAATATAATGATCTCTATGTTTCTGAGATGTTGCTTATCCTACATCAGTAGATGATAGTTGCTCCGGTAGCAGCGATTTCCGGACTAAGCATGTCGCATTAAGGAGTTGTAAGACATGGGCCTAAAATATCATTCTTAAAACTTTCAAACGTGATAGCCTCAGTGATGATAAAATATGACTGATTGCAGGACTATGATGCTGTAAGTCATTATTTTGAGAGGTGTTTATTTTTTATTTGTAAACTCGACTTAAATTTTGATTTCTGTAGGGACGAATATGTTCCTTCACAAGAAATAGTTGTTCAACGTTCATAGAAATGTAGTAGCCTTACCATATTGATTCTTAATTGCCCATGTTATTATCAGCTGTAATGCTTATAATCATATCTTATTGCAGGAATAACCCCGAATGAACAAGAGGGCACACTGGCAGATTGAAGAGAATTTTAGAAGTTAGCAATCTTATAAGTAACCAATTATTGAAAAAATCGTCCCAACTGAAGAGGATATGGGTACAATCAGAATAGGTGCTAGAACCTGGAGGAGTTTAAATACCTAACTACGGTATTGAAATAGCGGCAGTTTTAATCAAACTGTGAGTAGCACCATTTATACGATTTAATTTTGGTTTATTACCCGATGATGATTCAATCAAAATATACAGATTGCAAGATTGTTCAGGTTGCAAGACTTAGGTCCAAGAAATCATTGTTAAAACATTCAAACTTGATAGCCTCAGTGATGATAACAGATGACTGATCGCAGGACCATGATGGATTGTGTCATTTATCTGAGAGGTTATTTTTTTGAATCGTAAACTCGACAAAAATTTCGCCCTTTAATCTGATCCACATTACTTATCAAACAAAAATGAAATTTTTATAGAATTTATATTCATAATTTAATTACTATCAAAACATCAAGACCCCTAATAAAATATAATGATCTCTATGTTTCTGAGATGTTGCTTATCCTACATCAGTAGATGATAGTTGCTCCGGTAGCAGCGATTTCCGGACTAAGCATGTCGCATTAAGGAGTTGTAAGACATGGGCCTAAAATATCATTCTTAAAACTTTCAAACGTGATAGCCTCAGTGATGATAAAATATGACTGATTGCAGGACTATGATGCTGTAAGTCATTATTTTGAGAGGTGTTTATTTTTTATTTGTAAACTCGACTTAAATTTTGATTTCTGTAGGGACGAATATGTTCCTTCACAAGAAATAGTTGTTCAACGTTCATAGAAATGTAGTAGCCTGACCATATTGATTCTTAATTGCCCATGTTATTATCAGCTGTAATGCTTATAATCATATCTTATTGCAGGAATAACCCCGAATGAACAAGAGGGCACACTGGCAGATTGAAGAGAATTTTAGAAGTTAGCAATCTTATAAGTAACCAATTATTGAAAAAATCGTCCCAACTGAAGAGGATATGGGTACAATCAGAATAGGTGCTAGAACCTGGAGGAGTTTAAATACCTAACTACGGTATTGAAATAGCGGCAGTTTTAATCAAACTGTGAGTAGCACCATTTATACGATTTAATTTTGGTTTATTACCCGATGATGATTCAATCAAAATATACAGATTGCAAGATTGTTCAGGTTGCAAGACTTAGGTCCAAGAAATCATTGTTAAAACATTCAAACTTGATAGCCTCAGTGATGATAACAGATGACTGATCGCAGGACCATGATGGATTGTGTCATTTATCTGAGAGGTTATTTTTTTGAATCGTAAACTCGACAAAAATTTCGCCCTTTAATCTGATCCACATTACTTATCAAACAAAAATGAAATTTTTATAGAATTTATATTCATAATTTAATTACTATCAAAACATCAAGACCCCTAATAAAATATAATGATCTCTATGTTTCTGAGATGTTGCTTATCCTACATCAGTAGATGATAGTTGCTCCGGTAGCAGCGATTTCCGGACTAAGCATGTCGCATTAAGGAGTTGTAAGACATGGGCCTAAAATATCATTCTTAAAACTTTCAAACGTGATAGCCTCAGTGATGATAAAATATGACTGATTGCAGGACTATGATGCTGTAAGTCATTATTTTGAGAGGTGTTTATTTTTTATTTGTAAACTCGACTTAAATTTTGATTTCTGTAGGGACGAATATGTTCCTTCACAAGAAATAGTTGTTCAACGTTCATAGAAATGTAGTAGCCTTACCATATTGATTCTTAATTGCCCATGTTATTATCAGCTGTAATGCTTATAATCATATCTTATTGCAGGAATAACCCCGAATGAACAAGAGGGCACACTGGCAGATTGAAGAGAATTTTAGAAGTTAGCAATCTTATAAGTAACCAATTATTGAAAAAATCGTCCCAACTGAAGAGGATATGGGTACAATCAGAATAGGTGCTAGAACCTGGAGGAGTTTAAATACCTAACTACGGTATTGAAATAGCGGCAGTTTTAATCAAACTGTGAGTAGCACCATTTATACGATTTAATTTTGGTTTATTACCCGATGATGATTCAATCAAAATATACAGATTGCAAGATTGTTCAGGTTGCAAGACTTAGGTCCAAGAAATCATTGTTAAAACATTCAAACTTGATAGCCTCAGTGATGATAACAGATGACTGATCGCAGGACCATGATGGATTGTGTCATTTATCTGAGAGGTTATTTTTTTGAATCGTAAACTCGACAAAAATTTCGCCCTTTAATCTGATCCACATTACTTATCAAACAAAAATGAAATTTTTATAGAATTTATATTCATAATTTAATTACTATCAAAACATCAAGACCCCTAATAAAATATAATGATCTCTATGTTTCTGAGATGTTGCTTATCCTACATCAGTAGATGATAGTTGCTCCGGTAGCAGCGATTTCCGGACTAAGCATGTCGCATTAAGGAGTTGTAAGACTTGGGCCTAAAATATCATTCTTAAAACTTTCAAACGTGATAGCCTCAGTGATGATAAAATATGACTGATTGCAGGACTATGATGCTGTAAGTCATTATTTTGAGAGGTGTTTATTTTTTATTTGTAAACTCGACTTAAATTTTGATTTCTGTAGGGACGAATATGTTCCTTCACAAGAAATAGTTGTTCAACGTTCATAGAAATGTAGTAGCCTGACCATATTGATTCTTAATTGCCCATGTTATTATCAGCTGTAATGCTTATAATCATATCTTATTGCAGGAATAACCCCGAATGAACAAGAGGGCACACTGGCAGATTGAAGAGAATTTTAGAAGTTAGCAATCTTATAAGTAACCAATTATTGAAAAAATCGTCCCAACTGAAGAGGATATGGGTACAATCAGAATAGGTGCTAGAACCTGGAGGAGTTTAAATACCTAACTACGGTATTGAAATAGCGGCAGTTTTAATCAAACTGTGAGTAGCACCATTTATACGATTTAATTTTGGTTTATTACCCGATGATGATTCAATCAAAATATACAGATTGCAAGATTGTTCAGGTTGCAAGACTTAGGTCCAAGAAATCATTGTTAAAACATTCAAACTTGATAGCCTCAGTGATGATAACAGATGACTGATCGCAGGACCATGATGGATTGTGTCATTTATCTGAGAGGTTATTTTTTTGAATCGTAAACTCGACAAAAATTTCGCCCTTTAATCTGATCCACATTACTTATCAAACAAAAATGAAATTTTTATAGAATTTATATTCATAATTTAATTACTATCAAAACATCAAGACCCCTAATAAAATATAATGATCTCTATGTTTCTGAGATGTTGCTTATCCTACATCAGTAGATGATAGTTGCTCCGGTAGCAGCGATTTCCGGACTAAGCATGTCGCATTAAGGAGTTGTAAGACTTGGGCCTAAAATATCATTCTTAAAACTTTCAAACGTGATAGCCTCAGTGATGATAAAATATGACTGATTGCAGGACTATGATGCTGTAAGTCATTATTTTGAGAGGTGTTTATTTTTTATTTGTAAACTCGACTTAAATTTTGATTTCTGTAGGGACGAATATGTTCCTTCACAAGAAATAGTTGTTCAACGTTCATAAAAATGTAGTAGCCTGACCATATTGATTCTTAATTGCCCATGTTATTATCAGCTGTAATGCTTATAATCATATCTTATTGCAGGAATAACCCCGAATGAACAAGAGGGCACACTGGCAGATTGAAGAGAATTTTAGAAGTTAGCAATCTTATAAGTAACCAATTATTGAAAAAATCGTCCCAACTGAAGAGGATATGGGTACAATCAGAATAGGTGCTAGAACCTGGAGGAGTTTAAATACCTAACTACGGTATTGAAATAGCGGCAGTTTTAATCAAACTGTGAGTAGCACCATTTATACGATTTAATTTTGGTTTATTACCCGATGATGATTCAATCAAAATATACAGATTGCAAGATTGTTCAGGTTGCAAGACTTAGGTCCAAGAAATCATTGTTAAAACATTCAAACTTGATAGCCTCAGTGATGATAACAGATGACTGATCGCAGGACCATGATGGATTGTGTCATTTATCTGAGAGGTTATTTTTTTGAATCGTAAACTCGACAAAAATTTCGCCCTTTAATCTGATCCACATTACTTATCAAACAAAAATGAGATTTTTATAGAATTTATATTCATAATTTAATTACTATCAAAACATCAAGACCCCTAATAAAATATAATGATCTCTATGTTTCTGAGATGTTGCTTATCCTACATCAGTAGATGATAGTTGCTCCGGTAGCAGCGATTTCCGGACTAAGCATGTCGCATTAAGGAGTTGTAAGACTTGGGCCTAAAATATCATTCTTAAAACTTTCAAACGTGATAGCCTCAATGATGATAAAATATGACTGATTGCAGGACTATGATGCTGTAAGTCATTATTTTGAGAGGTGATTATTTTTTATTTGTAAACTCGACTTAAATTTTGATTTCTGTAGGAACGAATATGTTCCTTCACAAGAAATAGTTGTTCAACGTTCATAAAAATGTAGTAGCCTGACCATATTGATTCTTAATTGCCCATGTTATTATCAGCTGTAATGCTTATAATCATATCTTATTGCAGGAATAACCCCGAATGAACAAGAGGGCACACTGGCAGATTGAAGAGAGTTTTAGAAGTTAGCAATCTTATAAGTAACCAATTATTGAAAAAATCGTCCCAACTGAAGAGGATATGGGTACAATCAGAATAGGTGCTAGAACCTGGAGGAGTTTAAATACCTAACTACGGTATTGAAATAGCGGCAGTTTTAATCAAACTGTGAGTAGCACCATTTATACGATTTAATTTTGGTTTATTACCCGATGATGATTCAATCAAAATATACAGATTGCAAGATTGTTCAGGTTGCAAGACTTAGGTCCAAGAAATCATTGTTAAAACATTCAAACTTGATAGCCTCAGTGATGATAACAGATGACTGATCGCAGGACCATGATGGATTGTGTCATTTATCTGAGAGGTTATTTTTTTGAATCGTAAACTCGACAAAAATTTCGCCCTTTAATCTGATCCACATTACTTATCAAACAAAAATGAAATTTTTATAGAATTTATATTCATAATTTAATTACTATCAAAACATCAAGACCCCTAATAAAATATAATGATCTCTATGTTTCTGAGATGTTGCTTATCCTACATCAGTAGATGATAGTTGCTCCGGTAGCAGCGATTTCCGGACTAAGCATGTCGCATTAAGGAGTTGTAAGACTTGGGCCTAAAATATCATTCTTAAAACTTTCAAACGTGATAGCCTCAGTGATGATAAAATATGACTGATTGCAGGACTATGATGCTGTAAGTCATTATTTTGAGAGGTGTTTATTTTTTATTTGTAAACTCGACTTAAATTTTGATTTCTGTAGGGACGAATATGTTCCTTCACAAGAAATAGTTGTTCAACGTTCATAGAAATGTAGTAGCCTGACCATATTGATTCTTAATTGCCCATGTTATTATCAGCTGTAATGCTTATAATCATATCTTATTGCAGGAATAACCCCGAATGAACAAGAGGGCACACTGGCAGATTGAAGAGAATTTTAGAAGTTAGCAATCTTATAAGTAACCAATTATTGAAAAAATCGTCCCAACTGAAGAGGATATGGGTACAATCAGAATAGGTGCTAGAACCTGGAGGAGTTTAAATACCTAACTACGGTATTGAAATAGCGGCAGTTTTAATCAAACTGTGAGTAGCACCATTTATACGATTTAATTTTGGTTTATTACCCGATGATGATTCAATCAAAATATACAGATTGCAAGATTGTTCAGGTTGCAAGACTTAGGTCCAAGAAATCATTGTTAAAACATTCAAACTTGATAGCCTCAGTGATGATAACAGATGACTGATCGCAGGACCATGATGGATTGTGTCATTTATCTGAGAGGTTATTTTTTTGAATCGTAAACTCGACAAAAATTTCGCCCTTTAATCTGATCCACATTACTTATCAAACAAAAATGAAATTTTTATAGAATTTATATTCATAATTTAATTACTATCAAAACATCAAGACCCCTAATAAAATATAATGATCTCTATGTTTCTGAGATGTTGCTTATCCTACATCAGTAGATGATAGTTGCTCCGGTAGCAGCGATTTCCGGACTAAGCATGTCGCATTAAGGAGTTGTAAGACATGGGCCTAAAATATCATTCTTAAAACTTTCAAACGTGATAGCCTCAGTGATGATAAAATATGACTGATTGCAGGACTATGATGCTGTAAGTCATTATTTTGAGAGGTGTTTATTTTTTATTTGTAAACTCGACTTAAATTTTGATTTCTGTAGGGACGAATATGTTCCTTCACAAGAAATAGTTGTTCAACGTTCATAGAAATGTAGTAGCCTGACCATATTGATTCTTAATTGCCCATGTTATTATCAGCTGTAATGCTTATAATCATATCTTATTGCAGGAATAACCCCGAATGAACAAGAGGGCACACTGGCAGATTGAAGAGAATTTTAGAAGTTAGCAATCTTATAAGTAACCAATTATTGAAAAAATCGTCCCAACTGAAGAGGATATGGGTACAATCAGAATAGGTGCTAGAACCTGGAGGAGTTTAAATACCTAACTACGGTATTGAAATAGCGGCAGTTTTAATCAAACTGTGAGTAGCACCATTTATACGATTTAATTTTGGTTTATTACCCGATGATGATTCAATCAAAATATACAGATTGCAAGATTGTTCAGGTTGCAAGACTTAGGTCCAAGAAATCATTGTTAAAACATTCAAACTTGATAGCCTCAGTGATGATAACAGATGACTGATCGCAGGACCATGATGGATTGTGTCATTTATCTGAGAGGTTATTTTTTTGAATCGTAAACTCGACAAAAATTTCGCCCTTTAATCTGATCCACATTACTTATCAAACAAAAATGAAATTTTTATAGAATTTATATTCATAATTTAATTACTATCAAAACATCAAGACCCCTAATAAAATATAATGATCTCTATGTTTCTGAGATGTTGCTTATCCTACATCAGTAGATGATAGTTGCTCCGGTAGCAGCGATTTCCGGACTAAGCATGTCGCATTAAGGAGTTGTAAGACATGGGCCTAAAATATCATTCTTAAAACTTTCAAACGTGATAGCCTCAGTGATGATAAAATATGACTGATTGCAGGACTATGATGCTGTAAGTCATTATTTTGAGAGGTGTTTATTTTTTATTTGTAAACTCGACTTAAATTTTGATTTCTGTAGGGACGAATATGTTCCTTCACAAGAAATAGTTGTTCAACGTTCATAGAAATGTAGTAGCCTTACCATATTGATTCTTAATTGCCCATGTTATTATCAGCTGTAATGCTTATAATCATATCTTATTGCAGGAATAACCCCGAATGAACAAGAGGGCACACTGGCAGATTGAAGAGAATTTTAGAAGTTAGCAATCTTATAAGTAACCAATTATTGAAAAAATCGTCCCAACTGAAGAGGATATGGGTACAATCAGAATAGGTGCTAGAACCTGGAGGAGTTTAAATACCTAACTACGGTATTGAAATAGCGGCAGTTTTAATCAAACTGTGAGTAGCACCATTTATACGATTTAATTTTGGTTTATTACCCGATGATGATTCAATCAAAATATACAGATTGCAAGATTGTTCAGGTTGCAAGACTTAGGTCCAAGAAATCATTGTTAAAACATTCAAACTTGATAGCCTCAGTGATGATAACAGATGACTGATCGCAGGACCATGATGGATTGTGTCATTTATCTGAGAGGTTATTTTTTTGAATCGTAAACTCGACAAAAATTTCGCCCTTTAATCTGATCCACATTACTTATCAAACAAAAATGAAATTTTTATAGAATTTATATTCATAATTTAATTACTATCAAAACATCAAGACCCCTAATAAAATATAATGATCTCTATGTTTCTGAGATGTTGCTTATCCTACATCAGTAGATGATAGTTGCTCCGGTAGCAGCGATTTCCGGACTAAGCATGTCGCATTAAGGAGTTGTAAGACATGGGCCTAAAATATCATTCTTAAAACTTTCAAACGTGATAGCCTCAGTGATGATAAAATATGACTGATTGCAGGACTATGATGCTGTAAGTCATTATTTTGAGAGGTGTTTATTTTTTATTTGTAAACTCGACTTAAATTTTGATTTCTGTAGGGACGAATATGTTCCTTCACAAGAAATAGTTGTTCAACGTTCATAGAAATGTAGTAGCCTGACCATATTGATTCTTAATTGCCCATGTTATTATCAGCTGTAATGCTTATAATCATATCTTATTGCAGGAATAACCCCGAATGAACAAGAGGGCACACTGGCAGATTGAAGAGAATTTTAGAAGTTAGCAATCTTATAAGTAACCAATTATTGAAAAAATCGTCCCAACTGAAGAGGATATGGGTACAATCAGAATAGGTGCTAGAACCTGGAGGAGTTTAAATACCTAACTACGGTATTGAAATAGCGGCAGTTTTAATCAAACTGTGAGTAGCACCATTTATACGATTTAATTTTGGTTTATTACCCGATGATGATTCAATCAAAATATACAGATTGCAAGATTGTTCAGGTTGCAAGACTTAGGTCCAAGAAATCATTGTTAAAACATTCAAACTTGATAGCCTCAGTGATGATAACAGATGACTGATCGCAGGACCATGATGGATTGTGTCATTTATCTGAGAGGTTATTTTTTTGAATCGTAAACTCGACAAAAATTTCGCCCTTTAATCTGATCCACATTACTTATCAAACAAAAATGAAATTTTTATAGAATTTATATTCATAATTTAATTACTATCAAAACATCAAGACCCCTAATAAAATATAATGATCTCTATGTTTCTGAGATGTTGCTTATCCTACATCAGTAGATGATAGTTGCTCCGGTAGCAGCGATTTCCGGACTAAGCATGTCGCATTAAGGAGTTGTAAGACATGGGCCTAAAATATCATTCTTAAAACTTTCAAACGTGATAGCCTCAGTGATGATAAAATATGACTGATTGCAGGACTATGATGCTGTAAGTCATTATTTTGAGAGGTGTTTATTTTTTATTTGTAAACTCGACTTAAATTTTGATTTCTGTAGGGACGAATATGTTCCTTCACAAGAAATAGTTGTTCAACGTTCATAGAAATGTAGTAGCCTTACCATATTGATTCTTAATTGCCCATGTTATTATCAGCTGTAATGCTTATAATCATATCTTATTGCAGGAATAACCCCGAATGAACAAGAGGGCACACTGGCAGATTGAAGAGAATTTTAGAAGTTAGCAATCTTATAAGTAACCAATTATTGAAAAAATCGTCCCAACTGAAGAGGATATGGGTACAATCAGAATAGGTGCTAGAACCTGGAGGAGTTTAAATACCTAACTACGGTATTGAAATAGCGGCAGTTTTAATCAAACTGTGAGTAGCACCATTTATACGATTTAATTTTGGTTTATTACCCGATGATGATTCAATCAAAATATACAGATTGCAAGATTGTTCAGGTTGCAAGACTTAGGTCCAAGAAATCATTGTTAAAACATTCAAACTTGATAGCCTCAGTGATGATAACAGATGACTGATCGCAGGACCATGATGGATTGTGTCATTTATCTGAGAGGTTATTTTTTGAATCGTAAACTCGACAAAAATTTCGCCCTTTAATCTGATCCACATTACTTATCAAACAAAAATGAAATTTTTATAGAATTTATATTCATAATTTAATTACTATCAAAACATCAAGACCCCTAATAAAATATAATGATCTCTATGTTTCTGAGATGTTGCTTATCCTACATCAGTAGATGATAGTTGCTCCGGTAGCAGCGATTTCCGGACTAAGCATGTCGCATTAAGGAGTTGTAAGACTTGGGCCTAAAATATCATTCTTAAAACTTTCAAACGTGATAGCCTCAGTGATGATAAAATATGACTGATTGCAGGACTATGATGCTGTAAGTCATTATTTTGAGAGGTGTTTATTTTTTATTTGTAAACTCGACTTAAATTTTGATTTCTGTAGGGACGAATATGTTCCTTCACAAGAAATAGTTGTTCAACGTTCATAGAAATGTAGTAGCCTGACCATATTGATTCTTAATTGCCCATGTTATTATCAGCTGTAATGCTTATAATCATATCTTATTGCAGGAATAACCCCGAATGAACAAGAGGGCACACTGGCAGATTGAAGAGAATTTTAGAAGTTAGCAATCTTATAAGTAACCAATTATTGAAAAAAATCGTCCCAACTGAAGAGGATATGGGTACAATCAGAATAGGTGCTAGAACCTGGAGGAGTTTAAATACCTAACTACGGTATTGAAATAGCGGCAGTTTTAATCAAACTGTGAGTAGCACCATTTATACGATTTAATTTTGGTTTATTACCCGATGATGATTCAATCAAAATATACAGATTGCAAGATTGTTCAGGTGCAAGACTTAGGTCCAAGAAATCATTGTTAAAACATTCAAACTTGATAGCCTCAGTGATGATAACAGATGACTGATCGCAGGACCATGATGGATTGTGTCATTTATCTGAGAGGTTATTTTTTTGAATCGTAAACTCGACAAAAATTTCGCCCTTTAATCTGATCCACATTACTTATCAAACAAAAATGAAATTTTTATAGAATTTATATTCATAATTTTAATTACTATCAAAACATCAAGACCCCTAATAAAATATAATGATCTCTATGTTTCTGAGATGTTGCTTATCCTACATCAGTAGATGATAGTTGCTCCGGTAGCAGCGATTTCCGGACTAAGCATGTCGCATTAAGGAGTTGTAAGACATGGGCCTAAAATATCATTCTTAAAACTTTCAAACGTGATAGCCTCAGTGATGATAAAAATATGACTGATTGCAGGACTATGATGCTGTAAGTCATTATTTTGAGAGGTGTTTATTTTTTATTTGTAAACTCGACTTAAATTTTGATTTCTGTAGGGGACGAATATGTTCCTTCACAAGAAATAGTTGTTCAACGTTCATAGAAATGTAGTAGCCTGACCATATTGATTCTTAATTGCCCATGTTATTATCAGCTGTAATGCTTATAATCATATCTTATTGCAGGAATAACCCCGAATGAACAAGAGGGCACACTGGCAGATTGAAGAGAATTTAAGGAAGTTAGCAATCTTATAAGTAACCAATTATTGAAAAAATCGTCCCAACTGAAGAGGATATGGGTACAATCAGAATAGGTGCTAGAACCTGGAGGAGTTTAAATACCTAACTACGGTATTGAAATAGCGGCAGTTTTAATCAAACTGTGAGTAGCACCCATTTATACGATTTAATTTTGGTTTATTACCCGATGATGATTCAATCAAAATATACAGATTGCAAGATTGTTCAGGGTTGCAAGACAGACTTAGGTCCAAGAAATCATTGTTAAAACATTCAAACTTGATAGCCTCAGTGATGATAACAGATGACTGATCGCAGGACCATGATGGATTGTGTCATTTATCTGAGAGGTTATTTTTTTGAATCGTAAACTCGACAAAAATTTCGCCCTTTAATCTGATCCACATTACTTATCAAACAAAAATGAAATTTTTATAGAATTTATATTCATAATTTAATTACTATCAAAACATCAAGACCCCTAATAAAATATAATGATCTCTATGTTTCTGAGATGTTGCTTATCCTACATCAGTAGATGATAGTTGCTCCGGTAGCAGCGATTTCCGGACTAAGCATGTCGCATTAAGGAGTTGTAAGACATGGGCCTAAAATATCATTCTTAAAACTTTCAAACGTGATAGCCTCAGTGATGATAAAATATGACTGATTGCAGGACTATGATGCTGTAAGTCATTATTTTGAGAGGTGATTATTTTTTATTTGTAAACTCGACTTAAATTTTGATTTCTGTAGGGACGAATATGTTCCTTCACAAGAAATAGTTGTTCAACGTTCATAGAAATGTAGTAGCCTGACCATATTGATTCTTAATTGCCCATGTTATTATCAGCTGTAATGCTTATAATCATATCTTATTGCAGGAATAACCCCGAATGAACAAGAGGGCACACTGGCAGATTGAAGAGAATTTTAGAAGTTTAGCAATCTTATAAGTAAACCAATTATTGAAAAAATCGTCCCAACTGAAGAGGATATGGGTACAATCAGAATAGGTGCTAGACCTGGAGGAGTTTAAATACCTAACTACGGTATTGAAATAGCGGCAGTTTTAATCAAACTGTGAGTAGCACCATTTATACGATTTAATTTTGGTTTATTACCCGATGATGATTCAATCAAAATATACAGATTGCAAGATTGTTCAGGTTGCAAGACTTAGGTCCAAGAAATCATTGTTAAAACATTCAAACTTGATAGCCTCAGTGATGATAACAGATGACTGATCGCAGGACCATGATGGATTGTGTCATTTATCTGAGAGGTTATTTTTTTGAATCGTAAACTCGACAAAAATTTCGCCCTTTAATCTGATCCACATTACTTATCAAACAAAAATGAAATTTTTTATAGAATTTATATTCATAATTTAATTACTATCAAAACATCAAGACCCCTAATAAAATATAATGATCTCTATGTTTCTGAGATGTTGCTTATCCTACATCAGTAGATGATAGTTGCTCCGGTAGCAGCGATTTCCGGACTAAGCATGTCGCATTAAGGAGTTGTAAGACATGGGCCTAAAATATCATTCTTAAAACTTTCAAACGTGATAGCCTCAGTGATGATAAAATATGACTGATTGCAGGACTATGATGCTGTAAGTCATTATTTTGAGAGGTGTTATTTTTTATTTGTAAACTCGACTTAAATTTGATTTCTGTAGGGACGAATATGTTCCTTCACAAGAAATAGTTGTTCAACGTTCATAGAAATGTAGTAGCCTGACCATATTGATTCTTAATTGCCCATGTTATTATCAGCTGTAATGCTTATAATCATATCTTATTGCAGGAATAACCCCGAATGAACAAGAGGGGCACACTGGCAGATTGAAGAGAATTTTAGAAGTTAGCAATCTTATTAAGTAACCAATTATTGAAAAAATAGTCCCAACTGAAGAGGATATGGGTAGAATCAGAATAGGTGCTAGAACCTGGAGGAGTTTAAATACCTAACTACGGTATTGAAATAGCGGCAGTTTTAATCAAACTGTGAGTAGCACCATTTATACGATTTAATTTTGGTTTATTACCCGATGATGATTCAATCAAAATATACAGAATGCAAGATTGTTCAGGTTGCAAGACTTAGGTCCAAGAAATCATTGTTAAAACATTCAAACTTGATAGCCTCAGTGATGATAACAGATGACTGATCGCAGGACCATGATGGATTGTGTCATTTATCTGAGAGGTTATTTTTTTGAATCGTAAACTCGACTAAAATTTCGCCCTTTAATCTGATCCACATTACTTATCAAACAAAAATGAAATTTTTATAGAATTTATATTCATAATTTAATTACTATCAAAACATCAAGACCCCTAATAAAATATAATGATCTCTATGTTTCTGAGATGTTGCTTATCCTACATCAGTAGATGATAGTTGCTCCGGTAGCAGCGATTTCCGGACTAAGCATGTCGCATTAAGGAGTTGTAAGACTTGGGCCTAAAATATCATTCTTAAAACTTTCAAACGTGATAGACTCAGTGATGATAAAATATGACTGATTGCAGGACTATGATGCTGTAAGTCATTATTTTGAGAGGTGTTTATTTTTTATTTGTAAACTCGACTTAAATTTTGATTTCTGTAGGGACGAATATGTTCCTTCACAAGAAATAGTTGTTCAACGTTCATAAAATGTAGTAGCCTGACCATATTGATTCTTAATTGCCCATGTTATTATCAGCTGTAATGCTTATAATCATATCTTATTGCAGGAATAACCCCGAATGAACAAGAGGGCACACTGGCAGATTGAAGAGAATTTTAGAAGTTAGCAATCTTATAAGTAACCAATTATTGAAAAAATCGTCCCAACTGAAGAGGATATGGGTACAATCAGAATAGGTGCTAGAACCTGGAGGAGTTTAAATACCTAACTACGGTATTGAAATAGCGGCAGTTTTAATCAAACTGTGAGTAGCACCATTTATACGATTTAATTTTGGTTTATTACCCGATGATGATTCAATCAAATATACAGATTGCAAGATTGTTCAGGTTGCAAGACTTAGGTCCAAGAAATCATTGTTAAAACATTCAAACTTGATAGCCTCAGTGATGATAACAGATGACTGATCGCAGGGACCATGATGGATTGTGTCATTTATCTGAGAGGTTATTTTTTTGAATCGTAAACTCGACAAAAATTTCGCCCTTTAATCTGATCCACATTACTTATCAAACAAAATGAGATTTTTATAGAATTTATATTCATAATTTAATTACTATCAAAACATCAAGACCCCTATAAAATATAATGATCTCTATGTTTCTGAGATGTTGCTTATCCTACATCAGTAGATGATAGTTGCTCCGGTAGCAGCGATTTCCGGACTAAGCATGTCGCATTAAGGAGTTGTAAGACTTGGGCCTAAAATATCATTCTTAAACTTTCAAACGTGATAGCCTCAATGATGATAAAATATGACTGATTGCAGGACTATGATGCTGTAAGTCATTATTTTGAGAGGTGATTATTTTTTATTTGTAAACTCGACCTTAAATTTTGATTTCTGTAGGAACGAATATGTTCCTTCACAAGAAATAGTTGTTCAACGTTCATAAAAATGTAGTAGCCTGACCATATTGATTCTTAATTGCCCATGTTATTATCAGCTGTAATGCTTATAATCATATCTTATTGCAGGAATAACCCCGAATGAACAAGAGGGCACACTGCAGATTGAAGAGAATTTTAGAAGTTAGCAATCTTATAAGTAACCAATTATTGAAAAATCGTCCCAACTGAAGAGGATATGGTTACAATCAGAATAGGTGCTAGAACCTGGAGGAGTTTAAATACCTAACTACGGTATTGAAATAGCGCAGTTTTAATCAAACTGTGAGTAGCACCATTTATACGATTTAATTTTGGTTTATTACCCGATGATGATTCAATCAAAATATACAGATTGCAAGATTGTTCTAGGTTGCAAGACTTAGGTCCAAGAAATCATTGTTAAAACATTCAAACTTGATAGCCTCAGTGATGATAACAGATGACTGATCGCAGGACCATGATGGATTGTGTCATTTATCTGAGAGGTTATTTTTTTGAATCGTAAACCTCGACAAAAATTTCGCCCTTTAATCTGATCCACATTACTTATCAAACAAAAATGAAATTTTTATAGAATTTATATTCATAATTTATTACTATCAAAACATCAAGACCCCTAATAAAATATAATGATCTCTATGTTTCTGAGATGTTGCTTATCCTACATCAGTAGATGATAGTTGCTCCGGTAGCAGCGATTTCCGACTAAGCATGTCGCATAAGGAGTTGTAAGGACTTGGGCCTAAAATATCATTCTTAAAACTTTCAAACGTGATAGCCTCAGTGATGATAAATATACGACTGATTGCAGGACTATGATGCTGTAAGTCATTATTTTGAGAGGTGTTTATTTTTTATTTGTAAACTCGACTTAAATTTTGATTTCTGTAGGGACGAATATTGTTCCTTCACAAGAAATAGTTGTTCAACCGTTCATAGAAATGTAGTAGCCTGACCATATTGATT